>CM060890.1:49301264-49661264 GCA_030762935.1 Hymenopus coronatus | reverse complement strand
CTTACCTAGCATGAATATACTGACAGAAAGGTAGACACACCTATCAGCCTGGGCAGTGCGCTGGTTGTCAGGGATCACTATGCATCACTCCCTGTTTGGTTCAGATATTGAAGAGAATTCTAGGTCTAGTGAAAATCAGTTCTAGTTGTGGGGAATCAGGCACAATAATGAAATATATGTACAAAGAGTCTACCTTACTGACAGTAGTTACCGAGCCAGGTGGTGCAGACATTTCGTTTGGGACTGGCATTCAGGAGGTCGTGAGATCGGTTCTCCGCAGCCGATCTCGCTAACGCATGGGATATTTCGGGAGTTTTCCCGGATCACTAAGCTGGGGAGGTTTCTGCATTCCCCCGAAACTTCCTGTACATTTTCATCCGAATTTTTATCCTTTTTGGATTGTAAAACCCTCTGCGCTTTAGAAATTCTGCTCTTGGCGGCGGAATTGCATTGAAAGTGACACAGACGAGGCGTTTGGTCAGACCCTGAGGTGCGGGCTCCTGGCACTCCCTGCGACGAGTTGACGAACTGCTTGGAAACTGTTAGATACCCTCCATGGTGGCTGTCGTCCAGTTCAGGTTGTAAAAATGGAAATGAAAAATGGAAATGGCGTGTTATTTATGGACGCTCTTTAACTGCTGTGGTTCTCAGCGTCCCCTTCTATACTGGGCGTGAAAGACCGCTTAATTTTGCTCAAAGGCCTCTTGAGGTTCTTTTACGTGCCGTAAATCTACGACAAGGGGCCAACGGCTTTACTTCCCTTTTGAAGGAAGCCATGCTAAGGATTTTTACATCCGAAAAAATCCATCGTCCTCCTCCGGGTTTGAACCCGCCACCTTGGGTATATGAAGCTAGCATGGTAACCATTACACCACGGAGGGCGATGTTTCGGTTGTAATTACTCTCATCCCATTATATCCTCATGGAGTCTGACGCACAATAAGTCAATAATGGCTGACGTGCAGAATACCCTCCAACTACACTACACTACATGGCAGTAGTACGTTAAGAATGTTGCTGTGGACAGGTCATACACTAAGGATGAAGCAAAAAAACTTATTGGTACTTTAAAGTCCTTGGGAAATGTATTGTAATAGATGAAGAGACAGACGATTGTATGAAGTCACAAAGGATGCAAAAAATATGCGGGAAAGTAGTAATTTGGTAAGGGGTGTCATGAAAAAGGATGAATGGAAGCAACGTCTAACTGTGAGAGAAGGCAAGGCTCTATTTGGGCCATAACGCTACAGAAAATGTCTAAACTATTTTTTGTTGGGGAGAATATGGTTCTGGTTTAAAACAAGGTTCTTGCTTCTTTCTTGACAAGTTTGTCTGCTTTTTCACTTCCATCAAGCCTGAATTGTCCAGTTATCCAATATAATTCCACCAGGTTATGTGTCAAGATGAAAATCAGAGATAATGGACATTGCAATCCATTTTGTGAGATATTAAGCTAATTAGGATGATAATTCCATAAATTATAAAAAGTATAATGTGTTACTGTTGGCGAGGGAAGTGTCCACCCCATCGCACAGTTAGTGTCCAATGGTAACTGGGGCGCCTTGCATACAGGGATGGCTATCTGGCAATCTTGGTGCCATTCTGTCTCGGTGAAGTTATTCCAAATCAAATCAGATCCTGTGGAATGTGGAAATTTGTCGGGCTGGTGACATTACAAAAAATTCACATTAAAAACATCTGATGTATTCCATTCACATAACGTTTTCTATCTGTCCTGTAAACTGTCCTTACAACAGATACCTATTCTTCTATTTACTTCAGACTAATCAAGATTAACATAAGCATACTTGCTTCATTCTAAGAAGATGGGAAATCAGGCAATGCACTAAAGCGATACTTAGTTAAATATTTTTAAAGCTGTCGATATATGATTAAATCGAAAGTACCTTCTCTTTGTTATGCAAATAGTAAAACAAAAGAGATATGAAAAACATGACGAGTACCCGTTTGAATAAGTATTAGCTATTTTAAAATTGAACCCAAATTTCTTGGAAATGATCAACTACACAAAAAGTGTGTGAGAGATAAACTGTTGTTTGAACGAAATCTCCATTCTTTTGTGTAATAAGAGTTTGTTTATCTCATAGTACGTTTCACCAGTTATAGAAAAATTCTCAGCGCTTCGGAAGGCTTTCCTAGAAAATTCAAGATATACATTTTGTTTGATATGTAAATATCTTTAATATATGGGATTTCAATCAAAATCGTTAGAGCTTTTTTGAGAAAATCAACATTGTGGGACAATGTTCCATATAAAGGAAAAATTGCGGTGCAGTATTTTCTTAAAATCTTCGCGTTGCATCCTTGAAAGATACTGAACTTAAAGACCAAGTTTGATTTTTAATGGAATTTCATTTTTAGTTACACTGTTCACAGACAGCAAACACAGACCATTTTAGAGACTTCAGGGGGCCTCAAAACACGTATTTCCGGTGAAAACGTGACATTGTAATTTTCGTCGGAATACAATATCTTCTCTACCTATTAGGTGTGTGGTAGTAGAGAAATAAAAAGTGCAGCTGGACTGATTCCACGAAGATGACCTGTGCTGTGGAAAAGGACAAACCAAGAAATGGATTTCAGAAGAATTCACATGTAGCCTCCTGGAATGTAAGAATTTTGGCAAACGGACAAGCTGACAGTATAAGGAGATTATACTGTCAGCGTCTTGACATGCATATAGATACTCGGGTCCGAAGTCTTGACATAAATGCCGAATGATGGGATTTAAAAGAAGTAATAATAAAAGCAGCAGATGAACTGCTTGGAAAACGACCTAAACTAAGAAAGAAAGAAATATGGATTAAAGGTACGGAACCATGCTATAGGGAATATTATAAAAGATAAAAAGAAAACTTGTCTAAAATAATTCAACAGAAGATAAACAAAAAAAGAAAGCTGTTTGCAAAACGGAGAGCTAAAACTTTAAAATAAGTATAAGTATATTAGTAAGATTGAGTATGACTTACATGGTGAACAAGCTAAAGCGTATACTACGAGGGCCGTTCAGAAAGTAGCCTCCGATCGGTCACAGTGCGGGTAGTGGGGGGAGTAGCGACGCCATCTGTGCATTCACGCACTCAGCAGGTCAGTCGGCATCAAGCCGTGGTCGA
Source organism: Hymenopus coronatus (assembly GCA_030762935.1). Taxonomy (NCBI): domain Eukaryota; kingdom Metazoa; phylum Arthropoda; class Insecta; order Mantodea; family Hymenopodidae; genus Hymenopus; species Hymenopus coronatus. The sequence goes on along the minus strand of CM060890.1, from coordinate 49,658,130 downwards.
GTGAAAGTCGTACCTGCGCTAGTTTAGTGTTTGTGGCCGTTTGAAATGTGTACTGCAATAGAAAACCCCGCCAAATGTGAAGTGCGTGCTGTTATAAGGTTTTTTACAGCCAAAGGATATTCTGCAGCAGCTATTCATCGTGAGCTTTGTGCCGTGTACGGACCAAGAATTATGAGTGAAGGAGTGGTCGTATTATGAATTCTTTAAATATGGGATAAAAAGATAGACAATAAACAATATATAAAAAAAATGTATTCGGCTATAACAGAAAATTACAAATAAATAAATAATAAAATAGAAATTGCTCCTTATCACTAAAAGTTCTGTTTACAATAAATATCTTTATTGAAACGTTGTAGCACGGTGTTATCTCTCAGCCCTGCGACGCTCGATTGTCTGTGGCCAACGCTCACACACGTGCGGTGTGTTTTAACGAGATCAACATTTTTTTCGAGTAAGATTTTGTCCATCTCTTATGGTTTAGCAGTTAGGCAACAGTAGTTCAAAACGAGGAGAATAGCAGAAGCTATTCCGAAAAAATCCAATATACACGTTTTATTTTTGATGACAGTATCTTAAACATACGGCATTTTAATCAAATCATTAGAGCCATTTTAGAGAAAATCAAAATGCTCGGAAAATCTTCAAATAGTGGTAGTTTGGGGTCTGGGAACTGGTTTGAAAATCTTCGTGTCTCATCCTTAATATATGCTGAGCTTAAGGTAATACGGTACACCTGTGAATTGCGGAAAAACCATAGTATGTAAGATATTCTATTGAAGTCTATGCCAATTATTATACACAATTCTAGTTTGTATGTTTATCTAAATAATAATTTGTCCTTTCTCTACACGTACTATGCACATAGTAAGTAGAGAAGGTATATTATTCCACCTAGAAATTCGTGGTCAAGATTTCTCCGGAAGTATACAATTTGAGGCCTTCTGAGTAAACAAAGCAAAACATTTTTACAAAAAAGGGGTGTGTGAAATTGTCTTGTGTATATCTGTGGACAGCATAGCTCAAAAAATCTAAAGATTGTTGAATACAAAATTTGGTACTCAAGTTTATTATTTTCCAGAGATGTGTCACAAAGATTTTCAAGAAAATTTCCCCACCGAAACTACAATTTGCTCAGAAAAATTTTGAAAAATGACTCTAATGATTTTGATTAAAATGCCGCACATTAAAGATATTTACATGACAAATAAAATTTATATATTGAATATTCTGGGAATAGCCACCGAAATCCTCTTTATTCTGGATGAATTTCGCATAGCTGGTTCAAAACACATAACAGCTTTTTCTTGTAAAGTTGACTGTATCCGAGATATTCCTTGTCATTGATTTCAACATTAAACTATGTAACTTTCTCAGGCGATAAGTTACCTTTCGTTTCATCTCTCTTTTGTTTTACTGCTGACAATGCAAAGCGAACTAAACTTCAATTTTTCCCTTAGCGACCAGTTTTTAAAAGATTTGACTTACGTTTTAGTCTAGTGTATTCCCTTATTTCCTTTCTGCTTAAAGGAAGCGAGTAATAAGACAATTTCCTCTAATGTTTATCTTGATTAGCATTATGTAGACAAAAGAATAATATTTTATAAGAATATTTTGTTTGGAGAACAGGTAGATCAAGTTATGTGCATGGAACAAGTCAGGTTTTTATTTTCTGCATTCATTGCTATAATAAAAAGAGCAACATTCACATTAAGCATTCGAGTTTTACAGTAAATGAGTTTATAAATAGATCTGTGACATCACAGTAGTAGGTTTAGTCTAATTATGTAGAAAAATTGTTACATATCGTACTCTCCAGCATTCTTGATTTATCAAATTTAATTTATTTCTAAAGATTGAAACATTAATCGAAAAACTCATATGATCATTTTCCATAATCTTTTTTATATCTATTACAGAAATTGTGAAACAAAAATAATAAATTGCATTTTGAATATGAAAAGGAGTTGGACAAATTTGCGATAAAAACCTTTGTGTCTGTTAATAAGCATGCACTTTCCCATTTATAGCTTCATGTAGTTAATATATAGGTGTACGAAGTGCCAAAAAAAAAAAAGTCTTATGTGTTCCCTTCACAAGACTTTCTGTACATCTCTGCAATACATTATTGTTTAAAATCTTATTCTTTTAATTACTTAACGCTAATCGAGAAAAGTTAGCAAAAATGATCTTATTTGCTTCCTTAAAGTAGAAGGGAAATAGGGGAGTACCATGGGCTAAATGAATAGTGAAATCTTGTAGAACCTGGTTTCTATGTGATTGAAGTACCTCTCTTTGTATGGACAGGGGTTTACAAATTCCGTATGAGAAAAGTGTAAGTTTTTTAAAGCCGATACTAATAATAGAATCAGTGTGCAGTGATATTCCCGTACATAATGGCGGAAGTTCCAAATCGTTTTGGGGAAAGGTCTGCCACTGAAATAGACATATTAATTGAATACTCAAAGCAACAGATGGAATGTGTGGATCCAGTTCAACAAATTCTGTAAGCAACGAAGCCATGGTTTATGATATCAATAACACTGATTTCGGTGCAAATATACGTCTAGACAAATGGTATTTTAGGAATATAAATCTTCGTATTCATATAGACTAATTATTGTTAATTTATTTACGAAATAGTCTTATTAAATACAACTCGAGCTACAAATTTTCTCTTATTGATAAAAGTTAGAGCTCTCGTTATATTTCTTATGATAAATATTTTTTTTTTTTAAATTTTCACAATTCTTGTTCAAATTTCAAGCTACATCACTTTAAATACCAATTTTTATATTTAATGGATTTTTACTTTCTCTAGCGTAACATATGGATAAAGTAGACTCTGTATTCTTCCCAACAATTCGATATTAAGATTTCACGGAAATACATGTTTTGAGATCCTCTGAGTGCAAAAAAAAATAGAATTAAGTCCGTCTTTGTGTCTTTGTGTGAGTGTGTGTGAATGTGTGTGTGTCTCTTTGTCTATGGGCAGCATAGTTCAAAACCGAAATGTCCCTTAAATACTAAACTTGTAGAGTTCGAAGAAAATCCCCTACCCACAACTTCTCTTTACATTAAACATTTTTTCGAAAATTTTGATTTCATCAAAAATAGCACTAACGATTTTGATTAAAATATCTTAAATTAAAGATATTTACATGACAAATAAAATGTATATCTCGAATTTTTTGGGAATATTCTCTGAAGATCTCTCTTTTGGGTTATTTTTGTGTATCTTTGTATAACTGGTAAACCGTAAGAAATCGACAAAGACATATTAAACAACAACAAAATATATCTCGTAAAACACACAATTTATGCCATAACAATTTTTGTAGATTTAACCGTTTTCCAGATATTTTAAGTTATTGGTTTCAGTTTTAATTTACTTAAACTTTTCTCAAAGGGCTGTCTGTTTTGTTTATTCCTAACAAGCAAAGAGAGCCGAATTTCAATTATTTCACTTAGCAATCGGTTTTTAAAAGATCTGACTATCTATTCAGTCTGGTATATTCCCTTATTTCCCTCCTACTTACAAGGAAACAAGTAATAAGACCAATTCTGGCAACATACCGCCTGGGTAGTGTCGTGGTAGCGTGTCTGCTTCACGTTCAACAGGTTGTGAGTTCGAATCTCGCTTAGGAAGAGTTACCCGGATAAGGTTTTTTTCGGGGTTTTCCCTTATTCTGAGAAGACGAATGTCGATCAACTTTAAGCTCCATGGACCCCAAGATCATTTGAGCTTCATTTCACCAATTTCATTCATCGTCTGAAATGATCAACCAGGTTAGAGTACGTTAATAAAAATCTGGCAATGTTTATCGAGATTAGCATTAGACAAAAGAATTATCTTTTACAACGAAGGTCTGTTTGTAGAATTCATTTGAATGGAACACATAAGATTGTGCTATTCTGCTGTTCACAGAGAGCAACTCACACATACAACTTTTGACAAAAATACTTTTTTTTTTTTTATTTGATTCAGGGGACTTGAAAACCTATTTCTGGTGAAATCCCGAAGGAAATCTTTGGGATGTATACATTATTTTCTCTATCTAGTACGTGGTAATACCAACAATATAATTTTCTTTGAAAGAAGTGTAGGCTTTTAATTTTTGATGCATCATGCTCTGTCGACCTTGACCGCGCAGGTTTAGGTTCTCAGGACCAGCCGCACTTGTTATTCATTAGACACCAGGCGCAAATATGATGAGCATAATGTATAACGGGGATTTCTTAGCCGGGCCGAGCGTGTAAGAGACTAAATCCTTCCCAAGAAGTTGAAACGATAAAATCTTGGTTACACAACCGAGTTCTCTCTTTATTGCTTTGAGCAAATAGAGTCCTCCACAAGCTATCCCTATCTCATTCACGGTTAATCTTTGTCATCGTGCGTAATGCTTTTGAATCTTTATTACCTTATATTTTTTCCATATTCGAGGCCAAGTTGCGGAGTCACGGGTTTAATTTTCTGCCTTCCCTTATAGAAGTAGCTCCTGAATTAACGTTCTGCACTATAATTTGTGTGTTTACTTGGTTGTTACACTTATTAGGAGAACGAGAAATTTCCGTTGAGAAATTACTCACGATTGGTTACGTGAAGGTTGATTTACACAACGGGGTTCTTGAAGAAATGAGTACGTAAGCAGAAGTAATGCATCAAGTCAAGATATCAAAGATTAATTTTTCCAACCTGATCTTAAAGTTTAAAATTAATATTAACTATAGTAACTCTGTGTGGAAGAAAGACTGTTTCACTTCAGTGTACCATGCAAAAAGCTGAACGGGATAACTCAACAGGTTTCGTCTATGACCCGGATTCGGAAAGTCGTGGGTTTGATTTCCATAGTGGGCCTAACTGTCCCTTGTCAATCTAAAGCCGAATTACACTATCCTCTGGTACTGCATTTGAATTTGATATTTTAGCAGTATTAAGTATTGAATCTGAATATAGTGTTTATGACATGCAAATTTGTTTTACGAAAACTATTATATTGTAATAGCCAACCATTCTATCCTACGTCATATGGTCCGCATTCGAGCTTCCCAGCCCAAAATTATCGGAACTATTAGTCTGGTGGAAATTTATTTTAATTAGTATTATAAGCACTAAGAGATGAACACAAATTATGCGTTGTTTTATTTGAGTACGAATATAATAAAAGACAAATGACTGAAATTCTATTATCATGTGGGTTTATTTTTATTTCTCTACAACCTTCCTATAATAGTAAATACTAAAATCTGCCAAAACGTTACATTTTGAAGTTTCAACAGATATATACATTTTGAAGTCTACTGAGCAAATAATTAAAAACTCTTTTTATTTGTTTATGATTCCCATGTGTAGTGCGTATGTGCGCGCGCTTGTGAAGCATTGTTTAAAATGAGCAATTGGGTAATACCAACTTGGTATTTAAGCTCAATAACATTCAGAAGATGGTAGACGAAGATATCTGGAAAAGTTTATCACTCTAAGTTACCTAAAATTATATAATTTTGAGCTATAAATTTAATTGTAACTAATTTTGGGAATAATCCTAAAAATAGTGAAATCAATTTTTTGTATTTGCTAAGGGAGATATATACATAATTATATGAACTGTTGAGAAGTTGAATATTTTAAGTCATTTGATAATAATTTTATAAAAACTATTTTTGTAATTCAGTTTATAAAATGTCTTATACTGCGTAACTTTAACAGGAATGGATTTATTCAACAAAAATAATGCATACGTAAGGTACTAAAACATAATAATTATTTCAAAGCAATTATATTAATTAATACCAGCGTATTTTAGTCGCCGCTTTGTAATTCTGATTTTCCAAGCTGCTGAAACATGATCAATATGCAAGTTAAGTGGCAATGAAAGCGTTCTATCTAAAGCTGTGAAATGTGGCATAAGTTAAAGATAGATTTTTGTGATAGATGTTTTCATAATAATGTTAATGATGCGTTTTATTTGTAGGTATTACTTTCTCCACTACTATGTACTTAGGATATAGAGAAGCTATTGCACCCATAAATTCGATACCGAGATTTCACCGGAAATACATGTTTTGAGACTCCTTATTCCAGAAAAATAATTTTTAGAAAAAGATCCATGTGTTTGTCTGTGTGTATCGTATGTGTAGTGTCTGTGGGTGTCATAGCTCAAAAACGAAAAGGCAGTTAAACACCAAATTTGCTATTTAAGTTGAATATCTTCCAAGGATGCGACACGAAGATTCTCAAGAAAATTCCTCCACCCTCAACTACCCTTTACATGAAAAATTTTTCGAAACATTTTATTTTCTCAGAAATGGCTGTAGCGAATTATGATTAAAGTACTATATGTTTAAGATATTTTTATGACAAACGAAATGTATATCTTGAATTTTCTAAGAATAGCCTCTAAAGACCTCTTTATTCTGGATGACTTTTCTAAAACTTGTAAGCCGTAAGATATATTCAGAAACTTACTGTACAAAAAGTGTCGATCTCATTAAAACACATAATTTCTCTCTCTTTTTTTTTTGTTTTTTTTTTGTTGTTGTTGCAGAGTTAACGTTTTCAAGATATTCCGGTTTTTGGTTAATTGATTTCGCTTTTTACTCCAAAATTATTGGAATTTCAATTGTTTCACATAGCGACCGACTTTTAAAGAACAAGACTATCACTTTAGCCTGTACATTTTCTTATTTACCTACTAATTACAAGGAAGCTAGTAATAAGACTAATTTTTGCTTATGTTTATCTTGATTAGCATGATATAGTTAACAGATTAATCTTTTGAATAAAAGGTTTGTTTACCGAACAGCCAGAAGAGATCATGCGAATGGAACACTTGGAGCTTTTCCCTTCTACTTACAAGGAACGAAGTAATACAATTTATACTAATGTTTATCTAGATTATCATGAAGTTCATAGAAAGATAAACTTGTTAACAATAATTTGTTACAGAGATGTAGAGAAATCCATGTGAATGGAAAACACAATTTAGTTTCCATACATAGAATTGTCTTTCTTATTCTTCAATAGGCTGAAAACAATTTTAAATACGCGCAATTTCATAACATTTTCTTATAAACATGACGGTAACTCACGTGTTGCAAGTCATATAAACTATACTTGCTGCTATTTTTAATTTTTTCTTTTTTTATAATTATTTACTTACTTATAAATATTGTATTGTTACATAACATAAATAACACAATGTGATTTGTTTGGTTTGACAGAAGTGATACCGTTTAGAAGCAAAATTAGTGCTGAAGGCCATCTACTATGGAAGGTATGAATGACGAGCATATTTTCTGCAGGAATATCCTAGTCATTGCCTAGGAAATAAACATTTGAATCCTAGTAAGGTGTAACGCGTTGTAAAGCAAAATTCACTATATTTACAAAGATATTTGGTGTGACTGACAATTAAATTACGCTTGTGTTGGGAAGGTTATTAATATAATTCTTTCAGAGATGAATTTGAATTTTTAAAGTAACATTTTTGTTGCATTTATAATCCGTCTTTAACTCCATGGTCCAATTGGCGATTTGTTCCTGTGGAATCATTGCTCTCGGCAATGGTGTTAACTCGTGAGCTCTAGTCATTGGGTTTCTGTTAGTCTTTAATTGTAATCGTTACATCACACATACAGGTTCACATCCATTCTTGCAGACTCTGGGGAGGATAAGGAATAATCTGGGCTAGAGAAAAACCATTAACCCCCATACGGGAATCGAATCTGCGACTCCCCATACAGCAGGTGACTGAGCTATGGGGCCAGCCCAAAGTCATGTGTATCCATTATTAAAATAGATTACAATTAGATGGATCACAAAGATCCAAATTTTTAGGGAGTTTTATCCCTCCTCTTCAGGAGTCTGTCTCCTGAATGGTCAATGTCAAGGGCATTATTGTCTAAGCTTGAAGAGGTAAGAAAAATTCCCTTGGAGTCCTGCGATTTTATTTTATGAATTTTAACAAAGTAAGTAGTAAACTTTTGGATTAAATGATGAGAGCAGTGTTTTATTTATAAACTTGAAAATTAAATATGTTTTAATGCATTTGAAACTTCTATATGTTATTTATTTCAACTAAACTATCAGAATTTGAGACTTGCTTCTTATTTACCATAAAATATTACGACTTTTGAAGTCCGAGAAATTCAAATAGCTCTACTGCTGTTAGATCAAACAGAGGGTGTTCTTGAGAAATATTTTACATCAATGAAAAATGAATATTCATATATTATGCTTTTTTGTGTCAGAATAAACCTTTACCCAGTTACGGACAACATTGTGCATGGATTTCATTATATACCATCATTCATATAAATTATTCTCTCCTGGTAGATAATTGGAAAACTTATTGCTATGAAAAACTGACTTTGTCTCACACATTTTGGGCTTACAGCTTATCAAAACTCTACAAAACACATAGGTTTCTTCTCTTATATTTAAAGACCGTTAAAAATATTTCAGAAATGCATTTGTCCATTCTTCTGAACCTGTTTTTACCTTCTTGCATATATTCCAGCCATATTTTGTATATTTTAATAAAAAGTTAATGAAAATTATGTCTCATAAACTATAAGAGTACTTTACGGAACCTGTGATTTCACATTGGTTACTGAAAGTTCGCAAAATTATCATACTCAAATTCTTGTCAAAATATTGAACTTAAGAAGGAAGCCCAGTGGATATGCTTGTAACATGACAATGTGTAGCAGATCACTCAGTATACAAAGTATTTCATTAGTAATTAATAATGCACAAAAGAAAAAACAACTGAAATTAGCTATCTCTTTTAAAACAAATATCGGAACACTTCAAATCTAACATTTTAACACATATAAGCCAAATAACATTTTTGGAACATTATACAAGTTGTTTGATAAAATGTTAATAGAACTGTATTATTTTTAATTTCTCTTCACATACTATGTACATAGTGTATAAAGGAAGTATTGTATTACACCCAAAAATTCGATACTGGGATTTCACACGAAATATATGTTTTGGGACCTCCTAAATCCCCAGAAAAAGCATTTTCAGAAATGTGTATGTATGTGTGTCTGTCTGTTTGTCTGTGTGTGTCTATGAACAGTATAGCTCAAAAATAAGAATTTGGTATTTTGTAAGGATGCGACCAGAAGATTTTCAAGAAAATTCTCCCACTCCAAGCTACCCTTTACATGGAACTTTTTTCAAAAATTTAGATTTTCTCATAAATGGCTCATGATTTTTATTAAAATTTCTTATATTTAAGATATTTACATGACAAATAAAATGTTTACTTGAATTTTCTGGGAATGTCTCTAAAGACCATATTATTCTGGATGATTTTATTGAATTTTGCATAATTGCTAAACCGAAAGATATAGAAGAAAAACACTTACCACACAAACAATGTAGATCATGATAAAACACAATTTATGTCATTAACATTTTTTCGTGGAGTGGGCTGTTTCCAAGAAATTCCTTGTTATTGATTTCAGTTTTAAAGCTTAAACTTTTCTTATACTCGAACTTGTCAACGCTTGGCCACTCAAAGAAACGGATTTCAATCCCATAGCAACCGCATATAATGTGAATGGAGCACATCAGATTTTCTCTGAAAGATTTAGTTGCATGAACAATTTCAGTTGTATTTTACAAAACATAGTTGCCATATTTTAAATAAATGTGCGCTCGATTGAGCAAACAAAATACAAATAAATACTTTTAACTATTTACTTGTTTTATATGTTCATTTAGAGTACATGACCCTTTTTAGATTGTTGAAGTGATACAGTTCAAATTTTTGCTCACATAATTTGCTAACACATTGTTCTTGAGCTTGATGGTATTTTTATTTGTATAGATTAAGTGGTAGAAGCCATGTATCACAAGCCCTATGGTGATATTTCTCCTCATTTGGTTGCTGTTCATCCACTGTCTATTTATTATGGCAGCCGTACCGAAGAAGTCGGTATCTGTCTCTTCCTGTATCTGTTTCTTTCTTGTTACTGCTGCTTTATACACTTCTGTGTTTGGTAGCGTTGTCCTGATCCTTATATCTTCTAAAAATAATGTTTCTCTTAGTAGTACATAAGCCTGTTTGGAAATCCCCTGGTTGCCCATATTGCCCTCTTTATAAATCTCTTTTTAACATTTTCAATATTTTCCATGTCACTGGTTTTTAGTTTGTCCCATATCAGTCCAATTCCGGAAGTAGTGATTGGTAGGATTGTCATTTCAAAAAGTCTTATAGCACAGCAGTAGAATGCTACTTGAGAAAAATCTGATGTGAACCATTCACATAACTTTCTCTACAACTCCGTAACAAATGATTGTTAAAAAGTTATTCTTCTATCAACTTCATGCTAATCAAGATAAAATTAGCAGAAATGTGCTTCCATATAAATAGAAGGGAAATGGGTGAGTACTATAGGTTAAAGCGATAGTCAAATGTTTTAAAAGCTGCTTGCTATATGAATGGCATTCCTTTGTTTGTATGGCCAGGAATTGACACATTTGCATGTGAGAAAAGTTTATGTATTTTAAAGCTGAAATCAATATCAAGGAATATCTAAAAGTTCACCTCTACAAAAAGTATATGATATAAATTATGTGTTTTAACGAGAGGTAATATGAAGATCGTTCTTGCCAATGCTCCAATGGCGAGTTTTAACTTGAAATAGTCCCGTTAAGTTCTGCAACTCTTTTAACGAATGAAGAGCTATCTGCACACGTCAAATGCAGGTCACTTGGGCCACCTGGTACCTTATGGAGCCGAGACGTGAGCCATGAACAGAAATTGTATAACAATATAGGAATAATTGAAAAGACCAAAATGAAATCTAAATAATAAGATCGTGGAATACAAGATGAAATGCAAAATCCTTATCTCTGAAATGCCAGAACAATAATGCCAAAATAAGCCATACAATATTAACTAGATGGTACCATATGTTGGTACCACAAAGATGCTGGGTAGATTCCTTCTGAGCTGAGACAGCCCTAATTGGCCTACTTTGAAGGTTGTTGTTGTTGAAGATGAACTGCAAATCACTTAGTCTACACCTTTCCTCTCAATACAGACAAGGGTGTCATAATCGAGGTGCACATGAAGAATAGAAGTGAGAGGAAATTTTGCTGGGCAAAAACACGACTTGCTTACACGTATACCTGGTTGCACAAGCACGGTGAATGTAAAACTCATCCGTTTATGCTATACATTGCAGAATCTAATATGCAATTACTAAAAGCGCAATATTCACATCATGTACTTCATGTCATGTCATGTCATGTCAGATCGCCCTTGTTCAGCTCACGCTTTTTATCAGGTATTCCTGACCAACACGTTTCGTAAAAGTCAACAAGATGCAGCTGTAGTGAGGTCATATGCAACCGGAATATTCAGCCGAAACGAATCCCTTTATAGCAGAAATAATGATGATTCTCATTAGACATGGGGCACGAATCTGCTGAGATCCCGTACTGGAGCGCGGCGTTTGAATTGCAGATGAAACATTTTACTCTCAGAAGTAAGTTAACTGAGGATATGCACGCCATGGCCACCCATTTCAGCACTTTTCGAAAGCGGAACATTAAAGTTCTTCGGAGCTGATTGCCACGTGTAATAAGAACATCTGTATAACGAGACTAGAGTGAAATCTTGCGAGATTTTGACCCATTATAATATTATATCTATGCTTTAATTCTCCATTCTACCTGCCTTTAGGGCACAATGCAAAGAAGCTGATATGAATTTGAAATTGTTACATGAACGAGGTATTCCTTTAAAAAAATCGAATGTTTTGATTTTTACTTTCTCTAGCCCCGTATATACGATGTACATAGGGATAGAGAAGTATTGAATTCCACCCAAAAATTCGATATCGAGATTTCACCGGAAATATATGCTTTAGGGTCCCCTGTATCCAAAAAAAAGCATTTTCACAAAAAGGTCCCGGTCTGTGTGTGTCCGTGTGTCTGTGAACACGATAACCCAAAAACGAAAAGTCGGTAAAGCACCAAACTTGGTATTTAAGTTTAGTATTTTTCAGGGATGCGACACAAAGATTTTGAGAAACCCCCCACCCCAAACTACCCTTTACATGGAACTTTTTTCAAAATTTTTGATTTTCTTAAAAATTGTTCTAACGATTTTGATTAAAATATCGTATATTAAAGATATTTAGCTAACAAATAATATGTATATCTTGAATTTTCTGGGAATAGCTTCTAAAGACCTGTTTATTCTATGAATTTTGCTTAATTTGGCATAACTAGTAAACCGTAAGAGATAGACAAAAACTTGCTGTACAAAAAATGTAGGTCTTGTTAAAATACACAAGTTATGTCATATACATTTTTTTCGTGGAGCTTACAGTTTTCGAGGTAGTTTCAGTTGTGAAGTACTTACACTTTTCTCAGATGGGAGTGTGCGGTTTTCTTTGTTCTACTTCAGGCCAAGAAAAGAAGGGATTTGTAATGACAATCGTATAACGACAGCTTTTAAAACATTTGACTATGGCTTTAAACTAGTGTATTGCCTTATTTTTTCCTACTTATAAGGAACTAGGTAATAAGAACATTGTGCTAATGAGTACCTCGATTAGCAAGATGCGGAAAGAAAAATAATCTTACGTAAGAAGTTTTGTAGAACAGCCAGAGAAAGTCATGCGAGGTAACACATCAGATTTTTTCTATTTCTTACCCATTCGGGAGGTCACGCATTTGATTTTCGTGGCTGGCTAACCTGACTCATGGGTATTTTGGGGGATTTTCCGGGATCGCCAGGCGAAGACTGAATTTTCCGGCCACTATTTTCCTGTTCCCATAATTTCCCAATCATCTGTTTCAGTGTTAAAGGAGCAGGCGACACGTAATTCGGTGGGTTGCGTCTGGATGATGATTTGTGCACTATCGTCGTCATCGTCGTTGTCGAGAACACCCGGATGGGACTCACCTTCCAGTTTCAGGGCTCGTCGGGAAGCTTGGAGACTCGTGAAGCGCCTAGAGTGTCGGAAGCGCCCCAACTGTAACCGATAGAGACATGTTCGTGCCCGTCGTCACCCACATCTAGTTGCCCTTCAGGTCTCTTCCCTCATCCCTCCCTGGGGTCACAAAAGTAGTAATGGGCCACTAGGGCCTAAGTCCATGACTATTCTTAATCCTAATCCTACTTCATTCCTATAGTAAGTAGAGGAAGGATTGTATTCCACTCAAAATACATTAGCAAGATTTCCCCGGAAATGCATGCATAGAGATCACTTGGATAAAAATCTAATGTCTTGTATTCACATGACTCTCTAACTGTTCTGGAAAACAAACTTCATACAAACTATTATTTTTCTATATATTTCAGGCTAATGTAGATACATATTGGCAGAAATGGAGTTATTCCTTAGTTCCTTATAAGTATAAGGAAACTATGAAATACACTAGGCTAAAGCGATAGCCAAAGCTTTAGAAAATTTCGCTATTCGATTGACATTGAAATTCAGTTCTTTGTGAATAGCCAGGAGTAAAACAAAGGAAAAGGAAATGGTAAATTCCCATATGAGAAAAATTGAAGTATTTAAACATTGAAATCAATAAACAAACAGTATCTCGGAAATGGATAACTTCAGAAAAAAAAGTATCAGACATAAATTGTGTGTTTCAGCGAGATTTACATATTTATGGTAAGGTTTGTCTATCTCTTACGGCTTACCAGTTACGCAAAAGCCATCGAGGATAAAGAGAACTTCAACGGCTTTTTCCCAACAAATTCAAGATATACAGTTTATTATCGTGCAAATATCTTTAATATGTGATATTTCACTTAAACTTATTTTGAGATATTTTTGAGAAAATAAAATGTTTCAAAAAATCTTTAATTTAAGTAAATTTAATACATAAACAGATTTTTCGTTTTTGAGCTATGCTACCTATGACACATGCATGCACGGACTTTTATGTCAAAATTATTTTTAGGCTAAGGGAATTTGAAAACATGAACTTACGGTGAAATCGGTACCGAATTTTTGGGTTGAAAACAATATTTTCTCTACTTGCTATGCACATAACCAATAGTACTTGGTCGAGAAAGTAAAACAAAAAAAAAACAAAAAAAGAACTTTTAGGAATATATATATATATATATATATATATATATATATATAGTGTGTATGTGTGTGTGCGTTAGTGAACAGTTTAACAAACAATCTGATGTGTTATATTCGCACATATTTCTCTATCTATGCTGAAACAAACTACTCTTAAAAAGCTTATTCTTTTATTTACTACACACTTTTCAAGATAAATATCAGAACATTCTGCACATTATTTACTTGTACAAAGAGAATATGGAAATACAATAAGCTAAAGCGATGGTCCAATCTTTTAGAAGCCGGTCGCTATGTAACGGTATTAAAATTCCGTTCTTTTTTCTTGACAAGGATGAAAAAATATGAATAACAACTTTCCATTTGAGAAAAGTATAGGTATTCGAATATTTAAACCAATAATGACTATCACGGAAATAGCTTCACAACAAAAACGTATACGAAATAACTGTGTTTTGACATCTACTTTTTTTTTCTCTCAGAAAGGTTTATCTTCCCTTGTGGTTTACCAGTTATGGAAAGCTCATTCCCAATGAACAGGACTTCAAAGGCTATTCCCAGAAAATTCAAGATATTCATTTTATTTTTCATATAAATATCTTTAATGTACGATATTCTAAACAAAATAATTTTTGATAAAGTAACTTTTGAATATTTTTTCACGTAATTGGTGGTTTGAGGTTAGAGGATTTTCTTGTAATTCTTTGCACCGCATCCTTGAAATATGCTGAGCGCAAATATAGTTTGGTATTTAACAGCATAACTCAAAAACATGCACACGCACACGGATCTTTTTCTAAACATTTTCTGGGGGACTCTGGAAACAATAGAACTTGGTTTTGCAGTGAAATCTCGGTATTGTATTTTTGGGCGGAATGCAATTTTGTCTCTACTTAGTGCTATGTACGAAGTGTAGAAAGTGAGAACAAAAGTTTGTTAATTATCAAACTTGGTACTTATTTTTAATTTCTTCCAACAATGAGAAATGAAGATTTATAAAGAAATCTCCCAGCCCCAAGCTGTCCTATAAATGGAAACATTTTTATTATTTTTGATTTCATATATTTAAGATATTTGCACACAAATAATATATTACTTGAATTTTCCTGAATAGCTTGTGAAGTCCTCTTAATTATGAATATTTTATTTATTTTTTATAATAGTTAAACATAATTAATAGAAAAAATCTTGGATAGCTACAGTCAGACTGAACAATTTAATATCATAGTCGAGATTTAAACCATGAATCTCCTAGCCTCTAGCTGGTTGCTCTAATCATTGAGCTACCAAGGCAACAAACCGACACGGCATTAAATTTCTGAACTGACTCGCTGTATCCTGGTAAACCACAAGGTGGTCTCAAATTAATTAAAATGACTTACCCCAATGGCGACTTAAAGTGTCATAAGTACTTTAAGTACCGGGCTTCATAGCTTCGTCAACTATTAGGTCAATATTTCGGAAATGTTACTCTACAAAAAAGTATACTACATAAATGGGCTGTTTCAATGAAATTTAATTTTTAGTGTAGTCAGTTTTTGTATAATTCTTAAGGTCTACCAATTATACAGTTGTCATCCAGAAAGAAGAGATCCTAGGAGTCTATTTCCAGTAAATTCAAGATATAAACTTCGTTTCATAAAAATATCTTATTATTCAAAATCGTTAGAGCATTTCTTTTTTAGAAAATTAAAATTTACGGAAAACTTTCCTTATGAGCGGTAGTTTTGGTTGTGGAAATATTCCTGAAAATCTTCAAGTCGCATCCTTAAATTAAAAGTTTGGTATTTAACGGACTTTACGTTTTTGAGTTGTGCTATCCACAGACACACACCCACGCAATTATAAACGGACCTTTTTCTAAAAAGGTGTTTTTTATTTTATTTATTTATTTTTTTGTTTTTACATCAATTATTTTTACTACAATTTTATTTCCGTTAAAATCTCGGTATCGAATTTTTGGTTTAAATATAATATCGTCTCTAACTGCTATGCATATTGTACTTACGTGTCGAAAAAGTAAAAATGATATGAAAAAGTAAACTGTTGAAACAATAAACAGAATTATTACTTTATAATTCATATTATTTAGATTTTGCTTTAGTGTAAAGAAATGACTTTATAATATATTTATATCTTAGAATAATATTAGCATTTTTGGTTTCCAAGAATGATTTTGTACACCTTAAGAAATTCTGATTTGAGCACTGCTTTTCCTCAACAGAGAAACCACACGTTGCGAATACCAGTGGTAAATCTCTCTTCTTCACAGCTGGAATAAATACATCAGAGTAATTTCTTGTAACCTAGTTTCAGTATACTACCATTAGCTTATAGTTTCCTCTCACTCTATGCCTTTCTAACCTTCCAAGTATTTATTTCTAGGACATTCTCATCTCCGCAATGACACAAACTATAAGACTTCCAAGATTATTAATACGACAAAGCGCGCTTTATTGTTAGGTTTGGAGTATTTCCATGGCTTTTTGTTAGGCTACCCATGAAAAATGACAAAAATACTAAACTCTGTTTCTTATAACCTTGCCCTGCTGATATTTAACTTCCGTGTCGGCTAATGTACACCTTCGATTAATGACAAACATGCGGTGCAATTCAAGCAAAGTGATGAAGGAAATATAAACACTCTATCGTAACAGATGTATATGCTTTAGTCATCTTGAGTGGCAGGTTTAAAGCAAAGGACCATCTTGTATTGTTGATAAGAATTTACGTTCGCCCGCCTCGGTAGTAGGGATAGCAAGCATGCCTCACTTTCAAGAGGTCGCGAGTTCGAATCTCGCTTAGGGCGAGTTACCCGGAGAAGGGTTTTTCGGGGTTTTCCGTTATCCTGAGATGTCGAGTAACTTCAAGCTCCATGAAGCCCAAAATAATTTGAACATCATTTCACCGATTTCATTCATTGTCCCATATGAGCAATCATAGCTTGTTTAGTTTTCAAATGAAAGCATTTTTAAAAAAAGACAACTTTAGAGTTTTCAGGAAAATGGAGGATTTGGAAAAACGAACAGTGATTGAATACTTCTATTTAAAAGGCTTAACGCCTAAAGAAATCAAGGAGGAAATAGACAGTACATTGAAACACTCTGCCCCTTCATATTCAATGATTAAAAGGTGGATTGCAGAGTTTAAAATGGGACGTACGAGCACTAGTGATGAGCCTCGCTCTCAACGTCCTGTATAAGTGACAACTCCAGATATCATTAAAAAAATTCATCGTTTAGTACTGAAAGACCACAGGTTAACGCTGTTTGAGATAGCAGAGGCTGTAAACATATCAAAAGAACGTGCAGTTAATATTTTAAATAATATTTTGGGCTTTCACAAGGTCTGTGCAAAATGGGTGCCGCGTTTATTGACACCTGATCAAACGTTGCAAAGAAAAACTGTTTCTGTTAAGAATGTGGGGCTCTACCGTAAAAATCCCAGTGAATTTTTGAGACGGCTTATTACCATGGATGAAACTTAGCTACATCACTACACTTCAGAAAGTAAATTACAGTCAAAATAGTGCATTGCGCCAGGTGAACCAACTCCAAAAAAGGCAAAATCAATTTCGCCAGCTAACAAGGTTATGGCGAGTGTTTTCTGGGATGCACAGGGAATTATTTTTATTGATTACTTGGAAAAGAGTAAAAATATCACTGGTGACTACTACGCAAGCTTACTTCAACGTTTGAGTGATGAGATGAAACCTCATTTGGCGGAAAAAAAAAAATCTGGTTTCATCACGACAATGCTCCAGCCTATCGTTCAGTCATCATTGCAATGGGAAAAATGTGCGAATTAAAGTTCGAATTGCTTAAACCTCCACCCTATTCACCAGATCTAGCACCCAGATACTACCATCTGTTCAGAAATCTCAAAAAAATTCTTGGAGGACGAAGATTTCACCGCAACGACGAGGTCATTGATGCGGTAGACGCTTATTTTGATAAATCGCATTACAGAGATAGTTTTATTAAATTATAACACCGATATAACAAATGTGTTAGTCTTTCAGGAGATTATGTTAAGAAATAAAGCAAAAAAAAAAAAATTAAATGCTGTTTTCATTTAGGGGCCCGGGACTTATCAGCCATACCAACCTGACCACCAGCATCATGCCCACAAGTTCACTATTGAGATGGCGATAATCTAAGGGTACGTGAGATGTTGAGTACCATATATTCCAGAACATCCGAAATTTTGGTTTTTGTGGCCCACAGAGCTCTACCAATCGTAGCTTCTCATATTGTTCAAAATTCTCAGTAGGTTTCCTATACACAGGCCGAAAATCCCGCACACACCCATGATGGATTCTAACCTATGAGCACCGGAGCTACGCTCCATTCCACTGCCCAATGACTATGTGACTATACCATTAGGTTCACATGCATGTAGCATATTAATAACTTCAGTTCCATATGGTATTTTAAATAACAGTTTTCATTTCTTCATTAAAAAGTGATTAGTAAATACAGAATTGTATTCCATGCAACATTTTGACACCGAGATTTCAATAAAAATATGCATATTGAGATTCAATGAATAAAATGAAGCTTTTGTTTTACAGAAAGAGCATGGAATTTATTATTATGGTATATATAGAAGAGTAAGAGGTTATTGTCGTGAACATTTATTACTTACATTGCATTGATTGCCTTTAAATTTATTAATTTTAAAAAGAGATTTTGTGTTAATTTGGATTTAAATGTCTTTTTATGTGTGTGTATATGTGTCTCTTGTGTATATAAACACCAAACCTGGTATTACCTTCTATTTACCAAGGATGCGACGTGAATCTCAGGAAAATCTCCCACCTCAAACATTGTCCATTTTTTGAGAATTTTATTATTTTAAAGTGTACTCTGCTTTTGATTAAAATTCCATATGTTTAAGATATTTTCATGACAAATGAAACGTATATTTTGAATTTCCTAGGAATAGATACTGAAGCGCTTGTCAATCCGGATGACTTTTTTAATAATCGGTAAACCGTAAGCGATAGACAAAATCTCACTACACAAAAAATATAGCTCTAGTTAAAGAAAACAATTTATGTCAAGCACATTTCTTTTTGGCGAAGTTGATAATTTCCGAGATATGTCTTGTTATTAGTTTAAATTTCCTGATACTAATACTATTCTCAAATAAGGTTCGTTATTCGTTTTTCATTTTTTATTTTATTCCTGGCCATACAAAGAGAATCGAATTTTAAATTCATCACTTAGTGAACATCTGTTAAAGGTCTGTATCATAGTTTTTCTTAATCCATTCTCTTATTTCCCTTGTACTTGCAAGAAAATATGTAATAAGACAAATTTTAATGTGCACCTTGATTAGCATAAAGCAGACAAGAGAATAAGCATTTGGAAAATGGGTTTGCTGTAGAATGGGGAGAAAAAGTAATTTACATATATATCATTGAATTTTTTTGGTTTTTACATTATCTCCCGTTATTTTTCTCTAATGGCTATCAAACGTTTACAGAAGCTAATGTATTGAATTACTCACAGGTTTCAGTTTGAGCACCTCCGATAGCCAAAGTATTTTTTTCCTATTAATGGTTATACCCACTTCAATATTGTTTGTCTATGAAATACAGATAACCTTAATTTTCGAATAGAAGACGAATAATAACTTAATAAAAGCTTTTTATGTCAACAGATGCACATCAAGTTTGATCATTATTGTAAATTGGGAATACAATGTGTTAAACGATTCTAGTATAATCAGGAATATGTTCAACAAAACAAATACATACAGTCTAATAAAATCATTCTGAAATTAATAATATCTTACATTTGAAAACTTCTTGTTCACAGCGGATACGCCATGAACTAATCATAAGAATAACTCAATTAACCGAAGAGTAAATCTGTTAACTTATAGCCGTTTTTCATAAACTTCCTTGATCAACGCTGTTCATAATATGGTTGGTAGATTTCCGGTTTTCGATAACGTTGTGTCATTGTTTCTCTTCACCACATTTCGGTCTCTTGTTGAATTGTTTTTAGGAGTGCTGCATGAAGACCATCGTTGTATACTCAAAACACAGGTACGTGCATATGCATATTAAATTTTATGTCCCAAGGGTAGCGATTATCGTGTTAGAAGTCTTCTATTAGATCAATTTTCTATAAAAAGTTTGTTTCCCAATAACAATTATTGGAATTTTGCTTTATGTGAAACCGATTAGGCAGAGTAATATTGATTAGAGCTTTCCATCAAAAGAAAAAAAATTATAACCACTTAATTTTAGAATAGAGAAAGATAAAATATCTATTTTAAGACTGTTGCTAAATGTTCAATTATTTACCGTAAATGTTATGAGAAATCAGAATTTTAGAGAAGGGTTTAAAATATCGCTCACTTTAATTTATAAATAGCTTTTTTAGTGAAAAAATAGTAAAATGAAATATAATTTGAGATCAAAATATATATAAATGCATTTATTTTACGCCGATGATGGAATAATTATACAGAAAACGGAAGATAGCATTTTAAGCAAAAATGCAATGCAATATAAATAAATAAAACCAATATTGTTACTTTTAAAGAAGTAATTCTCTTAGACCGATATCAAGGAGATTTTGTATTTGACATATACATTGAGGTGGCAGTACTTTCCAAGCCATTTGCGGAACATCATGATGAACTCCAAAAAAGAGACAAAAAACAATAACATTCTACAAGACGACGGTTATATCTTGGCTTTAAATATTTAATCTTTTAATCATTATTTATGGATCATAAATTAATTAACTTTAAAAATATATTTATTTATCTTTTAATCACCATGAACACTATGGAAAAGAAAGAATGAAAGAACGCATAATATATTTAATCTACGTAGATTAATTATATTAGTGTGTAAGGAGATGGACTGAAGCTGATAAAATGAAACTATAATATTACATTTGAATATATCTTCATTTAGCGAAAGGAAAGGTGACTGTAAAAAAAAAAAAAAAAAATAGAATGTCAGATAATACATTGCCCATGAATATAAGAATTATCAACCAGCTAGGGGGAGAGATTTATGTAGATCACGCAAAAAATGGTTTAATATTAGGGACCGAAAGAGGTAAATTATTGGGCACCTAATCTCTGAAAGGAAGAAGAGGTAGGGAGAATAAGCTGAAGAATAAATATTATGGTCATAGTCGCGGTTCGATGGAAAATGGTAACATTCATTTTACTTCGCTAAAGATAAGTGAAATCTAATCTTTGACGTAGAAGTAGTAGAACAGAATGACGTTCCTCAGCCCATGTTGTTCTTATTTCGATAACATAACACCTGTAAGTGTATATATCAAAGACGCTATTATCTGACCTATATGCAGAAGATGCATGGTGAAGATTTTGCAGACAAACAGCTATGAAGACTGCAATTATGTCTGTGTAAGTTTCTAGTCCTAGTTTCGTTTGAAAGTACAGGCTGAGGCATAAACATCTGGCGGTTTTTAAACCAACCGGAACACACAGGTATATTTTGTCATGTTGCAATGCACACAATAACATGGAATTTCAGAGGACATGATTCACTGAGATTTGATTTCATTTTTACTTTCTCTAACATACTATGTACATAGTGTATAGAGAAGGTAAGGCATTCCGGTCAAAACTTCGATACGAGATTTCACCTGAAATACGCGTTTTAGGATCTATTGTATCCAAATATTTTTTTTTTTTTTTTTAGGAAAAAGGTCCATGTGTGTGTTCGAGTGTCTGTGAACACGTTAACTCAAAAAAGAAAAGCCGGTTAAATACCAAACTTCCAGGGATGCGATACGGAGATTGTGAGAAATATTCCACCAACCCAATAATTCTTTACAGGATAAAATTCCAAAAATTTTGATTTTCTCAAACATGGCTGTAACGATTTTGATTAAAATACCATATTTTAGGATATTTATATGGCAAATAAAATGTATATCTTGAATTTCCTGGGAATAGCCTCTAAAGATCTCTTTATTCTGGATGAATTTTGCTGAAGTGTTAGTAACTGATAAGCTATAAGAGATAGATAAACTTACTACACAAAAAATGTAGATTCCGTTAAAACACGCAATATATGTCATCTACGTTTTTTACACGGAGCTGACAATTTCTGAGATACTCCTTGTTATTTGTTCCAGATTTAAAATATTTTTATAACACGGAAATTTGTAAACTCCTGGCCATGCACAGAAACAGATTTCAACCCCATGGCAAGCAGTTTTTAAAATATTTCAAGATTTTAAAGGATTTGTACTCTCTTATTTCCCTTACACTGTAACCGCAAGTAATTTAGGCAATTTCTGCTAATGTTTATCTCGATTATCATAAGGTATATTGTCATTTTTAATAATAATTTGTTGCAGCGAAGTAGAGTAACACATTTGAATGGAACACATCCGATTTTTTAAGTTGGTAACACAGTGATATTTGTGGTTATAGTCTAACCTGTACTTATAGTGCAGTTCCGTGGGGCGTTTGCTTGTACCAGAGCGTGCTCATGCAGTAAAAACGTTTATCAGAACAAACTCAATTCGTTCAATACCTTCTTCACGCCATTTTATAACCGAAAATAACACAATGCTTCTGTATTCGGAGCGTTGCGTTTATTGAATTGTCTCTGGAATGCCCGTTAAACAGATGTAACTGAGTTTGTTCTGATCACAAGGCTACAGTTTTGCTGAAGCAAGTGCCGCATCTTGTGGCACTACACACTACCATATACACTTTACGAACATCGGTCAAATTAATTATTTTTACAAGTTATTGAAGTAAAAAGCAAAGGACAATGGAAGGGCTGAGATCTCTTTTTGAAGGAACATTTAATACAATCACATTTTTTGGCCTATCAGAAATTGGTAATTATTGCAGTAAACATCGCGGAGTCATAACTTCATTTTGTTTTAATTTCCTGGCCTAAAACTAGTGTTAATGAAACAAAAGCCTGTACCATATATTGCAGAATTGGTTTAAAGCTTTAGTAGAATTTGATAGTAATTATTTCTCGGATACCTGCTAAATGGACGAATAAGCGAATGAACCGGAGTAGGTTGCCAATTTAGTTTGCGATTTGTCTTTATCCAAGCTTCTCAACGAACTTTCCGAGTTGGAGATCTAAAAGCTAACAAACAATACAGAATCATTCTGTTAATAATGAATGACTTTTCACTAAAAATTACTTAAATAAGTACACTACCCTGTTTATTGAAATATTTCCCTAACTATACTACCTAAAATCACTTAAATAAGTACATTAACCTATATATTAAAAAAACATTTCCCTTTCCTTGTTTTTGCTTCTTCTATTCAAGAAACTACAACCAACACCACACACGTATTGACCATTATACTGGTTTAAAGCTTACAGTCTAAATTTACTGCTTAATTGAACATTTAGCAGCACAAAATCACTTAAATATGTACACTAACCTATGTATTGAAACATTTCGCTTTCCTTGTTTCTTCTGCTATTCGAGAAACTACAACCAAACATCCCACACCAATTGATTATTATACTGGTTTAAAACTTAAACTACATTTACTGTTTAATTGAACATTTAACACCACAAAATTTTATTTTTGTGTGCTCATTTAACCCACACAAGGCATGCTCATCTCAAAAAGCGTAGTGACTAACTATGGCGGCTGCGCGAAAAACTTCTTCACCAACCACAATACATAAGGATAGGAAATTTTTTATTTAATCTCTCTCTCTCTCTACATCTGTGGTTCTGATGCACATTTCTAGGAATGGATGCGCTCTGGGCATTTTAATGTATAGACATTGTAATGGAGAACTATGGTGCGAGCCACCTCACTGGCAGCGGCTCTAAGACTACTGCAACTTGAAATTAGAGATGTACACACAACATAGTGCATCTGCAACTGGGCAGTCACCATACAAATTATAAAACCTTCGGAAATCCACACTCATGCACTATATAATTACTTCTTTTAATGCTGTTTCGATGTAAACATGCACTTAGCTAACACTCACTCCGGATAAAACACTACCACTGTGGTGGAGTGGTCAGCGAGCTGACTTTCACCCGGAGGTCATGGGTTGGGGCTTGGAATTTTTCTTTAACCAGAATTATTCCCTGTCCCCCACAGAGTCAGGAAGTATAAACGTGGGAGTAAATGTGCGTGTGTTTAATAATATAAAAATGAATAACTATAAATTATGTTCTAAGAAGACCTACCATAATGTGAGTTGTTTCATAAGCCAAAGCCCCCGATATGACCATTGAAGTTAAAGAGGGCGGTATAAATGAAGTAATAAATAAGAAAATCACTATCACTACCTTCTCTTATTCTTTTATACCAGAAATGCTCACCACTTCATCCTCGCTGCGTTATTGTTTTTCAGCTACATTATCCCTAAGATGTGGGATGCCAATTTTTTTTCAAAATAATGTTGTTCTGTTTCCCCGATACGTAGGCTATTTATCATTTCACCAAAACTTTGACGGCATAGATTTTTTACATATTTCGTCTAAAAAATTGAGTTTCTACTGTCCACTCAGAGATCAACTCAATATAATTTAATTCTGGGTGATCGGGAGGGAGTCTCAGTGTATGTTATACCAATATCTAGTATATTACTTAGCATTTTATTGGGTTTATTAATTTTGATCAAATCATAAATTTTTGTTTTCAAAAGGATTCCACGAAGGCAATTCCGTTCTTTAGCAGCAAGGCACTTCATATCTCTTTCTTAGGGAGTTGGACTTTTGATGGTTGTCTATTTGAGCGTTATGATAAATCGCGTTGTCAGTTATCAGGGCGAAAATATCACGAAGGTTTTTTTCTTTCAACTTCGAGCAAATGAGATAAATTGTAATTGATTGTATTAACAAATATGAAACAACTCGCGCGTATAGCTATTTTGGCGTATAACTGTTTTGGTGTATTGTAATGTTGCAATGGTGGCTTCGTTTAATCAGCACCACGTACTTTTGTTGGGCTCGGTGATGAAACATTACGCAGGGGTAGCTGTAACCTCAAGGACATACGCCAATATACCTATACCTATAGAGACCTACTCTCCATCGCAACTGAATTGGGTGCAGCTTAACGAGCTTAGATTAAATATAACTACATGCCTAAAATACATATTTGATCAAGCACACAGTATTTCGAATGTTTCAAAAACCATCAGGTGTTTATATCCCACCCTGTATGTTTAACACAAGAGAGATTTTCATCTCTGTAATCTAATACAAGTCAGAGTCACCAACTTGACATTGTTGGGGCATTAAGGGAAGGTACGGAAGCTCTTGCTTGCAGAATACCTGATGTGCGAGCTTTATAAAGCTTGTTCTAGCAGGTAGATGTGAGAAATGTCACTCGTGCCCCGCATAATGACCAACCTGTTTCATTCGAGTGGTGCTGCTTCTTAAGTGCTTTTCACTGCAACCAGTTTGTAATCCGGTGGTTGATGCACCGTTATGCATTACAATCATCTCTGGCCTTGATCCTGCCCTGAAACGTGGAATAACATCAAGAATAATTAGAAAATATTTGACTTGCTGTTTTGAAATGCAGCACTGCAACATATTTATCAGTGACTTTGTGAGTACAATTATCTTCATCAGAATGTCTCATTGCACGTGATTTCCAAAAGGTAGCATTGACAGTGACACAAATTACAATTATAAAAAAACAAAAAACAAAAACAAATAAAAAACTTGTTGCGATAAGTATTTTATATTTATTGCAGTACTTGAGATAGTTGTGTTATTCCCGCATTTTATTTTAGAAATACTGCTCTCTAGTTTGCACAAATATTGCAAGGTTGACATCTCTGTATGTCTTTCTAATTACATAAAGACAAAAAATGTGTGTATGTATAATCAGATATTACTGACTCGATTTTAATAATCCTTTCACCGTTTAAAAGCCATATTCTCCAGACGGACATAGAATGTATAGTTTTCCGGGGGGATTTTTATATTCATGATATAGAATTCCAACATCATTTAATGCGTACGAATACGTGTCTTGTTATGGGAAATCCACCACCCGCTTCAATAAAAAAAATCTGATGTGGTCCATTCACACGACTTTCTCTACCTATTTCGTAAACTAACCATTCTTACAAAAGATTATTCTTTTATCTACTTCATGCTAATGGACGTAAACATTACCAGAAATGGTTTTATTATTTTTTCCTTGTGAACTAGTGGGTAAATAAGAGAATATACTTGGCTAAAGCGATAGTCAAATCCTTTAAAAGCTGGTTGCTATGTGATTAAAGTTCATTTCTTCGCATGCCCTGAAGCAAAACAAAAGAGGATGAGCTGCATCGAAAGATAACTTCCGATTTGAGAAAAGTTTAAGTAATTTAAAATTGAAACCAATAAGAGAGAATATCTCGGAAACGGTTAACTGTACACAAAAAATGTATATAACATAAATTGTGCGTTTTAAAATAATTTACATGTTTTGTGTAGTAAAGCCTTTGTCTATTTTTTACGGTTTATCGGTTAGGCAAAAGTAATTCAGAATGAACAGGACTTCTTTTTGTAGTGTTTAATGCCCGCTTTTACTGCTCTGGCACCGCAGGCGATGACACTGATGATATATGAAGATGGAGCCCCGGTGGTATGAGAGGGTGGGGGAAACCGGAGAACCAGGAGAAAACCCGCCCCTGCACCGATTTGTCCACCACAAATCTCACATGTGGTCGCTTGGAATCGCTAGGTGAGAGGCAAGTGGTCTGACCACTAGGCCACGACGCGGCCAGAAGAGGGCTTCTGTGGCTAATCCCAAGATATGGAGGATATACAGTTGACTTGTCCCGTAAACATATTTAATAGACTGCATTTTAATACAAAGCATTAGTTATTTTTACAACAAAAAATCAAAAAATGTTGTTTTCTCAAAAATGACCTTTTACGTGGAACATTTTTAAAACATTTTCTATGTGAAGGGTAATTAAGGGTCGGGAGATTTGCTTGAAAATCTTCGTGCTGAATCCTTGGAAGATACCAAGTTAAGTACAAAATTTGGTATTTGAGGATCTTTTAGTTTTTGAGCTATTTTGTGCATAGACACACACACCCGGACCTTTTTATAATTTTGTTTTTTGAATCAGGGATCCTCGAAAATATATTTCCAAAGAAATCTCAACATCGAATTTTTTGATGGAATACAATTCCTTCTCCGCCTACTATACACATAATGCTTTAGAGGAAGTAATAAAATGCAAGGAGAAGAAATGAGATTTCTCAGGAATGCTAAATGTGTTATCAGGGACGGTCATACAAGAAACAAAGATAATAAGTAGCAGTTAGATATTTAAAATATTAATAAAAAGACCGAAGGAAACAGCACCTACAAAGAATGTTATACTTACCGACCAAAAGGAAGAAGGGACGTAGGAAGACCCAGAATGAGGTGGCAGTGAAAAGAGAAAACGAAACAGTCACAAATGCCTAAACCTTGGCGTGCAGAAGAAGACGGACACCAGAGAGTAGTTTTGATCCTTTATTTCGAACAAGGCAGACTTGCAGACTTATTCTAAGTACTAAAATAGAATGATTTTAACATTAAATTATCGGGATTAAGTTCGATCATCAATACTTTTTGTCTAAACTTTACTATCAAGGAGTATTTTTGCGAGTTGGAAAAACTGGTACACTTAATTTTAGAGTCTAAAAATAAGCAACTATAGCTTTCAAGCATTTTCATTACACGTATCTTTAATCCCTTGCAAACATGCCTACCCACACAGATTTGTAAACGTATCTATACTTTAAGATCCAGCCTAAATTATACGTTGTAGTACAACAATAAAAATCTAATGTGTTCCATTCACATGACTTTCTCTAGTTGCTCCAAAAAATATTTCCTTGCAAAAGATTATTCTTTTATCTACAGCGTTATAAACATAAGCAGAATTAGTCTTGTTACTTGCTTCCTTTCAGTAGAACGGAAATAAGAGAAAAAACTACACTAAAACGATTGTCAACATTTTTAAAAGCCCATCGCTAAATGAAAAAACTGAAATATGTTTCCCTTTGTATTCCTGGGATAAAACGAAAGTTTAAGTAGTATAAAACTGAAATAAATAATAAATAATATTACCGAAACGGATAACTCTACAAAACATATATGTAACATAAAATGTGTGTTTTAAGGAATCTCATTTTTTGAGTAGCAAACTTTTTACTATCTCTCACGGTTTATCACTTAGTAAAGAATGAAAAGGTTTTCAGATGATATTTCCAAAAAGATCAATACATAGATTGCGTTTGCTATTAAAGTATCTTAAACATATGGTATTTTAACTAAAATCGTTTGAACCATTTTTGAAATATTTCCCATTTATGAAAATATTTGTGTTGTAGCCTTGGAAGATACGGAACTTAAATACAAAGTTTGGCATTTAACCGACTTTTCATTTTTAAGTTATGCTGTCTGCAGACCGCACACACACACACACACACACACACACACACACACACACACACACACACTCACACACGACGTTTTTCTAAACATGCTTCTTTTTGGATTCAGTGAACCCAGAAACATGTAATTCAGGTGAAATATGGTGCCAAATTATATATATATATATATATATATATATAGCTACATATATATTGAATCTAAAAATAAACGTTTTCAGAAAAAGGACCACGCGCGCGCGCGTGTAAATGTCTGTGTGTGTCTGTAGACTTCATAACTCCAAAACGAAAAGTCGGTTAAACATTAAACTTGATACTTAATTTCAGCATCTTCCAAGACGTACCATAATTTCAGCCTTCCAAGGATTGACATAAAGTTTTTCATGAAAAGCCCCCTTCAGAAAACAGCCTTTATATGAACAGATTTGCAAAAATTTGGATTTTCTTAAAATTTACTAACCATTTTTTATTAAAATATCGTATCCTTTTGAAATATTTACATAACAAATAGAATGTATATTTTTAATTTTCTGCCAGTAACCTCTTAAGACACGAGGATTTTCAAGAAACCCCACAACACAAAAATACCCTTTATATGGACACATATGCGAAAGTGAGTTTCTCAAAAATGTCTCCAACAACTTTGATTAAAGTACTGTAACCTATTAAATATATTTATAGGAGTTATATAATGAATATTTTGAATTATATGACAATAGCCGCTGAAGACCTCCTCATTTTGGATCACTTTTGTATAACTGGTAAATCGTAAGAGATATTCAAATATTACACAAAACGATTTTGTTAAAACAAATAACTTATGTCATTAACATATTTTTTGAGTTAACCGACATATTCCTTGTTATTGTTTTCAATTTTAAAATACTTAAACTTTTTTCAAACATTAATTTTCATTCCTTTTTTGTTTTACTCCAGGCCATGAAAAGAGAGTAAAATGCCCATCACAGAGCAACCAGTCTTAAAAAGTGGTGTATCGGTTTAGCTCATGTATTCCCTTATTTTAAAGAACTAATAAGAAAATTTATGCTAATGTTTATCTCGATTAACATTAAGAAGAATCAGCTTTTGTGAGAATAATTCGTTACAGAAAAGATAGAGAAGGGCTTCTGAATGGAACAAATGAGAATATTTTTACTTTCTCTATACGAACTATGTACATAGTGTATAGAGAAGGTATTGCATTGCACCCAAAAATTCGATACCGAGATTTCACCGGAAATACATGTTTTGAGACTCCCTGAATCCCAAAAAAAAAAAAAAAAAAAAAGCATTTTTAGAAAAATGTCCGTGTTGGTCTGTTTGTGTGTATGTGTGTACTAAACTTGGTATTTAAGTTTGGTATCTTCCAAGGATGCGACACGAAGATTTTCAAGAAAATCTACCCGCCCCAAACGACCCTTTTACATGGAAAAATTTCGAAAATTTTGATTTTCTTAAAAATGGCTCTAAGATTTTGATTAAAATATCGTATATTCAAGATATTTACTTGACAAATAAAATTTATATCTTGAATTTTCTGGGAATAGCCCCTGAAGACTACTATATTCTGGATGAATTTTACGGAATTGTGCATAATTGCTAAACCGTAAGAGATGGGGAAAAACTTACTGCACAGAAAATGTAGCTCACGATAAAACACACAATTTATGTCATATACATTTCTTTCGTGGAGTTGATAATTTTTAAGACATTCCTGGTTTTTCGTTTTAGCTTTGAAAAACTTATACATTTCTCTTACAGGAATTTGTCTACTCCTGTCCACACAAACAAAGGAACTGAGCAACCAGCTTTTGGCTATCATTTTAACCTATGGAACTCCCTCATTTAGCTTCTACTTACAAGGAAGCAACTAATAAGACCATTTCTACTAATTAGCATGAAGTAAATAGAAGTATAAACTTTTTAACTACAATTTGTTGCAGAGATGTAGAGAAAATAATGTGAATAGAACACATCAGATTTTTGTTTCCTTTTCTTTCATGTAGAGGAACATTTCCATCATGGTGACTCAGTAAATTGCATCTGATATCTTCCAGAAGAAATGAAGCAGGTCTGACTAATTTGGTATATCTCATGATGGCATCAACGTAAAGTAACAAAACACTGACTGGATAAAAGCTTAGTATGAGATTGGAAATCTTAATGAAATCGATGCGCTTGTTTTGAAAGTAAATGTACGCAACGCCCTCTGATCTTGATCCTTAGCTTTGCGTGAGACACTGAACAGAGCGCAGGTGGCCAGATATACCTACAAATACTTTACTCTGATACTGGGAAAATTACGTACCATGTTTTAGCGTAACGGTGAAAGGTAGAGTTCATAGCCTAGTGACCGCGATATCAAACCCCATGTTTAGAGAAATGAAGCGAGGGCCCAATTACTAATTCTGTATAATCACATAATGCACCTTCAGGTATAGGCTCACAATGGAGAAGGAATGTACCCATATTCAGGCTTTTTACTTTTATATTTATAATTAATATTATCCATTAATTATTATTATACTATGAGCACATTTTTTGCTGAAGACTACCTTCAAAGAAAAAAAATCATAAAAATCATAAAATATATACCAATGAATGTAAAATTTCCTAAAAAGAAAGAAAGTTTTTTTTTTAAAAAAACTGCATGCAACTTTTGCCGAATGTACCTGAGTGCCATCCTAAAATATTGATTTGAAATACATTTTGGTCTGAAGTACGGCTAACGTGCGCCCGTAAATAGTGGATTTGCAGGGAGCGAAATTCCATAAGGCACAATGCAATGTGCTTAAATGTATTCCTGGTCTAAAGAAAACTAAAGAATTTCCTCTGCTATTGAAGTTAAAAAATTTTCAATCTTTTAAGGGATACAAAATTCGAAGTATTACTACTTATTTCTTAGAAAAGCGGAAATTAATCACAAATAGTCAAAAATAATTGAAAGTGAAGGTTTAAATGTATTTGGGAAACAAAGTTTTGTCAGAGCTGTAATGGACCGGTTTGTGAGGGGTGTGTTAAGTAATAAAGAACAAAGACCTACGCTGCCAAAATAATCAAATTTGCTCAAAATTCGATTTTAAGAATACTTTTAAGCATTAGTTTGCTAAATAGTACTACTTGTATTAATTTATAACCTGACAAATTCCCTACATAGGATGTACAGAGATACAAGGAAGGACGTTTGAAATAAAGTATAGATAATGCAGTGGTTAATTGATACCAAAATGACAGCTCATAAATTTACATGACTGCCTCAAGATCATAGACTTTTCGTTTCGTAATTGGCTTACCCTCATCGTAATTGTAGGACTGACACCCCCTCTAGGACTTACAAGCCCATGCCTAATGGTCAGAGGCGCCAACGTCACGAAGCCACAGAATGGAGAACCTGCAACGAGGGGTATGCCCGTAGCTAGGCATGAACATGAGGAAGTGGATGATATGAAATGTGAGCGAAATTGATGACTGGAAAGGTGATGATGGAGCAATTGGTGGAATGAGTGGTGTGGGAAACTGTAGGACGCGGAGAAAACCCGCCCAGGCACCGCTTTGTCCACCACAAATCCCACATCCGGGCACTTAGGGCCGAATCCGGGCTGCCTAGATGGTAGGCGAGCGGTCTAACAACTCAACCACGGCGATCATAGACGTAATGTAGGCATTTTTTTCAAATATTAAAATCATTTTAAGCTAGATAAATTATTATTTACAAACTTGATAGTGTAAATTGTTATGTAGATAGATTTAGACAGCTTAAGTCTTTTAATAGTATCATCGGAAGAGCAAAATAATTAAAAGGAAACACAAGGGAGGAATCTAAACAGTTAAATTTACTGAATGTTTATCCATAGGTAGAAGCCAAAAGCAGAAAGCTTCTAATTTTTTGTTTTATTGGTGAACTTCCTTCTGCCATTCACTTTAAGTCAGCCCTGACTGCATTTTTGTGCTTTAGCTATTTTTGGTCCTCACACAGGATTTTACACAGGATTTATAGGTAAAACTCTTATGTGTTATATTCACATAGCTTTCTCTATCTATTCTGCAACAAACTATACTTTTATCCTCTCTATGCAAATACAGATAAACGTTTGCACAAATTGTCTTATTACTTATTTCCTTGTAGGTACAAAAGGAATCTTCATATATGTCAGCATATTCATGTATGCATGTATATGACTGTATGTAGTAAATTCCAGATGATTATAAGAATGTAAGTATAATGTATAAGCAGCTCTAAAAATAAAACTATTATTAGAAATAATATCACTATTTATATTCAACATACGTATGCATGTATCTATGTATGTCGTAGATTTACGGCATGCAAAAGAGTCTGAAGCCTGATAAAGAGGCATCTGAGCAAAATTAAGCTATGTTTTTAAGTCCAATATAGAATGGGATGTTAAGAACCGCAGCAGTTAAGGAGCGTCTATAAATAAAACTCATTTTCAATTTCATTTTGTAAGTACGTACTTATGTACATCGTATATATATAGATAAATGTATGTATTATGTAGGTATTTGTTCGTCTGTTTTAATGAACTCGAACCGCTCACTATGCTTCACTAATAAGGGAGAGGCGTAAACCCAAGGTCACGATATTTGAATAAATTATAAATATTATTAAAATCAATATAATTAAAAATAAACAAGATTTTAAATTACTAATTTGAAACCTAGTAGATTTTATTCGACAACACATCTTCTTAATTGGACTACTTAATTTATTCAATTCTATCAGCGGTTCCCCATTTACCTGGTTTAACTTGAAATAGCCCCATTCAGTTCTGCAACTCTAAATAACGCACGAAGGGATATCTGTATGCGTTAAATATGGGACAATTGGGCCAGCTGGTATACATGTTTCTTATAGATTTTCTCACCGTTGCACCGATTTCGAGGAAAATTAGTACAAACACAAGACAAAAACTACTGTATAGGTTATAATTCGGAATTACGTCCATTTTACAGGATTAATTAATTCATTTTATGTAATGTCTGCGAAAGCTCTCAAGGCCGCCTATATCTTTATCAGTGCTTATCGTAATAGCTGGAACATTTCTAATACAAGAAAATTAACAGACTGCCTCCGTGGTCGAGTGGTCAGCGAACTGACTTCTCACCCGGAGGTCCCGGGTTCAATTTCCGGCTGGGACGGGGAATTTTTCTTTAACCGGAATTATTCCCTATCCCCCATAGAATCTGGAAGTATGAATGCGAGAGTGAATGTGCGCGTGTTTAGTAATATAAAGTTTAACCTAATGTTCTGAACCTACAGTTTCACAAGTGAAAGCCCCCGATATGACCACTGATGTTAAAGGGAGTTATTCAAATATGAAGCAATAAAAAAAAAAAAGAAAAAAAATTAATATTCACCTAGGCCTTGAAGGCCTTATAAAATAACAAAGGAACAGCGAATCCAATATTATTACTTTCTCTACACGCACTCTACCCAAAAATTCGATACCGAGATTTCACCGGAAATATATGTATCCAAAAAAAGCATTTTCACAAAAAAGTCCGTGTGTGTCCGTGTGTCAGTTTGTCCGTGTGTCGTCAAAAACGAAAAGTTGGTAAAATACCAAACTTGGTATTTAAGTTTAGTATCTTCCAGAGATGCGACACGAAGGTTTTGAGAAAAATCC
Organism: Hymenopus coronatus; assembly: GCA_030762935.1. Lineage (NCBI taxonomy): Eukaryota > Metazoa > Arthropoda > Insecta > Mantodea > Hymenopodidae > Hymenopus > Hymenopus coronatus. The sequence continues at coordinate 49,623,989 of CM060890.1, read as the reverse complement.
CCCCACCCCAAACTACCCTTTACATGGAACTTTTTTCGAAAATGTTTATTTTATTAAAATGGCTCTAACGATCTTGAATAAAATATCGTATATTAAAGATGTTTACCTCAAAAATAAAATGTATATTTTGAATTTTCTGGGAATAGCGCCTTAAGACTACTTTATTCTGGATCAATTTTACGGAATTTTGCATAACTACTAAACCGTAAGAGATGGACAAAAACTTACTACACAAAAAATGTAGAGCACGTTAAAACACACAATTTATGCAAAATACATTGGAGTTGATCGTTTTTAAGATATTTCTTGGTTTTAGTTTCAGCTTTGAAAATCATACAGTAATTTGTCAACTCCTGTCCATACAAACAAAGGAACTTCAGTCACATAGCAACCAGCTTTTGCCTATCACTTTAACCTATGGTACTCCCTTATTTCGCTTCTACTTACAAGGAACATGCAATAAGACTGTTTGGGCTAATTTATTTCGATTAGCATGAAGTAAATAGAGGCATAAGCTTTTTAACAATAATTTGTTGCAGAGATGTAGAGAAAGTCATGTGAATGGAACACATCTGATTTTTTTATATTTATCATGGAATAATAATACAGCAAAATAAATAATTAACATGACTTCGAATTGCATTACATTAGATTGTAATAACAGAAGCAACATCACACCAGGAAAAATATCACCACTTCCTTTTCTTCATCATTTTATTTATCCTCATATATTTTTTATTTTGTATTGATATAAAATTACACAGAATGGTTTAGCATAAGAAAATTGGTTACCAAATTTAATGGTGCGCAAGCATCGCTAGAGTAATAAAATCCACATATTCTGCGATCATGCTCCGATGCAAGTGAACTAAAACCTGAGAGAGTGACTCACTTAAATATAGTCCCTCGTAATTTTAAAACTACTTCAGTGTCTGATATATAGATACCTCATAAACATTATTCACAAAAACTTAAGACAACAAATATGTAATTAATGTAAATTATGTTGGCAAAAGAAAAAAGTTACCTTTACTTGTTTAAGGAATACAGTTAAGCAAAGTATTTCTGTTTAGTCTTTTTATGGCAGACTTCCTAGCAGTGCAGGACGTCAACATTATCATGGTCCAGTCTGTTGATGTACTCCTGATCTAGAGAACAGGAAACTTACTCAGAGTCATTAACCCCATACAAAGACATCCCCTACAAGAACAAGCAGTAGTGCAGGTCCGTAAATGCGGACAAAAACCATGCTAGTTTGTTTACCAAGCGAATCTCTGCAGCTTAGATACCCAAATTTCCTCACTAGAACCAAAGGATAGAGTGAGGTAACTCTACCCAATACTTAGGCGTCACTCTTGACAAGAATAACTTTTCGAGAACATATGCGGGGAACGATGAACAGAGCTAAGCGGGCGGTGACCGCCATATAACCTGTTCTGACTTCCTCTATACCCGTACACTTAAAAAAACTCTACAATCTCCCTGATGCAATACTCTATAATCCCAAAACACACATGCCCGTGAGGGTTGGGGCATGGCAGCAGACTCCTGGTTTCTATTGTAAGAGCGGTTGCAGATAAGGGGACTACGATCCATTTATTCTGCCTGCTATCGTCTCTCAGTGAGGCTCCTACATGAAGCTTCGATACTTCCATATATGCAGGTTGTGATTAGGCGCCGGGTTCAAAATTTCTACGCTAGATTGGCGCATCATGAGAGCATCCTTATCAAATCTCTGGGGGAATACTTACCTACAGAAAGCCGGTACGGGTTCCCCGCATGGCTTCTGGGTATCCCCGTTAACGAAGGCATTAAATTAAACAACAGCTAAGTAGTTGAATGTAAGTACTCTCCGCTCACTTATGGAGAGTTTATCAAATTCATACCATCTATTTTGGATATAGGACACCAGCGGAGCAGCGGTAATTGCTGCTCCTGAAAAGGCAATCGTTGAAGAGCCTAAACGGTAGTGCTACCTCAATCTCATGTCCACCAAGCATACATCCATCCAAATTATTTCCAATGTAAAGCCTTATTAAGGGCGGATATACACCTCACCACGAGCCTAACAGATCGACGGACGGACAGCTAGTCGGTGGTTTTATTCCAGTCGTTGAGTTTTAAAGCTCTGCACAAGTAGATTTGGATCAATGTAATGTCTAATTGAATGCTTTAATCCAGTTATAAAGCTGTGATAACCTGACGTTTTGTGTACAAGTGACAGGTTACACTTCTTATAAATATGCATAACTGGAAATACTAGACACATCCATACTTTGTGTGCATGCGATAAGTAACATATACCCGCCTTGCTTCATGAACCTGCATAAGATATTTTCAATAAAGAAAAGCATTACTTTTGTAGTAAAAAGTCACAGTTCTTTTATTCTTCTTTTAAAGTGCCATCAAAATTTCCCTTTAACAATTAGGGATATTGGGAGTGAAATTTCAAACATCTATAATTCTGTGAAGATTTTTATGAAACTTTTATGGTACTCAAACATTGCTGACATAGAGTAATAAACAAGTCCCTGTTAACATCCATACTTCTGCGATCTTACTCCGATGCAAAAGAAGTAAATACTGAGAAAGCGGCTCACAATACTGTAGTCCCATGTTAATTTCAAATTAGTTTACGTGCCTGACATTTGGACCTATATCTCATACCAATATTATTTACAATGATTTTAGTCAATGAGCCAGCGATTAATGTAATTTATGTGGTTAATCTTGGCAAAATTATAAAAAGTAAACCCTTTTTTTTTTTTTTTTTTTTTTTTTTTGTAGCTTAACGTCCTTTAACATGGTTCATAATATCTGACGATGCATGAGATTGGTGAAATATGCTCAAATAATCTCGGGGTCCATGGAGCTTAAAGTTACTCGACATTCGTCTTCTCAGGATAAGGGTAAACCCCGAAAAAAAAAAAAACCTTATCCGTTTTACTCACCCTAAGTGAGATTCGAACTGACGACCATTTGCACGTGAGGCAGACACGCTACCACCACACTACCCAGGCGGGCAAGTAAACATTTTGTTTTTACCTGTATAAGGAATTTTGTTTAGCAACTGTTAGTATTGTCCTATTTTTAGCTTTTTTATGGCAGTCTTCCTGGCGGTGTAGGGTGTCAACATCAACTTCAATAGCAAGATTGGTATTTTAACGACTTTTCGTTTTTGAGTTATTCTGTTCTCAGGCAGACGGACATACGGGTACATACACACATACATGGACAGTTTTCTAAAAATTGTATTTTTTTGCATATAGGGGATGCTAAAATGAGTATTTCCGGTGAAACTCGGTATCGAATTTTTGGGTGGAGTGCAATACCTTCTCTGCCTATGTACCATGCACTATGTACAGAAAGTAAAAATCTGCAGCTATTTCATTATTCCCTTAAAGTGCTATCATAATTACTAATTAAGGGACCCTGGGAATTGAATTTCAAAAGTTTATACAGAGTGATTTATATAGAACTGACACATTTCTTTCTTTAATTATTCCCTTTGAAATTTATTCAATGACCCAATTTTAGCACCAAATTAAGCAGAATGTTCTAGAGTTTCGATTCCTTGTCACTAGATGCGCAGATGTTTAACCAGACTGTGAACACTGCAGAGTACCGATTGATTTTGATGGGCTTTGTTGTGTAACTGGACGATAGCTGAGTCAAGGATATTTTCAGCAAGATGGCACTACATGCCATGCATCAAATGAATCCATGAGCCTGCAAGTTTCTTTGACGACCAGATACTTTCCAGGAACCTGTGGTCAGCGAGATCTCCGGATTTGACATCGCCGGATTTCTTTCTATGGGGTTACTTAAAAGACAGGGTTTACGCCACACGTCCCCAAACATTGGACGATCTGAAGCACATCACAAAGGAGATTCAAGCTATTGACAACATAGTCCTCCAACGAGTGGCCAGTAACATAGAACGACGTGTTGAGTGCAGGATGGAGGACATTTTCAACATTTGTTATAGAGGTAAATATTCTCCCTAAATTCCTCTACAATTTAGGTATAATAAGTTGTCGCTACCACAATATTATTCGTTTTGAAACAATTAAAGAAAGAAATATATCAACTCTATATAAATCATACTGTATTTCTATAAAGATTCTTATGACAATTTTCGTGAGATTTCTTGCGTTATGTTATACGAATTCAAATTTAATTCAAATTGGATAATTACTTTGCAAGATATAAATTATTTCAATAATTTTATTATGAAAATATAATGTAAGATATAAATTATTTCAATAATTTTATTATGAAAATATAATGTATTGCATAATCAAAATGTTCTACGCACCTCAAAACTTGAGAAAATTGATGGGAATTTTCTGAATTGTAGGTTTGAACCACACTCTTTAAACTTTAAACTAAATATTCATTTAGCTTTAAGTACTCAATTATTATAATTGTTTTTTTAAAAGTTATAATTTGAATCTTTAAAATTAATCTTTTAAAATTATTTAAAAATATCTTTACGTCAGGAAAATGCTATACTTTTTAATATTACAATAAACTCTTTAGCACATTCTGAGAAATTTAGTTGTATATAAACAACACAGAGTCACGTGGAACATTTTGAAAGTGTGAAAATATAGTTGTGAGAAAAACGCTATTTCATAAAATAGTAGTCTAGGGAATAGGTGTATTTTAAAGCCTTTAAATGGCAGGTGCGGTCGTAGCAAGGTGAGCATAGCTAAATGTTGATTCTTTATAGATGCCCAAAGGTTTCAACAACGATTTGCTACAAACAAATAAAAAAATAGTTTTTTTTTGTAGTCAAACTGACACCCCCTTAATGTTCTCTGAAAGAATAGAAAAACTTTAATGGAGAAACTCACTAAAGAACATTTTTCTTCGGGTGATGCCAAAGGATAAACGAGAGGTGCTTTCAAAAACCACAATATATTTGTTATTACTTCATATCTATTATTGTTGAACATATATATTTCTTCCCCGATTGCAATGAAGGCAATGAGCATGGGACTGGGATGCAAGCGCTCAGATGTAAGTTTCGCGAGTGTCATGGTTAAAGTTGTAGAGTTGATCGTTACCAAGATATTCGTTGTTATTTGTTTCAATTTTAAACTAGCGGGCAGCTTTTAAAAGAATTGATTTGGTTACTAAGAATAAAGAAGGATATATTGACGACATTTAAACTGTTATTACTGAGATTTCCTCTGTAAATAACGACGAGGCAGCCAAAAGTGGCAAATTACAGCTGCATTCACAAGAAATCAGTCATTATAAACTGTGACATTTAAGGTTGTTCAACCGTGATTTTGCATAGTGTCATCTCAGTAGCTTTTCTTTCTTTTTAATGTCCTGATACTTTCATAAAACAATTAATTTATGTATTCATTTCTAAATGCGTCCAAAGTAACGTAAGGCTATTGGGCAAATGCTGGGAATTTCAGCTAAAATACTAGGCTAAATGTTGATATATCTTTTAAGAGATGGTCGCTATGTGAAGGAATTTCATTCTCCTTTGTTGCTCTTGAGTAAAATAAAATTAAAAGTATGAAGAATTCCCATTTCAGAATAGTATGAGCATTGACCATTTGAAACTACTAATTAGGAACAACTTCACAAAAAAGCATTTGACATAAATTATATTCTTTAGCAAGATTTACATTTTTTGTGTGTAGAACGGTTTATCAGTTATGGAAAAACCATCCAGAATGCAGAGAACTTCAGTGACTATTCCGAGATATACGTATAATTTGTCATGAAAATATATTAAGAATGCTTATGATAATTTATAAAAATCATTGAAGTCATTTTTGATAAATTAAACATTTATGAAAGTGTTCCATTTAAAGGGTAATTTAGGGGGAGGGATTTTCATGAAACTCTTATGTCGCATCTTAAAAAGATGCAGAATCTAAGTATAAACTTTGGTGTTCAACGGACTTTTCGTTTAGAATTACACTGTTCACAGAGGCATACACGGAGACACGTATGCACCCTCTCGCAATTATATACCGATTTTTTTAAAAAAGGATTTTTTTTTGCACTGAGGGGACCTCAAGGAATATATTTCCGATGAAATCCTGACATATACATTTTGGGTTGAATGAAATACTTTCCATACTTGCTATATGCAACAGCATAAGACAAACATTAACTTTGGCCAACACTCTGCTTTTAACAGTAAAAATAAAATATTCACCTGAAATTGCTCTCGGGTTTCCAGCCAGGCGGTGAAGGCTAGAGACTCCGACGTTTCAAAGACCTTCATCGTCTTCTTTTGTTTTAACGTGGAGAGGAAAAATGCATTATTACATTCAACCCCAAGTCGAAGTGCAATGGTTGGGAGGGTATGTGAGACTTTCCGCGCGTTATTCTTTGATCAGCAGTGATTAAGGCTCTTTTATTAAATATTATTATTATTACCATCATCCCTTCCAATTTAAAACCGCTCCACAAGATAGTCGTAATATACTGTGTTATTTCGTGCGTTTCATGCACTAATGGGGTTCCGCATAGCACTCCGGTTATTAAGTGAAAGTTAGGCTGCTGGCAAGCATTGCATGCGAGCGCTTTATTGTTACTTTATGGGATTGCCCATAAAATCTGAACAATACCAGTGGGCATTCATGACCATTGCTTTTCGGAAGCATTAATTGCCTACTTGCTAATGTGCAACTACTTGCGAAGGGCGAGCTTGCTTTTTATGCAATTACTTCTATCATAAACTAGACTTAGTTAGCTACTTCACATTCTTTTTAACGTGGAAAGGAAAAATGCATTCCTGCATTCGACCCCCAGGGTCCGGAGCAATCAAGAAGCAACGGCAACCTGGAAAGAAGGATAGGCCCGTACCCAGACAATAGAATGAGGAAGTATATGATATGAATTGCAAGCGAAATGGATTATAGGAAAGGTGATGAAGGAGCAATTGGTGAAGGAATAGTGGGAGAAACCGAGAATCCAGAGAAACCCGCTCAAACGCCGCTTTGCTCAATACAAATCCCACGTGTGAATTTGGATCACCTACATGAGAGGGAGGCGGTCGAACCACTAGGTCATAGCAACACCATCGTTATTGGTAATAAACGTTAATAATAGGAACAAAATATAGAAGAATATCCCCGTCGAATTAAGTGCTCAAAATCTATAAAATGTACATAGTAGATAGAGAATGTATTGTATTCTGCCCAAAATTTTGATACCGAATCGCAAATACATGTTTTCGAACCCCGGAATCCAAAGAGTACTCTATTTATAAAAAATCAATATGTGTGTATGGCATAGCTCAAAAACAAAAAGACCATTAAATAAAAAACTTGGTATTTAAGTTTAGTATCTTCCAAGGATGTGACACGAAGATTAAAAAAAACAAAAACAAACAACAACCTAAACTAGTTTTCATAGGAAGACGTTTGAAGACATGTTTTTCTAAAAATTGCTCAAGCGAATTTTATTGTGACTACATTAAAAATATTAACATGACAAGTAAAATATATATATTGATTTTCTAGGAATGGCCTCTGAAGACCTTTTTATTAATGAATGAACTGTGTATAGCTGCTAAATCTAAGATATAGACAAAAATTTATTATACAAAACATTTTGATCTCGTTAAAATACATAATTTATATTATATTATATAAATAAATATAATATATTTTTTGCAGAGTTAAGCATTTCGAAAATATTTCTTGTATTGGTTTCAATTTTAAACTAGCGGCCAGCTTTTAAACGATTTGACTATAGCCTTAGCCTTGCGACTACTTGCAAGTGTGCAAGAAATAAGATAATTTAACATGATGTAGATAAAACAATATTTTTTAAAGTGTAATTAAATTAGTTTTCTGGTTTGTTATTCGTAACTATGCATCACTTTTCTCACGATCTGCTATTCGATTGTGGAAGCAGTTTTGCTATATTCCACTACGAGTACATGTACTAATAGCATAAATATATTTTAATTAATGCGTCTATGTGATACAACTGGTCTATTTGGTTTAAACCAGTTTTCCTTTTTCTTTATTTCTGTATACGGGTATACTAACTGCAACAATATATGCACTACAAATCTTTGGCAGATGACTTCATTACAAATTAATGTATCCCGCAGAACATGTTGCACTAAAGCAAACTATCACAAACCAACTGTTTATTTACTCTCCACAAAATAAGTTTATGATCTCAAGCTACGAGTACTATAGCGATGTGGTATTAGAATAGGCGTTAAGATTCACTTATATGCAATTTTGTATCACAAACATGTTTCTCAAGGATATTTCGCAATATTCATGCAGGCAGTAAACGGCTGTAAAGTTATAATAAATAAGTTGCAACACAAATTTGATAGCAGAACAGCAAATCCTGTAATGTTTTCTCCTTGTTCACTAAGCGCTCGCATGCTAGTCTCACTCACTTTGTCACCTGCGTGGCTCAAGGATTCAGCGGCTCTGGCTGGTTCCCTATTATACGGCTACTTCTGAAACTTATATTCCATTAATTTTAGGTGAACAATTTGGTGAGTTTCATTTACATAGCTTTCTCATATATTCTGCAAAAAACTATTCCTACAAAAGGTTATTCTTCTACGTACTACTACTGCTACTCCTGCTACTGCCGCTGCTGCTGCTGCTGCTGCTGCTGCTACTACTACTACTACTACTACTACTACTACTACTACTACTACTACTACTGAGAAAGACAGAAAATAATGTTTGATAAGGACATTTTTCAGCAAGAGTTGGAAGAAAAAACTAATACTCTAAAAGGGAAAGAAAAAGTGAGTGTACCCCACTGTATGGAAGTTCTTAGTCAGACGTACAGAAAAAGTTTGATAGTACATGGAAAATATCAAAACCGGAAAGTTCTTCTTTGGTGGAATGAAGAAATCGAGACAAATCGGAAAGAATGTTTTGCAATTAGGTGGAAGCTAACACGACGTAGAGGAAGGATGATATAAATGACTTAGAGCTTGAAGAAATAACTAGAGAATACAAAGAAAAGAGGAAAAAACTAAAAAAGAATATAAGAAGAGCCAGAATAAAAAAATTGATAAGACCTCTGCAATGAACTTGAAGGTAATTTATGGGGAAACGGTTATAAAATTGCTCTATAACACCTGAAAAGTCCGACAATGCCTTATAACTTATGTAAAGTACGAAAGATTGATATAGTTTCTACCCTTTATCCAAATAAAGTGGACTATTGGAAAAGGGGAAATATTGGTACAAGTGCAAACCCTTTTACTAAAGAGGAATTTTAATACGGCAGGGGAAAGGATGAAATGTGGAAAAGCACCCGGACCTGTTAGTTTCCCACCGGAGGCAGTTAAAATAATGATCAAAATGGTCCCTGATTTTTTATTAACAACGTTTAATAAGTTGTTACGGACACAAGAATTCCCAGTAAGATGGAAAATTGCACGAGTATGTTTACTATGGAACAAAGGAAAACCTTTGGAGGCCAATAATGCATTTAGGCCAATTTGCCTTTTAGACACTATGGGTAAGCTGTTGGAATTTATGTTAAGAGAACGTCTATAGAAGGAGTTAGAAGAAAAGGGAGAATTTTCGGAATACCAGTTTGTTTTTAGAAGGGGACTGTCAACAGTACAAGCTGTGGAAAAAGTGATTGACATTGTTGAAAGGTCAACAGGTAAATGGTGTGCACTTGTGGCATTAGATATAAGAAATACTTTTAATACTGTGACTTGCAGTCTTATTATTAAAGAACTAAAAAAATAAAATAAAAAATAAAAAAAAAAAAAAAAAAAAAGACAAACATCTACATACTTGGTGAATTTTATTGAAAGCATTTCTACTAATAGAAAACTCAGAAAGGCATAGAGAAAGATATGCAAATGGGAGTTCCTCAGGGATCAGTGCTTGGACCAACGTTACGGACCGTTGCCTATGATGGAATATTAGGTCTTGACCTTGGAGAAAATATTAGAGCTATTTATGCTGATGATTTAGCTATACTAGCAGCAACACAAGATGATAACACAGCTCCAATTAATGCATTAAAATATTTGGGGATAGTCTTGGGAAGTCATTTAAAGTTTGGACAACATATTAATGCAATGACCAAAAAGGCAGATGACTAAACTGAAGCACTATCTAGAATAATGCTAAATATAAGTGGACCTCAATATTACAAGAGGCAAGTCCTGAGTGGAGTTCTGCATTCAATATTATTGCATGGCTGTCCGGTATGGCAAGAAGTTTTGGAAATCAAGAGATATAAACAAAAATGGAGAAGTCACAAAGAAAAACTCTTTTAAGGGTCGCAAGTGCGTACAAGACTGCGTCTACTGTGGGGTTACAAACAATTACTGGTATTCTTCCTATTGAGCTACAGATACGTGAAAGAAAAAATGTATTTAAAGTTGAAGGTAACATAAAAGAGGCGAAATTAAAGGAGCTGGAAATTATGATGAATCAGTGGCAGCAGGCGTGGGAGCAAAATGTTGAAAAGGCCCAATGGACTAAAAGATTAATTCCAAAAATAGACGAGTGGATAACATGTAAACACAGGAATATAAATTATTATCTGACACAGGTACTAACAGGACACAGGTCTTTTAATACCTATTTAAAGAGGATCGGAGTACGAGAAAATGCACAGTGTGACTATTGTGATGATGTGGATACAGTGGAACATACCTCATTTTCGTGCAAACGATGGCAAAGGCAGAGGGAAAACACCTACATAAGTTTGGATATAGAGCTACATACAGATAATATGATTCATTTTATGGCTCAGACTGGCACAATTATAAATTAATACAATTAATGTTCACAGACATTATGAGTATAAAGGAAGCAGAGAGAAATGAAAGACAAAGATATAATACACTATAAGGTCACAGGTTTCCTAATTGATGTGTTACCTATTTTTAGGTACTTCCAAGTAGGATTCCAACGGAAAAGAGGGGTTTTTTAGTCGGTAAAAGTCCGGCTAACTTACCTGATGCCCATGAGGATTTTCCCCACTTTATAAATAAAATAAACTACTACTACTACTACTACTACTACTACTACTACTACTACTACTACTACTACTACTACTACTACTACTACTACTACTACTACTACTACTACTACTACTACTACTACTACTACTACTACTACTACTACTACTACTACTACTACCACTACCACAACCACTACCACTACCACTACCACCACCACTACCACTACCACCACCACCACCACCACCACCAGCTCCACCACCACCTCCACCACCACCACCACCACCACCACTACCACCACCACTACTACCACTACCACCACTACCACCACTACCACCACTACCACCACCACCACCACCACCACCACTACCACCACTACCACCACCACTACCACCACCACTACCACCACCACTACCACTACCACTACCACTACCACTACCACTACTACTACCACTACTACTACTACTACTACTACTACCATCACCACTACTACTACTACAACTACCACCACTACTACTAGTACTGCTACTGCTACTACTACTACTACTACCACCACCACTACTAATACTACCATTATTACCACTACTACTACGACTACTACCACTTGTACTACTGCTACTACTACTATTACTACCACTACTACCACTACTACCACCACTACTACTACCATTACTACCACCTCTACTACTCTACTACCACCACTACCATTAGCATTACTACCAGCACTTGGCGTAGGGATGTGGCGACCCCATAGCCCAGTGGAATTCACTGCAATTAGCCTCCCGTTTATGGCGGGTTATCAAACGCGCTTTGGCGATAGCCTTCAGTCTGAACAGCATATGACACTAGGATGGCAGCCCCATCATAATGAGCAATATGAATACAGCAGAAAATATGGTGGGTTTTGTTACGGAGCAGGAGGTCGGATCTTGGAGTGATACGTTGCATTGTTGGAGAAAGTGAGTAAATGTACCAACGAATTAATGACTATGATAAAGAACACTCCGAATACTAAGGTCGACATAAAGACAGGATTTAAGAAGATGGAACAAATGACAGAAGTTATACTTAGTCATATGAATGAACAGGAACTGTATCCCCATAAACGTAAAATGCGCAATCTTGCAGTACAGGTTGTTGAGGAAGATTTATTGAGTACTAAAATACTGGCGGACTCCGGTATTCAGGTGGATTTAAAAGGGGAATTAGATTTCACTGAAACTCTATTGAGGCCAGCAGTTTTGATGTTTTTGCCCCATTTTTGGATAAGGAGTGGCCGGAAAGCTGTTATGCATCTACCCGTCAAATATATGGGAATCCAATTTCTGTAAAAGCAGAGGATATGGCAATTGTGGTGAATGATGTTGACCCTGGGAAGCATGGACTTTTTAGGACGATGAAGGTCTTTCATCCAGAGATATCCGAACTTATTGAAGGGAAGCTGGATATGAGTAACGTGGAATACTTGAGGACTAACACACAGACATATTCCAGTAGAGGCACTAATAGTGCAATTTCTCGCTACCTCGCCTAGGAAACAGCTAACGGAGGAACACGGCAGGAAATATGTAACCTTCGTTTCAGGTGGTAGAGACTATACTAGGAAGCTCCTGGAGTGGGTCTTCAGGAATAATGGCATTCATATTGGATATATGTTACCAGCCCGTGCAAAAACACAGCGATTAATACAGTTGGTGGTCAATAGGAATTGCATCAAAGGAAACCTGAGGAACCTCAGGAAAAGGTCAGAATTAGAGCGAATGAGAAAACGTTTGCGGATATACTGAAGAATGTGAAACACGAAGTTGATATCGGGAAAATTGGAGTGAGAATAGAAAATATACGGAAACGTGGCGATGAAGATGTGGTTTTTACTGTGGAAGGATAAGGTAAAGCCAACGTCCTGAAGTAGGAGATACAAAGAAACATCAAAGAACTGGATGTGAATACGAGAAGAAAAGATGCTACTATATTGCTATACGGGGTGGACCAGACAATTAGCGAGGAAGTACTGAAGGTCGCAATAGGAACTGAGATCGGTGTTCCCGATTCTGAAGTACTGGTTAGCGCTCTGAGACCCAGAATGTTTGGGAATTTAAATGCGACTATAGTTGTACCTTTGGAGTTATCTCGATAGTTGATTAAGAAACGGAAAGTGCAGATTCGGTGGACTGAATGTCATATCCGAGAAAGGGTCACTATTTGGAGGTGTTATAAGTAGATTGATAAGAGGACTGGCTTAACTGTGGTGAAGATGGACACCATGCTAAGGATTGTACGCAAAGTCCATTCTGCATTAAATGTCAGAAGGAGGAACATACGAGGGCTGTAAATAAAGTAGTGGAAACATTGATAGAACACAATATTTATTGAACTCACAAATACAATTGCATTACATTCCTTTAATGTAGTCACCCGCAAAGTCCCTGACCTTTTGCCAAATGTAGGGCAGTCGTTGGGGACCTTTGACAAGGCGATCTCTGTTGATGACTGCGACGGAGCGCCCTATTGCGCGAACTATAGATGCCACGTCAGGAAATCGGCGGCCTTGGAGGGGTTCCTTCAACTTCAGAAATAGGTCGAAGTCACAAGGACTCATGTTTGGTGAGTAAGGAGGATGTTCCAAAACCTCTCAATGCCACAGTTGCAATAAGAGCGACATGACAACGTGTAGCCGGACGAAGATGTCGCTCCATAAATTGGCAATAGTAGTCCCTGTTGACGGGTATCCTTCAGGTATAGCATGCGTAAGAATAACCCCCTCATAGTCGTATACCATAATCATCATCAGCTTCACCCGATTGGGTTCCTGTCGAACTTTCTGTGGACGTGATGAACCTGGGTAAAGCCGTTCATTCAACTGACGCTTCAATTCTGGCTCATAGGCTCGTGCCTACGTCTCATCAATGGCGACAATACGCTGCAGAAATGTTTCTCCTTCATTGCGGTATCTGTCCAGGTGAATACCGGTGCCATTTCTGTACCTCAGTGAGGAGTCGATGTGGAACCCAACGGGACGCAATTTTCCTCAGGTGAAGACATTTCGTCAGCATATACCACACAGTTTGATGACTGAGACCAACCTCTACGAATAACTCCCGGACAGACCATCGATGGTCCATGGCAACGAGACCACTCACGATGTGAATCTGATCTTGCGGAATGGACGGCATACCTGTGCGGTGCAAATCCGCAGTCTCAGCCCGACCTGCACGAAACGCCTTGACCCATCGTGCAACCCTCCTGTACGGCGATGCATTCCCGCCACAGGCTTCACGTAATCCTCGATACCATGCTGATGCATTTTTGCCATGGGCAACCTCGATTTTAATCCACGAAAGCTAATCACTCTTGGTAAACATTCTTTAGAGCGGTGCACTTGACACTGTTCACTTCAACGCTACACACCAACAACACATTCTCAACTGGCAGCCCGACCAATGCACACCACACATCGACACTAGTCACCTGATCGCTCCCATATCCTATTGGCTCATACCCGCTCTCCTGTGAATGTGGGGACCATTTTGCCACTACTTTCTTTACAGCCCTCGTAGATTTGACCAAATGAAGTGCTCGAACTTTCGAAAGTTGGTATTCCCCTCTGGAGCGGGACAGTTATAACTCAGGATGCCTACACAGACAATCCACTTACTGAAGGCCAATTTATTGCGATCCAATTTGAGTCACGACATGGCAGAGGCTACGGCAATTGAGAGAGGTGTGGATATCATAGTTGCCTGCGAACTGAATAAGAAGCGGGTGTTGGATAGTAGTTGGGTACAGGATAAGAGGGGCGATATAGCCCTCTATTTTCTGAATAAGCTACTCAACGTGTTACAGTTCCGATCTGAAGAAGGATACATATGTGTACATTTGCAACCCTGTCACTTCTACTGTTGCTATAGTTCACCTAATATTTCATTTAATGTGTTTACAAAAGATATCGATCGTTTAATGCAGGATAGCCTCAATACAAGTGGTGAATGCATTCTCCTTGGTGATATAAATATCAGGTCGCCACAATGAGGCTCCCCGGTAACTGATCGTAGAGGCGCATACTGGACGGACTGGATGGCGACATTAGACCTAGTGGTGCATAATACGGGGATAGCACCCACCTTTGCTAGGGGTAACTGTGAGTCGTATATCGACGTTACGTGCTCAACGCAGAATATCGCTTCACAGATTGCTTGTTGGCAGTTATTGGAGGAAGAAACTTTCAGCGACCATCGATTTATTTATTTTGAGATCATGGGGACTACGCATGGGCACTATAGTTCGCTTTGCTTGACCGGCATTAAAACAAGTGAGATGAATCGAAACGTCACTTCCTGTTTGAGAAAAGTTAAAGTAGTTTAAAATTGAAACCAATAACCAGGAATACCTCAGAATCAGTCAGCTGAACATAAAAATATACATGACATAAATTATGTGTGAACTGGAGAACTGCTCAGAGGTCTGCTATACAAAGGTAAATGCTTCATTTTGTGTTTCTAATTATTGCATTTCAAATAGGTATTCTCCTTTCAAGGGCTATTTCTCATATTTCACTATTTTCCTGGACTTTTTTATTACAGTACTTATAATAATAGGATTTGAAAGCTGGAACCAGGCTAATTCCATGTCATAAATTAAATGGAGCTCTGCTGAATGTTCACGTAATCGAATGAAAGCTATGAAGAGCTTCTAGGTCACAGTATAACAGTTCCTCTTTTACGTTTGGTTCTCATAAGAGCATTAGCATTTTAAGTGCTGAAAACACATGTTAAATGTGTTTCTAGAAGAAAATCATTGAAACAAAAAACACTCTTTTGACTCAAACTGGGTTTCTACAAAGAACAGCTTTAATCATAAAAAATAATGATGACGAGGAAAAGGCAGAAGAAATGTTGAGATGTTTTTGTCATTAATTATCTTTAATATTTGCATACTGGTTCATATCCCAGATTTAATTAGTTTTCTGGTTTGTTGAAAATTCATAACGCATGCATCACTTTTCTTACGATCTGCAAACCGTTTGTGAAAACAGTTCTATATCCCTCTTCGAGTACACGTACAACTAACATAAATCTGTTTTAAGTAATGAGTTTGTATGCTATAACTGATCTATTTGCTTAAACCAGTTTTCATCTACCTTTATTTCCGTATATATTTACGTGCAAAAAGATCTACACCGTTAATCTATGGCAGCTAGTGATTTTGTTGTAGATTAATGAATACAGCAGCTAAACATGTTTGCATTTAGCAAAGCAACACAAACCAACTGCTCATTTATTCTGGACAGTCACATTTATATATATATGCACATACATACAATATACATTCATACATACATATATATATATATATATATATATATATATATATATCATTTACTCTAGCCTTTGTATGTATATATAATGTATATGGTGGATGGAGAAAGTATTGCATTCCATTCAAAATTTAAATACCGAGATTTCACCGTAAATATATGCTTTTAGACGCTTGAATAAAAAAAATAATTTTAGAAACATGTGTGTGTATGTGTGTGTGTCGGCAGAATAGCTCAAAAGCGAAAACGTGGTTAAAAACTAAACTTGGTATTTAAGTTCAGCGTCTTCCAAGAATGCGACATGAAGATTTTCAAGAAAATCCCACCACCCAAAAATACCCTTCATATTCAACATTTTTCAAAAGTTTTGCTTTTCTCAAAAATGGCTCTAGGATTTTATTGAAATGCCATATATTTTCATGTATATCTTGAATTTTCTGGGAATAGCCTCTGAAGACCTCTTTCATTTTGGATGAATTGTATAAGTTTTGTATAACTGGTAAAGCGCAAGAGACAGACAAAAAACTCACTGCACCAAACATATTTTTTTTTTTTTTTGTGTGTAGAATTATTTCGTTTTAGATAATTGGAGTTATTGGTTTAAGTTTTAAAATACTGAAGCTCTTTTTTCAAATGGGAGACATATTTCTTTTCGTCTCTCCAGTGTTTACTTCTAGCAAGCAAAGAGAACCCAATTTCAATTGTTTCACTTAATGACCGGCTTTTAAAAGGTCTAGCTCTCGCTTTAGCCTAGTATGTTGCCTTATTTCCCTTCTACTTACGAAGAAGCAAGTAATAAGACCAATTCTGGCAATATTCTTCTTGATTAGCGTGATGTAGAAAAAACCATAATCTTTTGTAAGGATTTTTTGAAACAGCAAGCGAAAGTCATGTGAATGAGATACATTACAAATGCAAAACTGTTTATTCGAAGCTTTCGCAGCAATTCTGTCGTCTAGTTTCTTTCGACGCTTACTGCGGCAGCGGCTATTACTACTGCACGCTACAAATTTCCTGTTGAAACCAACTCAACTACTACACGCTGTCAGTTCCCATTTGAAACTGAACTTCTGCGGGGCTCGTTTTCTCCTTTTATATCTGTTGATGACGTGGCAAGTAACTTCCAGAAGCAGCTGTACGTACAAAACACCGCAGTTGTCACAAACCCACGCAGGTGTAGCAAGGCGCGGCTTTGATGTCAAAGAACTCGCCAGAAGCACACTGTCCACTACAATGTTTCTTCATAACGCTCATGCAGAAATAAGTGAGAGAAATTTCTTTTTCCATTTCGGAACATAGTTACACGTCGTGAGAGAACACGTGAGTGGTCTAACACATTTCAGTATCAATATGAATTCTGAGCTTACATTTGACATAGCAGTCAAGTGTCTACAAAGATAGTTAAAACTGTACCCATACTATAGCATTTTGATATTTTTTTTTGATAATATTTAACGCCCCGCTTTTACTACATATGGCACTGCACGCGACAACACCAATGATATATGGAATGAAGATATAGCACCAGTGGAATGCAGTGGCGGAAGAAACCGAAGTACCCGGAGGAAACCAACCCCTTGCACCGCTTTGTCCACCACCAATCCCCGCATGGTTCGCCCAAGGGATCGCATTGGTGAGAGACGAGTGATCTAACCACTCGGCCACGGCGTGGCCACATTATTTAACAAAATCAGTTATTGCAGACAACATAATTTGCAGTAATAAAGAGGCATTTGTTGAAATACTCTCTCAAGCGAACATCAAAGTGATAAAGATGAATTTCTAAAGTGTTAAATCTATTGCTTTAATTTTTGTACACAAATTTCTGACAACAATAACATATTTATACCAAGTTTCATTCAATGTCTTTTGATTATGCATATACTAATTAGTATATTAGAATTATATACATAAAATTATCATCTATATTCTCCTTTAGATATTGAACTGTATACATTATTTCTTAAAACTACATTCCTTAATACCTTTGCAATAAATTGTCTGGTTGAAGTTTTCCTATAATAGATAGTTTGTGTTTAAAAATATTTGATATTACTAAGTAGAAAAAACTGAAAATCAACGCATGATCAGTATACTGATTAAATTTTCAAAACTAATTATACTGTAAAATATGCAATCAGATATTTTATTACACACATCTTGCAATCTTTTTGGAAAACTTTGTATTTTTGTGGAAGAAGTTATATTTGAGTATGGGAAAACAACAAATAGATTTAACCTAGGAAAATAGCTTTAAAGTCTGACATAGAAAGTCATTTAACCAGCGCATTGCTTTAAAATGAGTCCAAAACATATATTAAATCCGCCGCAGGAGAATCAACCATTGTAAATATGTACTTTAAAACATGGTAAACAGTTAGCATAAAAATAAAAAAGAAAGAAAAAAAGAAAAGAAAAAAATTTGAACTTTTGACCAAAATCGGTAAAAAAAAAAAAAAGAAAAAAAAAAAAGAAAAGAAATCTGTAATCCCTTAAGAAGAAATTTACAGGAAAATTATTCCTTTTTTCACGCTCTCTTTCTCCCCCCCCACCATCTCTTTCTCTCCCTCTCTCTAGATCGAACATATACGAGCTTATTATTAATTAACTATTTGTTTCAAATATCTCAATAGATATCAAAGATGCGTAATGTTACATTCAATATTTACTTCTTTTACCATGTACATAGTAGATAGGGAAGGTATTGTGCTTTCCACTCAAAATTTCGATACCGAGATTTCACCATAAATACATGTTTTGAGGATATCTGAATCCCAAAAGTAGCAATGTTAGTAAAAGAATTTGCGTGTACATTTTTATAGAGTTCACCGTTTCGACATATTCTTTGTTATTGGTTTCAATTTTAAGCTACTTAAACTTTTTTAAGCGGGAGGTCATCTTTCGTTTCATCACTTTTGTTTTATTCTTGGCCATACAAAGCGAACCGAATTTCGATGTTCACATAGCGACCGGTTTTTACAAAGTTTTGACTATCGTTTTAGCTAAACGTAATACCTTTTACTTAGAACTAATACAACCATTTCTGCTAGCGTTTATCTCGACTACCAAGATGAGGTAAAGGTAAAATACTCTTTTGTAGCAACAGTTTGTTCGAGAAAGTCATGTGAATGCAATACATCGAGTTTTAAATGAAAATCTTTATTTATAAATAAAATATATCGCCTAAAGGGCTCTTTCTTAATGTTTAAAATGAGAATTGAGGTCTAATTTTTTCTGAGCGCTTCTTTCTTTGCAGATCTTATAGCTCCAGGGACTTCAAACCGAATCCCTGGGCCAGTAGCCTGTGGAG
This sequence comes from Hymenopus coronatus, assembly GCA_030762935.1. NCBI lineage: Eukaryota > Metazoa > Arthropoda > Insecta > Mantodea > Hymenopodidae > Hymenopus > Hymenopus coronatus. The sequence continues at coordinate 49,604,405 of CM060890.1, read as the reverse complement.
TAGCATAGTATTCAGGATGGGTGATCAGTCCAATGATGCAATCGATGGCGATGTATTCTAATGATGAAAGAAATAATATTTATATTCTTCTGCTTCATAGTTGTAGGCCATTTTAGCCAGTTCCGGCTCCAAAATCTTGTTCTGTCCATCTCATTTTTTGGTGGTCTTGATTTCTATAGCCTTGGGATTTGTAGTTGTATGATACTCGAAATAATAGTTATATCTGTGGCTCAAATTATCTAACTCAGCATTCGTCTGACAACAAGGAAAACTGGAAAAAATACTTTGGGACATATTAATCAAACCAAGGTTGAACACGAAACATCCCGATTACGAATTTCATTCGTTTTTGCGGTGCCACCTCGCTATACTTTGTTGAGTACTAAAATAATAAATAATATTGTACTATGACAGTGCTGTGCCTGTGCAGCCAACCTCACGTTCGCCTTGGTATGTAGGTCGGCGGAGTGTGGTAAACAAGACGCACCAGTTACTGGAGGCCTTGGAACGACAGACATCAGCCGGAATATGCTAGAATCATCCATAAACTTCTACAATTTTCCAGGAAGTTCTCTGATGCTATTTCTAGCTAGAAAAAGGAAGGAAGAGTTGCAACTTGGTGTTTAGTGAGTTGTAGTAAGTTGTAGTTACCTAATGAGCGCTCAGTAGCGTGCAAGCTGTCAACTGTCTACGCTATGAAGCGCCGAGTTCATTATTTACACTAGTGAATTAAAGACTTGGTTAGCATTCAAGTTATGAGCCAATAAGGACCTTTACAGTAGTATGGTTGATGGATTAGGCAAAATACAAATATATATTCTCTATATATATATATATATATTTATATATATATATATATATATATATAGAGAGAGAGAGAGAGAGAGAGAGAGAGAGGGAGAGAGAGATGGTCATTTATGACTAACATTTCATAATTTAATTTAATTTATTTTCTGTCAATATATTGGGGGAATGATTTTTCATCTCCTTATGCATCTGAAAAGATTATAACCCTGCTAACATAAACCTTAATGTATATCTGGTATAAACAAGTGGATTCAAAAGTGCTCTATGTTAAAAACGCGAAATTTTAAGAATGAATTACACATATTTAATTTGCAAATGTGTGCATCAATGGCTGGAGGGGCCTACAGTAACATTTCTCCAGGTGAATTAATTGTTTCTTCACACTAGCGTGTGTAGAGTTGGAAACGTAGAGTCAGACTGAAAAATTCAATGCCATAGCAGGGATCACACAGATCTCCAAGCCTCTATTCAAGTGCTCTAATCACTGAGTTACCAAGAGCTGACATGCCCCAACAATGACTTATAATATCCAAGTACAGAGTGGAAAAAAAATTCGTAATGACTGACCTTACAGCTGGCTAAAGTATGAAGTTTGGGACTTTAAGCACTTATGGCATTGTAACCTTTGGGATATATTATCTCAGAATAATTTGAAATCTTCTTGTAATTTACCGGAAGAAATACGAATCATTTGGGGAATTTAATGCGGTGTTGCCATATTGCCAGGGAGCTTAGAGATTAGAGCAACTGGAGCGAAAATCAGGAGATCCGGCTGTGGAATGGAACTTTTCTGTCTGATTCTAGCTTTCCATCTCTCAGGACATTTACAAATTTCATCACAATTGGTTAAATGAAAAAAATCACATATTAGTTGCAGTAATAGAGCTACACTTTAAAACAAAAATAAGTTTGCATTTTGAAAACTGTAAATATAAACAATTTCTTCCCGGAAATATGCAGGATTCAGAAGCAGTTATATGGTTTTCTGCGACTTTTTATTTCACCGATACTCCTTTTAGTGCTAAAAAACAGGTTTTTGGAGTGTAATGAAGATACATTGCAGACCTCGCTAATTATTTCTGGATGCTCTGGAAAATGTTCCATAAGATTTGTAATAACGCCAAGTAAGGCTCTTTCACATTTGTTGATGAAAACCCGTTATTTAAAAATAATTAATTTGAAACGACATGCACTCTTCCGAGGTAATCTAGAAAACCTGCACTTGCTTTACGAGTTCAGTGGATGAAACATCTAGTTATACTTGAATATACGAGAGCACAACTCAATTTTTTTTCTCCAAATTATTTTTTTTACTTCATTACGTATCTTTGCGAAAGTACCTTGTTCAGCCGATATCATGTGCTCAGTGGATATAAAATGGAAATATTCCCACAATACCTAAAGATTGACTTCACTCCTGTGGATATGCAATTAAGCTTCTAGTTTGTTGTTATATTTTATTATGTGTAGTATATTTATATTCGTTAAATACTTTTGCTCAAATTTTTTTTTTTTTTTTTGGTAGTGTTTAACGCCCGCTTTAACTACTAATGGCACCGCAGGCGGTTTTTGCTCAAATTTACACATATGTATAATGTATATAATGTATATAATAGATAAATAAGATATTGTATTTCACCCAGAAATTCAATACCGAGAATTCATCGATTTTGAGAGCTCCTGAATAAAAAAAATCATTTTTAGAAAACGTCCTTGTGCATGTGTGGGGAGGGGGGTGCGAAGGGGGAACAGCATTGCTCAAAACTGAAAAACTCTTTTAAATACCAAGCTTAATATTTAAGTTCGGAATCTTCCAAGGATACAAGAGGATTTTTCAATATAATCTTCTGACCCTAAACGCTTTACATGAAACATTTTTCGAAAATTTTAAGGGCTCTAACGATTTTCATTATAATTCGCATGTTTAAGATATTTTCATGACAAATGAATCGTATGTCTGAATTTTCTCTGAAATACTCTTCACTGTGTATGATATCTGCGTACTTGCCGTAACATAAACAAACTTACTAACAAAAAATATACATAGAACTATAAGCCAGAAACATCTTTGGTACAACTAAGATTTCCAGGATATTATACTTTTTTTTAAAAGTATGTCATTATTTCTGTCATATCTCATTTATTTTAAACTTGGACTTGGAAAGAGAGCTGAATTTAAATTAATTTTGCCAATGTTTAACTCGATTAGCTGTTATAGATAAAAGAATAATCTTTTGTAAGAATAGCTTATTTGCTGAACAGATAGAGAAGTCTAGCCACTAGATGCCGTAGCTGTTAATGAACTAGTCTCCTGGGGTCTGTTGTCATGATCTCTGCAATGTAGAATTCATCCCAAATCTCTTCTTGTTTCTGTTGTCTCAGTACGGCTGCTACTACAGTTGTCTGTGGAAGAAGATATTTCAACATGACATTTTGGAAGAAGAAGGTTTACCTTGTCATCACGTACACACATCAACCTTGAGGTGCATATTTAAATAAATCCGTTACTCTCTTCAGGAACAGCAATTATATTTGGCGTTCTGTAAGGTAGTCCTACACTACTGTTGAGACCTCATAAATGCATTGTTAATACTACCAGAACAGTTATTTTTCAAGAAGTTATCATGCTGTGAACTGCAGTGATTAATATTATTGATAAATAGAAATATGTTTGTCTGTATACAAAGTGGAGTACAAGGTTTAATATGAATAAAAGCATGACAATTTGATTTTAACTATAGGTCAAATTGGTTTAACCTGTATAGTACATATTATATAGCATATGTTAATTATATTACATATAACTGTTTAGCTATTCCACATAAAAGGAATCTAAGATATTAAGCCTTAACACAAAATTACAATCAACGATATCAGTGAATATTAATAGTTTTCATCACAATAAATACTTACCTATCACAACTGTTTGTATATGTTGTTTCAGTTTTAATACAAAAATGAGATAATAATTAAGGTTTTATTATATTAATTGTTAATTTAATAGAACTATTATTATATCTTTTAGGATATTCTGCCACTATTTGAATGTGAGTTATATATTAAATCCCCAATTTTGTAATTACTTATAATTCTCATATGACAATAATATAACATAAATATTCTAGTAATTTTAGAGTTTGAATAGACTAATGATGTTACATGTTTTGTTATTTTAGTTTTACTTCTCTGTATATCTTACTATTTTCTAAGTAACTCTTGATACATGCAAAACCCACTGAGTTATGCGGTAGAGTGTATTTATTGTGATATGAGTACTGTGTGAGCACGATGTTCATAGGAAAGAATAAAGAAGGCCACGTAGAATACATGCCTTCTGTAATCTCTACTAATTGATCATGCCTAGTCCTTCAGATAATATATAAATAAATGAATAAAACAAATGCTGTGTATATTCAAGTACTTGAGCCACTTAGTGCCAATCAGACTATGGATTCCCATGTAGTCAGAACACCTTTAGCTCACCCTTAAAATAGAATGACCACTTCTTTTCTCACTTAATATTTAGTTTTCGCATTTTTTCTTGGTTTAAAGCATTTATTTAATTCAAGATCATTCGCCACACTTCATTTGCAACCAGATCATATTATTCAAGGCAATCTAATGATGCTTTGGAGTGAACATGTTACTGTGGCCAAAGTATGTTTTCCTTTAAACAGCAGGATTTACATAGTTATGTAGGAAAAAAACAGTGTGATAAAGGATCCAAAACCTCAGTGGCCTGCAGTATTGCATATGTAAAGAATTATAATGGATGGTAGATCAAATGATATAAATCAAATGCAGTAAGAAAGCATGTGGTAGAAGAAACACTATGTAGATAGGTGAGAACCATGCTGGAGGACCAGAAAATAGAAGAATCTATGTTTGAGGAAAGACTATCAGTAGAAGCAACTAGGGTTGCCCACAGGAAGGGCTTGTATCCCCGTTACTGTGGTACCTACCTGGTTGTGGATGACTAATTCATACGTTAATCATGAGTAGTCTCTACTGCCAGGGATATGCGGATGACGTGATCATATGATCTTGGCAGATTTGAAAAGACCGTTCGAACATTTCCCCAATCTTCACTTTTACAAGTGGGATAGTGGTGTCAGGAACACAGCCTATTAACTTTGGAAAGAATATACTTTTACCCTTCGCAAGAAGGAAAATCCAAAACACTTTTTGGAAAATAAAACTTCGTGGGACAGAGTTTAAGGTGGAGAAGGAAGTCAAATATCTAGAAATTATGCTAGATTTTATACTGACTGGGTCTCCCCACCTTACCAACGTGTGTATAAGGGTTAACAGTACCTTGCTGTGCACTCGAAGAACATGTGGTAGAATATGGGGACTAACACCCATGGACTAACAGTAGATTTAAACAATACTAGTAAGACTCATTGACTATATAGTGGAAAAAGTGAGTCAACAAGGTGCTAAGAGTGCTCTTGAACGAAAGCGAGTTTTACTTGTCTAGCAATGTTTGGGACTTTAGTAGTATTCTAGCTGCAGGAATAGAAGTTCTGCTCAACATGCCTCCTCTTGACTTATGCTTATTAGAGAGGGTCATAGCAGAAGCTCATAGGCTGGCACAGTGTGGTGAATGGATACAAAATACGGTTCCAGGAAGCCATACTGAAGTTCTGGATAATATGCGATCATATGGATGCCTGGGGACTGCACACGATCAAATTATAATTTCGATAGACCCGTCAAGATGACTATTGGAGGGCGAGATGAATGGAAAGAGACCATCCCTATGGGACCTGGAGCTGTAAACGATGGTTCTAGGTGAATAAAGGCTAAGATCTTTGGCGTGAAACCAGAACTGGAGAGAATTTCCCCTCTAGAGGTTTATGGGACAGTTTTCATGGCAGAACTATAAACTATTAGATATTGCCTGGAGGAGAAACTGCAAAGAGATTATGCTAATAAAACTATCTGCACTTACTCTGATAGTCAAATGACATTAAAAACTGTACAAGTCAATCAACTGCAAAAGGAATATGTTGATAAAACCATCCGCATTTACTCTGATAGTCAGGCTGCACTTAAAACTATAAGTCAATCAGCCAAAATCGCAGTTAGTTGTAGACTGCTGGGAGGGATTAAGACAACTGGAAAGAAACATTTAATCATCCTGGCATGGGCACTAGGTCTTCTGGTGTTAATTGCAATGAGAGGGCCGACAGGTTTGTCACGAAAGGATAAAATACACCTTTTATAGGACCTGAACTTGTATTAGGAATAATTAAATCAACATTTAAAAAGATATTGCAAAAATGGGCTAAAGACCGATATACCAAATACTGGAGGAAAACACCGGTACAGACACATGTTAAACTTTGATGAAGGAACCATGTAAGAAAAGAACAACTGAATTCCCAAAACCAAGTAGGAATCAGGCAAGACTGGTAACTGTAATGTCCGGCCTTGGCCATTTTAGGAAGCACCTACACAAAATATAAAAGTGACCCAATATGCAATGAAGAGGAGGAAGTGACCTCTCATATAATTTTAAAATGTAATTGCTTTGCAATCAAAAGTTGCATAACCTTTGGGCTTACAAATCAATACGAAGTTATTTATCTCATATGTACCTAATAAGAGGATTAGTAAACTTTTTTAAGGATAAATTATTAGGGCAACCAGAGGGTAAAGTTGTACAATAAGCTGCAGAGGAGTGCTGTGCGGGGATAATGCCCATCGTTTACTCCATTTTATGAAAATCAATCAATCAATGGTATATCTTATACATGAGAAAACTTGCATTTGGGAAGTGGGTCTCAATTTTCGTAGCCAGACTTTCTCGGGCTTTAACTGAATCACCAGGCGAATGATGGGATATTGTATTAAATCCTCAAATTTCTCGTCAATCATTTCCTGTTCCCACCAATTACTTGCCATCTGTTTTAGGGTTGACTGTGGTTGGGCGGTGGCTTGCACACAGGACCTAGCAAACGGAACCATTTTATTGGGACCCACCTTCTGGTGCTTTCGATTAACGGCACCTTTGGGGCCTTCACTATCGAAATGGGTTCCAATTTTAATAGCAATATTCAAGGAAACACATAGCGAGTTACTTAATGTTACCTCTATCAACAAATTTGAACACTCGGGCATACTGGTATTGATGGTAATGAGAAAGCTGATTCTCTGGCCAAGAAAAGGGCTCATGCTCTATTTATAGTTCCAGAACCATCTGCAGAATAAGCCTCAGTTCAGATAAAACTGCAGTCAGCGGTTGAATGAAGAGAATGCTCCTTAAAAGATGCATCTGAATCCCTGGGTATAAAACTTATAATACATTAATCAGCGAATCTAATAAAATCTAAGTGATTGCCTCATTAAATTAAATAGATAACTTTTAAGCTTTCTCAACAGACATGGTGCCATCTTAGAACGATAGGAATATTCCAAATGTCGCTTTTGTGAACAATTTGATGAAACGGCAGTTCATTTCTTATGGCGTGGGAAGTTCTAGAAAGGAGAAAACATCTCATCTTCGAAATGTTAAAGTATCCCGGAGGAAAATAACCCGGATCACTGAGGGGGTTGAACTAAGCCTATAACAAGCTAAGGAAGCGCACATAAAGCCTTTTAGGCTGAGGTATATGGAGATTAAGTCGCTTCCTATCTCATAATAATCATCATCATCAACAAGAGCCTCTAGAGCCTATGTGTGGTGCTACACCCCACGACAAGACACGGCAAGAAAAACTTCAGTTCGATGAGATCTCATTCACATCGTACAAAGTAACAAACGAAGTTGTGCTGAAGAAAAACAGCAATATAAGAGGAAAAGGACTGCTAAGGGTCTATTCTACTAACTTGGTGGATTTTAATGCATTCAAATCTTTGCTTGTTTTCACGCTATTCATATTTTCAGCATTTTTCTTCCTGCAAAATGCTCCTTGCGAAACAGTTTTTGTGTAACATAAATCAAATTTGCTCTACATTTTCACAGAAATACAATGAATAAGAATTGCCCTAGGTTTTACTGTCAAACGTATTTAAGCATGTTTTTATTTTTCAAACAGAAAACTTATATTTTTAGGACAAAAAAAAACACATTCATAACTTTAAAAATTGTAGGAGCCTAAATCAAAGAAGACACAGATAAACTTAAGACAAATGTCAAAACGTGGATGTGACGTAAACCTACGGTTAAAATATTAGACCAATATTTTAAATTTTTTGTCGCAAGTGACCTTTTAAGTAACGTGACAAAATATAAACAAATTTGACCATAAGTTCCAACTCATTAGAGTAAAATGGATCAAATTTGCATTGTAACTTATTTGCGTTATATTACATTCCTAGTATAAATGTCAAAAAGCTAGTATTATTAGTTTGATTTTTCAAAATTTCAGTGATACATGTTCTTAAGACAAGTTTCTTGTACACTGCAGCTTTTTCGGTTGGAGTTTTACTCTTTTTCCATTAGGAGACACCTCGCATTCATACTTTTGTACTCTCCGGAGAGTAGGGAATGTTCTAATTAAAGGCAAAATTTCCCCCGGAACAGAGGAGAATCGAATCCCATACTTTTGGGTTATTAAGCTAGAGCGCTGATTATATCAAAGCTGAAACAGGTGGTACGATATTTTCAAAACGTAGATTCACATATTTATCTCTTTACATACAGGTTTGTGAGTGGCCAGTATGTGTGCATATCAGGTTCAAGGAAATAACCCAGTAAAGTTGGATCTGTTTCAAGAAATTCTGGATACTAATAAAACGTTAATAATGGAGCTGTCTGATGACTCCTGGTTCTGGATTTAGAGGACAAGAGGCACTTAATTTTCGGGTTACATTGCCGATTAACGGACCCCGTTGATATGGGTGGGAGATGATCAAACAGTTGTTGAAATTAATGGCAAGGAAAACTTGATGAGACGTGCCTAAAAGCTGATCTGTCCATTACACAGAAGCGTGATAGAAGCAGGTTTCATAAGTGGAATGCTAAGATTTAAACACATTGATCAGATCAAGGACTAGAACATTAAATAACTATACCTATGATAGAAGTAGTTAAATAGTATGCAATGCGAATTCTTTGTTTTTTCTGGACTTAAAAATTAAAAATGGAAATGGCGTTTTATTTATGGATGATCTTTAACTGCTGTGGTTCTCAGCGTCCCATTCTACATTGGATGTGAAAGATCGCTTAATTTTGCTCAGAGGCCTCTCTATCAGGCTTGATATTCTTTTACGTGCTGTAAATCTACGACACGGGACCCACGGCTTTACTTCCTTCCGAAGGAAGCCATGCTGAGGATTTTTACGCCCGAAAAAATCCATCGTCCTCCGCCGGGTTTGAACCCACGACCTTGGCTATATGAAGTTAGCATTGTAACCATTACACCACGGAGGGCAACACTTAAAAATAGGAAAACAATATTTTTATCCGCAGAGTAGCTTCTCTTATTTCGAAAAATCGAGTTTAGTGTATACGGGGCGATTCTAAATGACACCTACTTTGTGGAATTACAATTGAGTGTTATTTATGAACGCTCTTCAACTGCCATGGCTCTAAGCAATATTGGGCAGGAAAGACCGTTTAAATTTGCTCAGAAGCCTCTTTATCAAACTTGCTGTTGTTTTACATTCCGTAAATGTGTGACCATGACCATCAGAAAGCAGTAGTAGGAATATCCACGCCGAATAAAAAAAGATCCATCGCCCTCCGCCGGGTATGAACACGTGATCTTGGAACTAAAGGCTGACATGTTACCTCTAGATTAACCCTAGGCATTTGGGAGAAGTGTGTGTATATGTGTGTGTGAGAGAGAGAGAGGGAGGGAGAGAGAGATGTCGGAGGGGATTATGCACTGCAGCCATTGGCTTATTGTACGTCAAACGCCAGGAGGGTAGGATAGTATAAGTACCCATTTAATTTAAAGAGCGAACGAAACCGAACGCGGAGGAAGAACCACCGCGGAGGTCCTTAACATAGTTCAAGCAGTTCTTTATCCTGACGCTGGGAGCGCTAGAGGCTCACGCCGAAGGTCTGACCAAACTCCCTGGGTCTACAGAAGACAGCCAACGGCATCCCCCACCGAGAGTTGTATTTCTAGAGCGCAATAAACACCCCGGAAGGCCAACACTATCGCAGTTCTCGCCGACACTTATAATCCTGAAAGAGACCGGTTGGATGAAACGGAGATGAAATAAACGGACAGGAAGTTTGGGGGAATGAAGAAACCTCATCAGCATTTACCTAGTTATCCGAGAAACCCCTCGAAAATACCTATGCGTCAGAGAGGTCGATCCCACAACCTCTCGAATGCCTGTCTCAGACAAAGCCCCTGAGCCACCTGGTTCGTAGAAGTGTAACGTCTACCCATTCCCCCTAAAGCTGTTATTAAGACTGTCGTTCGGCTTGTAAACTACAACAGTGGCGGAGAAGCCAATTTGAAAGGTGAATGACCGAATGCCAAAAAATGCTTTACAATCTTTCTTCCTCAAATGAGGATTTATAAGCCTTTCTATGTGCGCATAGTAAAACATTCAAACCTTTTTCTCCACCCCAATTTATCATGTCACGCCATATGGTAGACACAGTGAGACGTTGTATTGATAGAAAGGTATCTTCAATTAAACTGGAGCATTTATCACTCGTATAGTTTTTATAGTGATACGTGAAAGCTTGCTTTTTCATGTTGATTAGCACGTGTAGAATTAAAATATCATATGATGTCGAGTCCTAACCGAGTGGTTAGTCCACTCACCTCTCACCAAGAGTTAGATCCCAGGCGACCGCACGTGAGATTTGTGGTGGACAAAGTGGCACAGGGGCGAGTTTTCTCCGGGTTTCTCAGCCAACGCATTCCATGTATCCTCAGTGTTATCGTTTGCTGTCTCATAGTAGTAAAAGCGGGCGTTAAACCTTATCAAAACAGCTGGTTTGAACATGATAAATATATCTTCAGGTTTTTTCCCTATTGAATGCAGAAATAACGAATTTTCCATTCTACGGAAAGTTTGTATCTAGCATTCTTGTGTTTTATCATCAATGGAAAGTTAACAATTGTTGTTATTCGTCATGTATTCAGCTCAACAGGGCAGTGGAGTGAGTAAGCAAGGGGTTGCAATGTTTACGCACCGTTGAGAGCAAGCATTCCCAGGTCACGGAAATTTGTGATATATGAAAAACAACAGATTAATTGTTCAACGCAAAAGTGTCATTTAGCTCGATAAAGATTGCCAAGGCTTTGAATACATTATAGCTAAGAGTTTCCGTGCCGAAAATGCCAACAAGAAACAGCATTGTACATTAAATTACAAAATGGCTTCAAATTTCGACCTCTTGCTTGAACACTAGGCCTTACTGTTATTAACGAAGTACCTGAAATGCACCTTATTAAACATAAAATGAAATAATCTACTATATTAGGAGTTGCACTTCAGGGTTATCTAGTACATTCACATTAGGTACACTTATTCCATCTACGGCAGATGAACATTATTTAGTCGCATTCATATTTTCCAGGAACTGTAAAAAATATCAAACTGCAGTTTTGAATATTGTTGAATACTGTTCAATCAATGGTTTCTGTGAGTTTTAATATAATATTTGAATTATTTTATAGAAATTCAGGAACAATTAATTTTATGACTGTCTCCGTGGTCGAGTGGTCAGCGAGCTGACTTCTCACCCGGAGGTCCCGGATTCGATTCCTCGCTGGGGCGGTGAGTTTTTCTTTTACCAGAATTATTCCCTATCCCCCAAATAGTCTGGAAGTATGTATGTGAAATTAGATGTGTGTGTTGGAGGAAAATAATACGCTTTAAACACAACGTGAAGAGCCAACAGACAGCTTTGCCGCCTCCAATATTACCTAGGGTAATGGTAAAGGGTTCCATATAAATGAAACAATAAAAAAAAATATAGTTTTACTGAATATATAGAATGGACCTTCATAAAGATTATCAATAATATCTATAATAGTAAACGATATTCCTATAATAATTATAAGCTGCGACAAAATGCATTTATTTTGATATATTTTGTTTAAAAACCTGATGTGTTCCATTCCCATGACTTTATATACCTATTCTGTAACAAACAATTCTTACAAAAGTGTATTTTTATACTTCGTACTAATCAAGATAAACATAAGCAGAAATGGTCTTATTACTTGCTTTCTTTTAAGAAGAATACTCTAGACTAAAGCAATGTAAAACCTGTCGCTATATGATTGAAAAATTTCAAGTATTTTAAAATTAAAACCAACAACAAGAAATATCTTGGAAATCGTTAACTCCACAGAAGTGTAGAAGACATACATTGTGTATTTTTACGAGATCTACATTTTTTATGTAATAAGCTTATGCCTATCATTTAGCAATGCAAAAGCCATCCAGAATGAAGTGGTCTTCAGGGGCTAGAATATACCGGATATCATTTATTTGTCATGTAAATATCTTTTACATACGGTATTTTAAACAAAATGTAGAGCTATTATTTTAAAAAAAAATATATATTTGAATAGTTTTCCATGTAAGGGGGAAGTGTGAGGATTTTCTTGAATGAGGATGCTGAACATAAAAATTAATTTGGGCATTTAACTGATTTTTACTTTCTACACGTACTACACATAGTGTATACAGAAGGTATTGTAATGCACCCAAAATTCGATACCGAGATTTAACCGGAAATTTATATTATGAGACCCCTGAATCCAAAAAAGCATTTTTAGAAAAATGTGTGTATGTCTGTCTGTATGAGTGTCTGTGACCAGCATAGTTAAAGAAATAGACCGTTAAATACCAAACTTGGTATTTAAGTTTGATATCTTCCAAGGATGTGACACTAAGGTTTTCAATAAAATCCCTCCCCCACCCCGAACTAACCTTTACATGAACAATTTTAGAGAAAATATCGATTTTCTAAAAAATGCCTCTATTTTGATTAAAATACTACATATTAAAGGTGTTAAGATTGCAAATAAAATGTATGTCTTGATTTTTCTGGAAATGACCTCTAAAGACCAGTTTATTCTGATTGAATTTTGCTGAATTTTGCGTAACTCATTAAGCCTAAGAGATACACAAAAACAAGGAGAATTTATTGAAAAGTTTGATTTCCTCAAAAGCACCTCTAATGTTTTTGAATAAAATAACGTATGTTAAAGATATTCTTCCTCACGCTCAAGCCTGGATATGGGCCGACCACTTGTTCCAGTTTCTCCATTCTGTGGTTAGATATCCGTTGCTCCCTGACGGGGTTCTGACACACACACACACATATATATAAATGTTGATATATGTTGATATGTGTATATATATATATATATATATATATATATATATATGTTGATATTTACATCAGAAATGTAGGTACATCTTTCAAGTTTTGGGAATAGCTTTGGAAGATCTGTTCATTTTGGATGAATTTAGCTGAATTTTGCTTAACTGATAAACCCTAAGCTATAGAAAGTACTTACTACAAATAACGTAGATCTCGTTAAAACACAAACATTTTTGTTAATCGTCTCTGGGAGAGTCTTTGTTATTGATTTTCAATAACAATAAGTTGGAGTGACGTTTCGTTTCATTTCTGCTTTGTTTAACTGGCAACGGAAAGCGAACGGACCAGCTTTTAAAAGATTTGAGTATCGCTTTAGCCTTAGTGTATTCCCTTATTAAAATAATTTATGCTAGTGTTAATCTCGATTAGCATGATGTGGATAAAATCTTTGTAAGAATAGTTCGTTTGCAGAAGAGGTAGAGAAAGTCATGTGAATGAAACACATCAATTTTTTTAAGGTTATAGCACATATACTATATGTATCACCAAGTATTTTGTCAAGTTCGAGATCAGATCAGAATCAATGCGGTTCCATCTACGCACATACACTGCCCTCTCAGCTGTTTCACTGCGTAAGGTAAGGTCAGTGCTTATTGACTCGTGTAAGCATAGAAGAAAAAAAAATATATATATTGTAAATTTAAATACATGCAGGCATAAATGGTCGTATGAAACTTGACTATAACGGCAATTAAGATGCTCCTATGATAATTTTAAACCTCGCTCTGGGAATTTCGTAAACATACTTGAATCTTAATTGCTACCATTATACTCTCCATGCATAATAAATAATTTCCTTACCTCTCATCACATTATAATTCACATAAGGGCGATGAAAATAATTTTAATGAAATATAGAATACAACAGCAATAAATATATTAATAAATACTGGGGTTGCTGATAGATCCCGGGCCTCTCAATGAAAACAGTAATTAAAGCATTTTTTTTTGTTTTATTTCTTTAACATAATCTCCAGAAAGGCTAATACATTTGTCATATCGGTGTTCTAATGTAATAAAACCATCTCTGTACTATGATTTATCAAGGTCCTCAAAATAGCTGTTAACTGCACCAATGACCTCCTCGTGTGAAATATTCGTCCTCCAAGAAATTTTTTGAGGTTTAGGAACAGGTGGTAGTCACTGGGTGCTAGATCTGGCAAATACGATAGATGTTCAAGCAATTCCAACTTTAATTCGCACATTTTTCCCATTGCAATGACTGAACGATGTCGTGATGAGACAAGACTTTTATTTTTGGCCAAATGAGTTCTTTTTCTTTTCACCTCATTACTTAAACGTTGTAGTAAGTTTGCATAGTGATCACCAGTGATACTTTAACCCTTTTCCAAGTAATCAATAAAAATAATTTCCTGTGCACCCCAGAAAACATCCACAAATTTCTCAAGTTTTTGTCTATATTTAATTTTCAAAATTGGTCACAAAATGTCTTATTATCTGAAATTAAGCTTTTCTTGCTATGCATTACAGATATCTTCTTCTAAACAATATATACAAACATAAACAATTTATACAAAAAGTGGAAGAAAGTAGAACATCTCCATTGCTGCATTCTAATTAACTTTTCTACTCGTTCTTATACAAACTATTCTTAACAAAAACTTATTCTTCTCGGTACATCTTGCTGATCCAAATAAACGTTCCCAATATATTTGCAAATTTTTGTAAGTAAAAACGTAATATAGAAGTTTAAATAGTCCTGTTTTTAAAAAATCTGAGCTATGTGAGGGCTTAGAAACCCCATGCTTGTTACATAACCACGGAAAAATACAATAGGTTTAAGTGTTTAAAAATTAAAGCGAATGACAAAGAATGTCTCGGAAACTTTTATCGTCACAAGTATTTTATTTGGCAGAAAATGTGTGGTTTAACCAAATACGTGTATATGTTTTTTCTAAGAGTTTGTCTATCTCTTACGTTTTGCTAACTATGCAAAGTCATTAAAAATGTAGAGGACTTAAAGTTCTTCGCAGAACAATTAAGATATAGACTTAATTTGCTACACAGATATCCACATTTGGTATTAAAATGTTTAGAGTGATTTAGAGAAAATTAAAGTTAGCAGTAGTTTTTCCATGATGAGGGTATTCATGGTGGAGATTTTCTGTAAGATCTTCGTGTCACATTCTTGGAAGCTGAGTTATGCTGTTTCTTCTCTCTCTCTCTCATTCTTTCTCACACACATACACACACACCTGCGCTTACGTAAACAAATAATAAGTTATACCAAATGACCACGTATGAGATATGTGCAGATATCCCTTGGTATGTTAAAAGTGTTGCAGAACTCACCGGGGCTATTATAAGTTAAAATCCGTCAGTGCAGAACTGGTGAGAACGACCTTCACTTTACCCCTCTCATTTATCAGCGTAGACAATGAGTGGATCGCGTAGGATTTTAACTGCTTGAAATAGTCTCGTTGAGTACTGCAACTCTTTTAACATACTAAGGGATATCTGTACACGTCAAATAATAGCATTTGGATCACGTGGTAGAAAGTAAATATAACCAAAATCCCTCATTATAAAGAAGAGTGTAAAAATTAAGAATTGAAGATACTCTACCTTCCTATAAATATGCATAGGTTAATGTTTAATAGTGGCAACAACCCTGTAACGACGCCGTGAATCGGATCCAGGCAAAGGTAGGTATATATATATGTTATACCAAAGGTAGGTTAGATTTCCAGTCTTCCTCAGAGCAAATGAACTTGCCCTCTCCCCTCCATGTCTGTGTGCAGCTACAACAATAATTCAGTTTATTAACAATCACTCGTGGAATACACTGCAATGATTTCAAAACAACATCAGAGGAGCTATTTGAAAATTGAGATCGTGGCCACCGGGGCCTTAAATCTGGAGAATAATGGGGGTGATAAGGCACCTCTCAGGCCCAGGAATTCAACAAGTCAGTCACAGTTTCTGCCATATGCGCCTTTGCATTATTATGCAGCATGATGAGTGTCGTCGATGCTTTAAGAGTCCGTTAACACTCGATTTTATCTCTAAAATGAAAGAACCACTTCGTGGGATCCGCTTCCGCAGTTCTCCAAGCAACTGACCGCTCCCTTTGCAGCATCCAAGGATTGGATAGTGCCAACGGTATCCAATGGCTTCCACATCGCTGGGAACGCGTGGTACACATATTGATTACGTCGAAGGCATGCAAATTTTAAAAGCTTGTATGTATGCTATATATCTAAATAAATAACAGTTACCACCATTAAGAAATCAATGAACAAGTGAATAACTCTAAATAATACAGTATAAATAAGTATATTTTTCATTCTGAAGTGTATAAAAATCTTTTCTATACAAATCTAATTCTCAATCTATTTTAACTTTAATTATTTTAGAGTATTAGCTGTGCTTTAGTTATTGCAGTATTTAACAAGAATCTTAGGTGATGTAGATGAAAAATAATATTATATATGATCATATGATCAACCTCGAGAATACGTATTTCAATACAAGCATTTAAGGCAGGTACATTATTACCATCCTTATTTATTAAGGTTACCTCGGATAATACTGGTGAAGTTGCTCATAATTTATTGAACTCAATAAAGGAAATCACCTCACCACTCTGAGATCGTCCAGGTGTATATAAACTACATAGCGTGACCCTTTCTTCACGTAAAGTCTTAAAGTTTATGTTCTTTTGTCATGTATTTATGTCCTCTACCCGAAGATTCGCAGCATGTTCAGTAATAGCGTGCTTTAAATGCATACACTTCCTTGTGTGGAGGGAAGAAGGAAGAAGTATGTTCTGACAGGTCCAGCATTTCCATGTCCCAAGAGGTGCAAAGCTCAATTCATTTCAAAGAATGCTCGGCACCAACCAACAGTGCTACGTTCTTGCACTTCCGGATTATTAACTGACAGTCTTTGCGTAGCGGAATTGTTATAAATCTGAAATATTTAAGGGAACAATGAAGTGTTTTTTTGGGGATTTTGGTAAAAAATTACGATTCTTGGATTTTTAGTGCTAGATATTCGCAATGCTCGATTATCCTAGAGAAGATGTAACTCATGTTTTGGGTGTCATTTTATAGCATTTCGCTTGTTCAATGACTATGTCAAAGCTAAAAATCATTTTACTCAACTTCAAATTTTACTTTTCTAGCACCCTTGTAAATACAATACACATAACAGACAGAGAAAGTACTGTATTTCACCCAAAAATTCGATACTGTGATTTTTCTTTCTCTAGAACGGTTGCACAACGTACACAGTGGATAGAGAAGTGTAATATTCCACCCAAAAATCCGATTCCGAATTTTCACAGGAAACACATGCTTTGACACCACAAAAAACAGCAATTTAAGCAGAAGATCCGTGAGTATGGATATCTGTGGACAACATAACTCAACCAATGTAAGCACATAACAGGTAGAGAAGCTATTGTAGTCCACCATAAATTTGTTGCAGAAATTTCACCGGCAATATAGCTGAAGCCAAAAGGGCATTTTTAGAAAATAATCAGTGTGTGTGCCTAGGAAGCATAACGAAAAGCCTATTGTAAACGAACTTAGTATTTAAGTTCAGTGTTTCTAGGAATGAGAAACAAAAATTTATAGGAAAATTCTACCATCTCAAATTTTGCATTATATGGAAGTTTATAGATATTTTATTTTCTCCTACATAGCTCTGTCGATCTTTATTAAAATACCGTATATTAAAGTAATTTACACACCAAATAAAATTTATATAATGAATTTGTTGGAAGTAGCCTCTGAAGTCCATTTCATTCAGAGAGCGAGAGAGAGAAAGAGAGAGAGACAAAAACTGACTATACAGAATATGTAGAGATCGTTTAAAGACATTTTTGTCACAATTTTTTAGAACTAACCATTTCTTATTCGTTGTCATTAGTTTAAAAACTTCAAAATGGGAAGCCATTATTTACTTTTGTTCATCCTAGTCTTACAAAGTGAAGGGAATTTCAATTGCATCGCATGACGACCGGGTTTTAAAAGATTTGACTATCACCTTAGCATAGCGTATTCCTTTATTTTCCTATCGCTTAGAAGAACTAAGTAATGAAATCATTTCTGCTAATTTTTACTTTCTTTATACGCACTATGTAATAGTGTATAGAGAATGTATTGCACTTCACCCAAATATTTGATACCGAGATTTCACCGAAAATGTATGTTTTAGGGCTCCCTTTATCTAAAAAGTATTTTCGGAAGTGTGTGTGTCCATGTGTGCGTGTGTCTGTGAACACGATAACTCAAAAAAGAAAAGTCAGTAAAATACCAAACTTGGTATTTAAGTTTAGTATCTTCCAGGGATGCGACACGAAGATTTTGAGAAAAATCCCCCCCCCCACCCCCAAATACCCTATACTATATGGAACTTTTTTCAAAAATCTTGATTTTCTAAAAATGGCTCTAACGATTTTGATTAAAGTATCGTATATTAAAGCTATTTACCTGACAAATAAAATGTATATCTTGAATTTTCTGCGAATAGACTCTGAAGAGTACTTTATTCTGGTTGAATTTTACGGAATTTTGAATAACTGCTAAACCATAAGAGATGGACAAACACTCACTACACAAAAAATGTAGAGCATGTTAAAACACACAATTTATGTTATATACATTTTTTTTTTGTGGAGTTCATCGTTTTTGAAACATTCCTTGTTTTTGGTTTCTGCTTTGAAAAACTTATACTTTTCTCATACAAGAATTTGCCAACTGCTGTCCATACAAACAAAAGAACTTCAGTGTCATAGCAATCAGCTTTTGACTATCACTTTAACCTATCGTACTCTCTTATTTTGCTTCTACTTATAAGGAAGCAACTAATAAGACTATTTCTGCTAATTTTTCTGATTAGTATGAAGTAAAAAGAAGTATATGCTTTTTAAGGATAATTTGTTGCAGAGATGTAAAGAAAGTCATGTGGATGGTACACATCATATTTTTATTTCAGTAGCGAGAAGAATAAGCTTTTTTACTTTCTCTATACGTACTATGTACATAGTGTATAGTGATGGTATTTCACACCACCCAAAAATTTGATACTGAGATTTCACCGGAAATATATATTTTATCTAAAAAAAGCATTTTCGGTAAAAGGTCCGTGCCTGTGTGTGTATTACTTATGGGTGCATTTCTAAATCTGTTTTGGATTTGTGAAAATCATCTTTATGTAAATTAAGATGTGTAAATAAATAAACATACACACGTGCATATATACACGTTCAAACACACACTTGAAAGTGTCCAAAGTTTTAGGTACTTTAAGAATGGTCTAGAGATTTCTGTTGAAGACACATTCAAAGTGATTTTAGCAGCTCTATTTTGAGATCTAAATATTTTTATTTTACATACTGATTTTTTCTATTTGTCACATAATACTATATTGTTTCATCATATAAAATGTGATTGGAACTATTAATAACAGCATATTTGCAATTACAAATATTGATAGACTCACACCAAGAACTGTGTATTATTTGTATGCTGAACTGGAATGTTTTAAAAACAACAATAGAATTTGAAGACTTTTTTCATTCTGGTGCTAAAACATAAGTGAAACTCTTTTAGTTTCGTATATTACTATGTCAGTGACGATGGGAGGCTTACAGAAAGGCATTATTAGGTTGGAACAGTAGGGTATGGCGGTAAACATCCACCAAGGAAAACAATGGCTTTCAATGGCGGGTTATGTATATGGCAGTGAGAAAGAATGGTATTACGAACGCGTAGAAATGTTTAACATTGCTCCTATTTAGGAACAATGTTTAACATGAGAGGAAAATGGAACAAACATAATAATTATAAACACGATGGCAATTAAATTATTACGTACTCTCGTGCGTACATGTGATGTGCCAGTAGATATATCAGAAAAGATGGTTGAGGTTGATGCAAGGAAGTAATTCCACTCTACATTCTATATGCTATAAATACCAGCGGGAAAACTCGCTTCTCAAGTTTAGGCTGTTGAACTCGAACGAGGATTGAAACGAATAGGCTTGGGGGTCAGTATTGCAAAGAGGCGAAGCAAATGATAAAAAGTATGGAAAGGTGTCAAAAGAAGCTTATCAGACATCAGCCGGCAGAAAATTGAATCGAGTTGTAAAATAAACTCTATCTCTAGAAAATGAAATAAGACTTAATTGGGCTAGAGAGGCACACCTACCCATTCTGTTTTTTTGGATGAAGACTGGGCACATATTTTGGCGGAGTATGCACAGTGGGAGCTCTAGTGAACAATTGAACTAAAATGTATCTAGAAGGAAATTGACATGTTGGGATCTACTGGCTGACCAGAGGAACTGGCAAAAATAGGTAACTCCCTGGCTTAAGTACCCGAAGTCAGAGGAGATTTATTCAGTTAGTGTCAATTTATCTCTATGTTTTGCTCTGATTTTTCTATTTTGTTTCTTTTTGGCACCTTTAACGTGTATATGGATGTACGGTCAATGATCCTTACACTAAGTGTTTATATAACAATTGTAAAAAGTTGATACCAATAAAGATTCTTATCTATTCTGTATTATTATGAATACATTAATAATTCATAACTATTTACAAAATAGCGATTGATTATTACATTTATATCCGATTTCGAGATATTCGTATATTTTATGAACAGGTTAGTGTCATCACCAAGAAGAGAAATAGTAGATGAAGATCAATTACTGTCAGGACATTAAGAAAATGGCTCAAAACATAATATTGAGGGACTCAGATGTTGAAATCTTTTCTTCCGAGAGTCAGAGGAATCTGTACTTATATATGTATATATATATATATATATATATATATATATTCATATAGTGATTGTTTAACACAAATCTATTCACTAATTTTATTACAAATAACATTATAGTCTTAAATATGATACACAGCAGGTTGAAAACGCTTATTGAATAATCATTTAATTCAGGAAATACTGAGCATGTTATTACTCCACTTAGAACTAAAGATTTGGAGCATGTGATAAATAGCATCCATGAATATGGATAAATCATGCAGTATGCCAGATAAAAAAAATGACATGAGCATAAATACTAGTATTCTAAAATATATTGTAAGGTAAATAATTTTTATTATTATCACTACTTCATGCAGAGCGTTGAATTGCAATAATTTATGTTCATATCTAACTCTTAAATACAACAAAATGGAAAAGGGTCTCAAGGGATGTGGAGAAGACTTATTTGAATCCTATAATTTTCTAAGAATTATACACTAGTTTAACCTTAAGAAAATGTATATAACTAAATATAATTTCTACATAATTGCAAGAAAATAAGTATTTATAGAATTTAGCTAATAATTGTGTGTATACAAGTATTTATAAGTGAGGCTTGTTTTTAAAATACCTCTTGGTTTGTCTTATCTTTCTTTATTCTTAACCGAATAATGATTGAATAATTAGTTTGGACATTGATTCTGTCTCATTAAAATTCTTTAGAAGAATTATTGAAAGTGTACCAACTGGTTTTTATCTTATAATAGGAATCTTGCCTCTTTAAATAAGAACATTTATTGTGACATAGTAATTTTCTTCCACCAAATAGCTGTAGTGGCAATTAAATGATCGTAGCTGGTGCTTATAAAGTTCTGAATTACAAGTACTGCCAAAGAGATTTGCCGCAGTTTGTTAATAAAATACGTTACATTTTGACTCTTAAACATGATTTATAAAGGAGGAATACCGAATTTTCATATAAATTACTGATGGTTTTAAGTGGTATTTTATGGAAATTACCGCTTTAATATATTATTATATAAAAACAAGCCTTTTAAGTAGAGTAGATTTCATAAACAAACGCCCACGATAATACTGAATGCCACCGAGAGAGATAACTCAGGTAATATCCGTAGCCCACATTCGGGAGGTCCTGGATTCAAAAGCCGTCGGGCGACCAATCTAACTGGTCTTTTTCGTGGTTACCCTCAGCTGCTCAGGTAAATTCTTCAGTGGATTTGAATACCATGATCCAAAGTTCCACATTGAGTCTAAAACAAAAGTGTTTCAGCCTCATGACTTTCTCTACCTTTCTGTACCAAGCTATTCTTACAAAAACTTATTCGTCTAGCTACTTCTCCTAATCAAAATAAAAAGTAACAGAAATTGTTTTAATATTTAGTTCCTTTTAAATAGAAGGGAAATAAGGGAATACACTGGGCTAAATAGATAGTCAAATATTTTAAAAGCTGATTACTATGAGATTGAAATTCTGATAGCTTTGAATGAACAGGAAAAGAAATATGTCAAATTCTCGTTTGAGAAAAGTTAAATTATATAAAAATTGAAGTCATAATAGATATTTTAACATTCATATTTTTATGTAGTAAGTCTTTGTCTATCTCATATGGTTTACCAGTGCTGGAAAATTCATCCAGAACTAAGAGGTCTTCAGAGGCTATTCTCAGGAAATCAAGATATGCATTTTATTTGTGATGTATATTTACTATGTACATAGTGTAAGTATTGTATTCCATCAAAAAATTCGATACCGAGATTTCAGCGGAAATACATGTTAAAACCCCCTGAATGCAAAAAAAGCATTTTCAGAAAAAGCCCTTGTGTGTGGACAGCAAAAGACCGTTAAATACCAAACTTCATGCTCCTCCCCCAGGGAGCCAACCGTTGACCGGGAGTCGAGACTACTTTTATTGACACTCATACGAGGATGTTGACTGCAGTGACTGGTAAGTCGCCGTGTTAGTATTAATTATACAGTAGAACGTCATTAATGCAATACAATTGGGATTTTTTTTATATTGTTTCATTTGTATAGCCCCCTTTAACTTCAAGGGTGATATCGGGGGCTTTGACTTGTGAAACAACTCGTATTACTGTAGGTTTAGAACATTAGGTTAATCATTATTATATTACTAATGCACACGCACATTCACTCTCACATTCATACTTCCAGACTCTGTGGGGGATAGGGAATAAATCTGGTTAAAGAAACATTCCCCGCCCCAGCCGGGAATCGAACCCGGGACCTCCGGAGGCAGTCACAATTGGGACTTAAGCTTGTCAGAATTAATGAAAGTTCGGATTAAACAATATAACCTATGAAATAAGCCAAGATACATATTTAATCACTCTGATCAGTAAAAACAACGTGTATTTTAAATTTAAGAAATACAAAGGTTATTTAGTATACAACATATCGTCGTTTCGCAGTACAGAATTAGAACATGCCAATCAAGGCACACTGGAATTATTCACACTTGATACGCTTAATGGTTTGAAGAAACTGCTGATCTTTTGTTGGCTTCCTTTGACTTTAATTTTTTAAATAATTAACTCGCGTAGATGCCTTAAAGGTTTGTAATATGCATAAATGATTTATCGTTTTTATTTTCAAGCTTGGGAAGGTCAACAATCTGCCACTAGCTAGGCACAAACAGGCGACCTACCGACTGAGACTGATGGGATGCAGCACGACTGAAGGTATTCACGTATTAAACATCTGTCTGGATTAAGAGAAGAGAATGGGGTCCGAATTAATGAGGTTCCTCCTCATTAAATAAGAAATAAATTAAGAAGATATACAGAATTAAAAAGTGTTCAAAGCAATAGCTGTAACTATGTAGCCCACGTATAGGAATTAATGACAACAGAAAGGAAACAAATAAAAAATAATGCATGCATGAATGAATAAGTGTATTTATTGAAATAAGGGTATACATACATTGATCTTCATCAATCGTACGTGCGATAGATAGAACATCCGTGCGAAGTCCCAAGAGGATATGAATGGATGATTCTTCAAAATGGAAGGACAGCTCATGCCTATATCTTGAAGTGCAAAATATGAAGCATTGGCGACTCGGGTAGATAAGTTCTTAATGTACGTCTCGTGAAGAGTAAACGGTTTAAATCCCGACAGAACCGTCTTCCCTGATTGAGTGTTTTTTGAGCTATTCATATTTTCGAAAATATTTGCTGTTGTATGTTTAGATTTTCCTCTGTTTAAGTCTTCTTTATTGCGTCATGATTACATTGTTTTAAGGAAGCATTTTACTTTCTCTAGCACATATGCACGACGTACATAGTAGGTAGAAATGGTGTTTGTTTTCCATCCAAAAATTCCATACCGAGACTTCATCGAAATGTATGCTTTGAGACCCTCTCAATCCAAAAGAAAATTTTTAAGAAAATGGCCAGTGTGCCTGTGTGTGTGTATGTGTGCATAAAACGAAAAGTCCATGAGATATCAAATTTGGTGTTTAAGTTTAGACGAACATGAAGATTTTCAAGAAAATCCACCACCCCAAGCTACCCTTTACATGGAAAAGTTTCAAAAATATTTATGTTCTAAAAAAATGGCTTTAACGGTTTTTATTAACATAAGGTATATTAAAGATATTTACATGACAAATAAAATATATAATTTGAATTTCCTCTGAAGCCCTCTTCATTCTGAATGACTTTTGAATAACTGATAAACCGTGTGAGATAGACAAAACTTATTATACAAAAATGTAGATCCGTCAAAACACATAATTTGTGCCATTTACATTTTTGTTGTAGATCTAACCGTTTTCTAAATGTTTCAATTTTAAAATACTTATACTTTCTTTAAATGGAAGACATCAGTGTTTCTTTTGTTTTACTCCTGGTCGTGCAAAGAAGCAAATTTCAGTGCAAATCGCTTAGCAACAGCTTTTAAAACATTTGTTATCGCTTTAGCATAGTGTATTCCCTTATTTCAATGCTACTTACAAGGAACTAAATAATAAGATTCTGCTAATGCTTATCTCGATTAGCACGAAGCAGAAATAAATAACAATATTTTGCGAGAAGTTTGTTTGTAAAACAGGTGGAAAAAGTCACATGGTTGAAACATATCAGATTCTTTATGCTGCATGAGCTTATAACAGGCAAAAATCCATTTTGATATAAACAGTTTTGTGGTATATGAAAACCAAGCTTAATTTTTGAGAATCGGATATTATTTTATTCAAATTGCTATTATTGTTAATTTAAAGTGAATGTAGTAATTAGACTTTAGATTAATTTTATAACTGATATATTATGGGAATTTTTGGTGGTTATAAATACAGGTTTTTATTTCTGATTGCTGTTAGAAATACGGCTGTTTTAAACGCTTAATGATTGCATGTCATACACACTTTATTTTACGATGCAAGATATATTCCTGTACCAAGGTCGTTAACCTTTATGCAAACCTTGAGAAATTTTGGTGAAGAAAAATGTGAGGACTGCAGCTATGTATTCAAGTGATTGTATCGATAAGGCATATTTCATTAGCTTGTGGGGGGTCCCTAAGATTGTATAGAAGCATAAATTTTCTCTCTTCTAAGGCTGTGTGTCATCATACTTCACTGGAAGACTTCTTCGGCCAGTTTGCTGCCGATGAGTATCTTTCATTTCTTTTGTCCACACGCTATGCCAGCTAAGTGGACGTGAGACCTGTTCAAATAAGGAAACACACTCAGTATTTTCTTGCATAGGCAGGTCCTACTTACTATGTATACTTTATACACATAATGACTAACACTTTCTCACTCTCTAAGTTTTGGTTTTTATACATATTTTGTCCGTAATTACACAAATAAATAAAATTGATGGGGAATATTTAACATTCTCTATAAAGCTAAGCGAGTTAGGAATATAAGAAAACAGATCTACCGATACTCTTTCTGAAGGTTTTTGAAATATACATCCTAAATCATCTGTTAAAGAGCGAGCTTTCTATTTATTGCAGATTTTATATTAATTTTCAACGCTTATATGCTTTTATATTTAATCTAAATTTCACGCAGATTAATCATTTTAAAACAAAATATTTTAATATTCTAATGCACAGCATATAGGAATTGTAATTTCAAATATTAAAACTTTTACAAAATTAATTAAATATTAATACGAAGAATTATATACAGGAAAATTTCTGTCCTACAGCTATTGCAGAAACATTTTGAATCCTTAATTATAATTTTTTTTTACAATTTATCCTCCACCCGCCTCTCTAGTAGGAGGGTAGCACGTCTACCTTACCTCAAGAGGTCCTGAACTCGACTATCGGTTAGGAAGTGTTACCCGAATAAGGTTTTTTCTGGGGTTTTCCCCTTATATAGAGAAATGAATATCGAGTAGCTTCTCTGGCACCGGACTCATTTGTGCATAATTTAATCCATTATGGCCGTATTAATTATATCACATAGTGTGCAATTTGAAAATGTAAAATTCATAAATCTCGTTTGTTCGGATTTTTTTGTGAAAATTTTATCAATATTTTTACAAAGTGCGCCGTATACTTTTAATGCGTTAATAAAAATCTAAGTCAATTAAAAGGTATTAGAAGCAAAGGCAAACAATTTGGAGGTATTCAATTGCAGTTTAGTAGTCACTTTTTGAAGCTTTTAAAAAACTCTGAGAGAAAAGAAGTATCTAATATGTAACAAAACTAAGACACAAATATTTGTGTATACAACTGTAACTTTTTTATTTTTTTTTTAAAAATATTGACACAGTTTCAGTGTGAATACTCTTAATATATCAACAAAACTATCTTATTGTTGGATGATAATGATAGTAATATAATAACAATAATACGTTTTCATTATATATTTAAACATTTCGTAGTATGAATAAGAAGGATATTGTAGCATGCCCAGTATGAGGTAGAAGTCACCCCTACACTGAACATCACTAGGGAGTAGCAGAGTCAGGAGTAAATCTGGTACTCGAGCTTGCAGGAGGATGTACATTTGGTGAGAGATCAGGAGCTATAAATAAATATAGCAGGGCTATTTTTTTCAATCTCCAATGGAGCATAGCAGAAAGACAAATATGAATCACAGAATGATTTTATTAACAGAATTCAAGCACAATTACAGTTACTTCTCCACATAGTCACCTTTAGGCATTTGTCGTATCGATAAGCGAACATTCCAATACCTTCTTCATAAACGGTTACCGCCAGCGTATGGAGATAAGTCTTTACAGCATTTTGAAGTTCTCCATTGGTGCGAAAGTGCTGTCCTCCCAGACTTTGTTTCAGCTGCCGAAAAAGATGAAAGTTTTCGTGGATCAAAACATTACGCTAATGAAGGGGAGGAGTTTTTGAGCTCCATTGTGACGGGGGATGAAATGTAGATTCTTTATGACAATCCAGAATCCAAAGAACAATCTGTTATGCTATTACATAGTAACTATTCTGTTTCACAAATATCTTACCATGGGGAACGGAAGAGTGGACAGGATACATGAGAGTGAGGGTGTGGTTATTCTTAATTTTCAGAGCAGTGTAGATATGTTATATGTAATGCAAAATTTATGTTTGAATTTCATTTTAATTATTTCTCATTCTTTTACAATTGTTTTTCCCCTCTGGTCTATTGAGCTTTTGCAATAACTCAATGTATGTCTTTAATACTTAAGTAGCATTTTATTGTAAATATCAAAGAACAGGAAAAACATATATACTGCCCTAAGGCCTATGCGATTTTTTTATATTTAAAATGTACACTGAAAATTGTTGGCATTAAAACTACTACTATCTCTACCATCACTACCACCACTACTACTACTCTAGTGTAGGGACCACCACTGGTTTGACTGTTTATTGTAAGAAGGCTAAGTAATCTAAATCTCCTCTACAGGGTTAACAGCACCATGCACCATAGATTTCCTGCATGTTTTTCTTCTGCTCACCATTTGAGTAACTCCAAATGGAGGGTGGCCACATTCGTATACTGCGCATTCGCCTCCTCCCCGTTTAGGAACTTCCTAGGAAAGTCCTGCGTGTCAGAAAAACTGGAGCTCACGTGGCGCAGCTACTCCCTGAAATAGGGTTCTCTCAAGAATAAAGCTTAAGAATAGATTATAAGTTGCACTAAAAAGGCATATCTAAAGCACCTCCAAATAATAACCGACGAAGATACAGTAGACCAGAAGCATAAAAGTGATATCGCAAAAGGTGATGCAAATAAGTTAAAACACGGAGTTAAGACAAATATATGTCCACTAAATAATACCACTAACAGGGATAAATACAACAACATTTGGACAAATTTGACGGCAATCGATGGACAAACATGGACGAAGACAACATTAATCAACCACCATCCACATTAGAAGTTGCTATCATTGAAATGAAACAATAGATAACGCACTGAAACTTCCAGTAATAAAGAACCCCCAAAATCGCATCGTATGAATATTGAACTTCCAAAATATATGCCTAAGGTATAAAAAAGAAGAATTCTATAAATATTTAACATTTTCTGGAGAACTTGTACAATCTCGGATGAATGGAAGAGAGGCACATTTTCTTTCTGTAGCCAATATGTACATAAACTAAACATGTAACTAGAGAAGTATTATATCGCATCCAAAAGTCCAATTTAGAAATTTCACCGAAAATATATGTTTTGAGGTCCCCTGAATAAAATGATTTAAATTTCCACGCGTTTGTGTTCATGTGTAAGTGTGTGGGGGCAGAATAACTCAAATACGAAAAGACCCTTAATCACCAAACTTGGTATTTATGTTTAGTATCTTTCAAGAATGCAATGCAAAGATTTTCAAGAAAATTCTCCCAGCACAAATTATTCTTTACATGGAAAAATGCTTCAAAATTTTATTTTTCTCAAAAACGGGTCTAACGATTTTGATTAAAATACAGCATATTAAAGATATTTACATCTCAAAAAATGTATTCCTTGAATTTTTTAGGAATGCCTCTGAAGACCTATTTATTCCGGATCAATTTTGTATAACTAGTAAACCATAAAATATAGACAAAATATTGCTATATAAAATAAATAGATATCGTTAAAACACATAATTGACGTCATATTAGTTTTTGTTGTAGAGTTGACCGTTATCGAGATATTCTTTGTTATAGGTTTCAGTTTTAAACTACGCTAACTCATCTTAAACAGGAAGCCACCCTTCGTCTTTTTGTCTCAATTGTTTTACTACTGGCCATGCAAAGCAAACCGAACTTCTATGGTTTCATATAGCGACCAGGCATGTGAACCATCCTTCTCGATTAACATGTTGTAGATAAAAGAATATTCTTTCTTTTCTAAGAATAGTCAATATGTACAACTAGAGAAATTCATGAGAATGGAACACATCAGATTTTTAAAAATGGGAGCGGAAACGATAGCTAAAAATATAAATATGTATGCTTACTAAATACAGGCTAAAATAATAACCCGTCGGGTAAATCCATAAATAAATATATGCTGATAGGAAAACAAAATTAGTTTTAAAAAAAGGGCGTTTCTGCTCAGACAGCATAAACGTCAGAGTACAGAAAGCTTTTAAAATCGGATGATACCATTCATCCGATTTTATCTACCTATTCAGCAACAAATTATTTTTTAAAAGATTATTATTCGTTTTACTTCATGCTAATAAAGAAAAACATTACCAGGGATGGTTTTATTGCTTAGTTTCTAGTAAGGAGAAGGGAAATGAGGAAACACATTACGTTAAAGCGGTAGTCAAATGTTTTAAAAGTTAGTCGGTACGACAAGCAATTGAAGCTCCCTTCTCAAGATAAAATTACCAAGATAAAAAAATGATAACGACTTCTTCCTATCTGAGAAATCTCGGAAATGAGTAACTCTACAAAAACAAAAACCTGATGTGTTCCATTCACATGACTTTCTGTATATCTCTGCAATAAATTATTTTTAAAAAGCTTATGCTTCTATTTACTTCCTACTAATCGAGAAAAAATTAGCAGAAATAGTCTTTTTTCTTGCTTCCTTGTAAGTAGAAGCGAAATAAGAGAGTTCCATAGGTTAAAATGATAGTCAAAAGCTGGTTGCTATGTGACTGAAGTTTCTTTGTTTGTATGGACACGAGTTCACAAAGTCCTTTACGAAAAAAATATAAGTTTTTATAGCTTAAAAACAAGGAATATCTCAAAAACAATCAACTCCACGAAATTCTTCAGAGGCTATTCCCAGAAAATTCAAAATATACATTTTATTTGTAAGTTAAATATGTTTAATATACGATATAATAATCAAAATCGTTAGAGGCATTTTTTAGAAAATAAAATTTTTCGAAAAAAGTTCCATGTAAAGGATAGTTTGGAGTGGGGGGATTTTTCTCAAAATCTTCGTGTCGCATCCGCGGAAGATACTAAACTTAAATACCAAGTTCGGTATTTTAGCGATTTTTCGTTTTTGAGTTATCTTGTTCAAGGACACACGGACACACATGGACTTTTTTCTGAAAATACTTTTTTTTTTGATGCAGGGGAACCTAAAACATATTTCCGGTGAAATCTTGGTATCGAATTTTTTGGTGTAGTGCAATACATTCTCTATACATTATGTACATAGTGCGTATACAGAAAGTAAAAAAGGGTACATTGCATTGTGTGTTTTAACGACATCAATATTTTTGTTTACTAAGATTTTTTTTCTATTTCTTATGGTTCACCCGTTTATTGCTAAAGTCATCCAAAATGAAGGATATTTATTCCCCAGAGGCTATGCACATTTTATTTACCATCTCTACTGAGAGATAGACAGACAGATATGCACACATACAAACGGACCTTTTTGTAAAAATTCAATTTTTATTTAGGGACCTTCAAAACATGTATTTCCGGTGAAATCTATGTAACGATTTTTTGGTCGAATACAATGGATTCTCTATCTAGTAAGTAGATTGTACATACGAGCTAGAGAAGGTAATATACAGAATTTTCCCCGTAACTAATTTTTATTTTCGATTATGAAAAAGGTGTTGCATTAATGAAGCTGTAGGAAATCATAGATGACAGAAGCTTATCGGACCACCCAGTAAGAGTAATAAAGACCAGTACTTTGGAAAAAAGATATCAATCAAAATATTAGACAAAAGCAACAGTGAACTAATAAAAGGAAAATTAAGCACCAATTTTATGATCAATGTCTAGGTCTTCAACACCACTTTATTCGCAATGACCTAGTTATTTTTAGCAACACAGAGGACGAATTATGAATTTCAGCCCATAAACTAAAGTTTACTCGCATTCGAATATAATGCAAAAGTTTTCGAAGAAAACCCAAGTTTTCAATTCAATTCAGTGGGATAAACAGATGATGCAAAATAACATACAATATATTAATTGAACAAGGTAAGAACTTTAATAATTTGGGATTTGCGTATCATATTATGAAATAATGAATTTGAAATAAAACCAAATAAATTTAACAACATATGTGGTACAATAAGAAAAAGAAAACCTTAAAAACAAACAGCTGAAAGTTTACAAAACAATGATAGTACCCACGCTGAAATATGCTTGCGAAAACTGGACAGTCAACAGATCAAATGTGCGAAGAAAGAGTCCGCTGAAATGAAGTTCTTACGTTCAACACAGGTTACTCATTAATAGACAAACAGCGAATAATACACAATTTAAAATCTAGCTGGCTACAACACTTGAAATAATGCTATCCAACAGACGTTCATTCTATTATTAGAACCAGCTGAGAATCCAAAGCTACAGCCGAGATTTGGGCACTGTTCTCCCGCTCGCCGTGCAGTTGCTCTAACCATTGCTGCTGTGACAATACACCGGCAACCGATTAGTTCTTTTTTTTTCTTTCTTTCTTTTTTTTTTCGTCAACCAACCGGTACGTCTCCCTTCAGAGAACCTCTAATGGCGACATACTTAATATCTGGGTAATAATAGTATACTTATATACCAAATATCAGGCTATTCTGTTCTTTATGCAAAATTCAGCTAAATTCATCCAGAATGAACAGGTCTCCAGAAAATTCGAGATATACATTTTATTTGTCATGTAAATATCTTTAATATATGGTATTTTAATCGAAATCGTTAGAGCCATTTTTGAGAAAATTCAAATTTTTGAAAATGCTTCCATGTAAAGGATAGTTGAGCTGTCGTGTCTATCCTTGAAAGATATTGAACTTAAATACCAAGTTATGTATTTAACGGACTTTTCGTTTTTGAGCTATGCTGCCCACAGACAAATACACACACTCTGGCAGACACGGAAATGTTGCTAAAAATGATTTTTTGGATTCAAGGGGTCTCAAAGATATATTTCCGGTGAAATATCGACATCGAGTTATTGGATGCAATAGAATACCTTCTCTAAACACTATGCAATAGTACGTATTGAGAAAGTAAAAATACATTACCCAGGAGGAGCATTACAAATACAATAAATGACTTCCATTCTGTTTTCAGATTTTATTTCAATACCAATGCAAAGGTAAAAGACATTTTGATCAACCAACAACAAGATGGAAATTTACAATATCCTAATTTGGGAACAGGTCTTAGACCTAAATACATTGAGAAGAAGATTTTCAGTAGGTATGGTTATATAAATATTTTATATGCTCTCATTATTTTGTGTTAACATTTTATAAGTATTTATGTGCGCATTCCATCATTTTTAGGTCCTTGTTGAGCTTTTAAACTTAATTGGTAAAAAAACAAACTGGGTGTTTTATTACAAACACAAGATTTTGGTTTCATAATTTTTAATCTTCCTCATAAAGATAAAATTATGTAGCAAAGGACATCCAAAATTGTAGGGTAAATAAGTTACATATATGACGTTTGTTAACCCCACATTTCCATAACAGGTTTTTCATTGTGCGAGATAAGCTGCATAACTGTGATTTTTACGTGCATCTACTTGGCACGTTACAATGTATCTTAATTGGAAGAGCGATTTGCTATGCCATGTTAATTGCTTAATTTCTTAGCCAAATTTGGACAGGCCTCTGGGACTTCTTTATTAGTTTTATGAAACTGCGTGAACATTTAATTAATATTTATGTTATATAAATTATATAAGATGAAATTTTCTTATCCAGATTTTAAGCAAATAATGGATGCATGAACATTTGCTATTACTTAATTACACCAATTTAAAATGAAAACTTCATTGAATAACATATTAACCTTACTGTTATGGGAAGAACGTATCCCAGAAATAAAAATTAAAGAATGAGATGCGTTCCATTCATATAACTTTCTCTACTTGTTCAGTAAACAAACTATTCTTACAAAATATTAGTCCACATTATGCTAATATAGATAAACATTACCAAAATTGTCTTGTTACTTAGTTCTTTATAATTGGAAGGGAAATAAAAGAATACTCGTACTAAAGCGAAACGCAAATTGTCTTGAAAGCTGTCTCTATGCGTATGCCATTGAAATTCCGTTCTCTTTTCAAGGCAAGAAATAAAACAAAAGATATATAAAAAGAAAGATAGCTTTCCATTTGAGCAAAGTCCTAGTTTAAAACTGAAACCAAAAACTAAGGAACGGTTAACACTGCAAAAATATATATGATGTAAAATATGAGTTTTAATGAGCTCTACATCTTTTGTGTAGTAAATTTTTATCTCTCTTATATCGTCTAACAGTTATACAAAAGTTATTCAGAATAAACTGGGCCTTAGAGGCTATTCCCAGTAAATTCGGAATGTACCTACATTTATTTGCAATAAAATATCTTGAACTACGATATGTTTATAAAACGACGCTGCTTTGTTCATCAAAAATCCCAGATGCGGTCGCTCGGGATCGAACCCGAGACGCCTGGGTGAGAGGCGCGGCCCAATGTGCCATGTAAAGAGTATTTGCGGTTTGGGAGATTTTTCTGAAATTCGTGTCGCATTCTTGGAAGGTGCAGAACTTAAATACCAAGTTTGGTATTTAACAAAGTTTTGTTTTTGAGTTATGCCGTCCGCAGGCGTGCGAACACACACACACACACACACCCACACACATACACACACACAATCACACACACAAACTTTTTTTTTTTCTAAAAATGCTTTCTTTGGATTCAGGGATCTTCTAAGCATGCATTTCCGGTGGAATCTGGGTATCGAATTTTTTAGTAGAATACAATACCTTCTCTATTAACTTTGCACATTTTACATACGTGGTAGAGAAAGTAAAATACATTAGTTTAAACCCAGTGATTTTTACGATGTTTGCAATAAATAGCGTTATTTGAAACATGTTGTTTTATAAAGATATTATACCCACATTAATGTGATAACAGTTACGCCTTTCATGTACTATAACAATTGAAAAACAATAAAGAATAATATAAAAACTGTGGCCTTCACGACCAAAGTATTAGTAAAAACTTGGATTCCGGGCTTTTAGAACGTGATGTAACCGAAGAAAATTTACCCGTAACTTCATGGACATTTTCAGGTGATATTTCAGGGGTGTCAAGATGAAAATTCAGCGGACATTTGCCCGTAGCACTGTTTGACATCTTCAGTGGATGTTAACGTCCCCAATGAGAAGTACATTTCCTCGAAGTTGTGAGTGAAACGTCAGACTAAGTTTCATCTGGATTTGTTTTTTCATACAAGCCGTATGTAGGACAGGAGTTGGATCCGCAGAGTCTGACTGAAACATTTATCGCTATGGCCGGGATTTAAACCACGTATCTCCTGGTATCTAGCCGGTTGCTCTACCACTCAGGTACCATGGCCACACCACGGCATGACATTAAATTTCTCGACTGAACGCGTATGTTTCCTGGTAAACCACAAGGTGATCTCAAATTATTTTGAGATGTTAACCCCAATAGCGACTTACAATGTTGTAAGCACTTTAAGTCCCAAGATTCATGGTATAGCCAACTATTATGGTCAATTAGTATTGCCTTAATTGTTTTTTCACACAAGCCGTATGTAGGACAGGAGTTGGGTAGGTAGAGTCAGAGTGAAAAATTCAATGCCATGGCCGGGATATGAAATATGGATCTGCCGGTCTCTAAAACATTCAGTCCGGTTCTGGACTGAAATTTTCAGTCTGATTCTATCTATCTAACTTCCATCTGTTGGACCATAACTTACACGCCCCAAATCCACATTTTTCTATAATCTTTAAAGAATTAATAAACATTATATGGTCTATTTAGTACTTAGTATATTTTCCTATAATAATACTTAATTTTCTGATAGCAATGCATGTAAATCTGAGACACGGAAGTAAGAGCTCTGTTTCTCGAACAGATGCTACTTCAGTTTTTTGCTGCTGACCTGGTGGGATCGAATTTCCCATATCATAGCCGTTTTTGCAAACCTGTTTGCTGGCTGCCGATGCCAGCAGCTAAGCCTTATTAGGATAATGCAAATTGGGAGGCCAGTTTAAAGAAATTTAAAGTATTTCAAACACTAATTTTGGTACCTCTGGTCTTTCGGCCCTCACTGCTATTCTAAGCTTTGTCACTTTGCACTATAAAGAGAATTTAGATATTTATACTGGTGAATTACTTCAAGAACTGCCACAATACCTCAGAACACACATCATACTTTCCAAAAGTATTTAAGTTCCAACAGGCCAACAGAGACAGTTGAATTAGCATCAGGTTGACAATGTAAGTCTTACTTCCGTGCTTCAGATTTACATTCAATGAAAGATTGCTACCAGAAAATTAGTTATTATTATTATTATTATTATTATTATTATAGAGAAAATACTAATTAAAAATATAGTGGCCTCATCGCGAATAATATTTAGTCTTATACTATAAGAAAAGAAACATTATTTGATCTTAACTCTGTCTATGCTATAAATGTTAGTTTAGGAATTTTGATCACATATACAGGGTAAGTAAAAAGTATGGAACAATTCCTGTAACCCCGCTGTTGCAACTTTATGAAATTATATTTTTTATATTACTTCAAATTGAGTAGGTTTTGAATTAAACAATACAGTAGGTTTTGGATTCAACAAGTATAGACAAACGCTAAGCTAATAAGGACAACAATGCAACTAAGCATTGCAAAATCTTTCTGAAATTAGTCTTGGCACAACTTACAGAAAGGCAACGAATTGAAATACTAATCATGCTGGAGGATCCAAGAAGAGGTTTGTGTCTTGCATCCAGAAGGATTATTCATTCTGTGGTAAGCAAACTTTTGAAAAATGTTAGAAATAAGGCAGTCTGGAAGGCCAAAGGAGTTAAAAATGGTAATAAAGCCAAGATCTCTTGACCTGAACTCTTTAGACTTTTTCTTGTGGTGATATTTGAAGTGGAAGGTTTACAAGGACCGACCAAGGGATCTTGAAGGGTTAAAGCGAAGAAATTGGGCTGATCAGGCGAATACATTAACTCATTTCAAAGGCAGATTTTGGTATTGTTTGACAGTATATGCAGGCCTTTTGAGCGCCTTTTAAAATGAATTCATCATGTGTTACAACAGAGCACCACTAATTTTATTATGAAAGTGTTTTCTTCGTTTAAATGTCATGTGATGTAATACGTCCTAATACATTTAAATTACAGTTCAAAATGAAAAAAAATGGCATTAAAAAAAAAAGTCACGCCCTATTCACAATCAAGTAGTATGAAAATATGTTGTTATCTTACAGCTTTTCTAAAAAAATCACTTCACAAAACTATAGTAACAAAGTTACAAGCATAGTTCCATACTTTTTACTCACCTCGTATACGTATAAATATGCTTGCTATGCAATAAGATCCTACTTAATAACTGATTGTATATTTGCGAATCAAAAAATTTAAAACTAGTGAAAGGTATTTGGAGCATACAGAGGATGCGACAGTTATCACTGCTTATTTATAAGCAAGATAAATAATTAAGCTTAATTCTACTTTCTAAACTGATTTCACTACTATTAGAAATTATTAATATATTATTTTTAATCTTATTAAAACATCCTTAACAGCTTTATACCTTAATAAAGGAGGAGAGCATAAACTGAGCAGAATACAATACATGAGTTTAGCAATACGAGAATTAGGTTGTCCTTGCTATAAACAGTGAGAGATTTCATCGTTTTTTGCTACTTGAGTACACATATGCTTGAACACAAAACACAAATATACCTTTCACTAGGTTCGTGGAAAACATTCTTACAGCACACCTTATGATGGAAACCATGAACTGCCAATCTTGTAGTCACGTGATGCATTTCATAGTTCGCCTGTGTCCGTTCTCTCTCTCTTGCAGATTCTCTATTAGAAAGGTTTCTCTGGTGAGTTTGTAATAGATCTCGTACTCTGTGATACTCATAGAACTTTCTGGAGGCATCTGGCTTTCATTTTTAGCTTTCTCTACACGTACTATATACATAGTGTGTAAAGAAGGTGTTGCAATGGACCCAAAAATTCGATACCGAAATTTCACCGGAAATACAAGTTTTGGGTCCCCCTGAAACCAAAAAAAAAAACATTTTTGGAAAAAGGTATATGTGTATGTGTGTGTCTGTCTGTGTGCCTGTGGACAGCATAGCTCATAAACGAAAAGACCGTTGAATACCAAACTTGGTATTTAAGCTCAGTATCTTCCAGGGATGCGACACGAAGATTTTGAGAAAAATCCCCGCACCTCAAACTACATGGATTTTTTTCGAATGTCTCTAACGATTTTGATTAAAATAACGTATATTAAAGATATTTACCTGACAAATAAAATGTATATCTTGATTTTTATGGGAATAGCCTCTGAAGACTACTTTATTCTGGATGAATTTAATCGGCTTTTACTTAACTGCTAAACCGTAAGAGATGGACAAAAACTTACCACACAAAAATGTAGGGCACGTTAAAACACACAATTTATGTTATATACAATTTTTTCGTGTAGTTGATTATTTTTAAGTTATTCCTTTTTACTTTCCCTATACACACTATGTACATAGTCTGTAGAGAAGGTATTGCACTCCACCCAAAAATTCGATACCGAGATTTCACCGGAAATATATGTTTTAGGGTCCACTGTATCCAAAAAAAAAAAAAGGATTTTCAGAAAAAGATCCGTGTGTATGTGTGTCCGTGTGTCAGTGTGTCCGTGTGTCTGAGAGCATGTTAACTCAAAAACGAAAAGTCGGTAAAATATCAAACTTGGTATTTAAGTTTAGTATCTTCCAGGGATGCGACACGAAGATTTTGAGAAAAATCCCCCAACACCAAACTACCCTTTAGATGGAACTTTTTCGAAATTTTTTATTTTCTAAAAAATGGCTCTAACGAATTTAATTGAAATGTCGTATATTAAAGATATTTAAGTGACAAATAAAATTCATAGTTTGAATTTTCTGGGAATAGCCTCTGAAGACTACTTTATTCGGGATGAATTTTACGGAATTTTGCATAACTGCCTAACCGTAAAAGATGGACAAAAACTTACCACGCAGAAAATGTAGAGCACATTAAAACACACAATTTATGTTATATACGTTTTTTTCGTGGAGTTGATCGTTTCTAACATATTCCTGGTTTTAGTTACAGATTTGAAAAACTTATCCTTTTCTCAGACAGGAATTTGTCAACTCCTGTCCATACATACAAAGGAACTTCAGTCACATAGTAACAAGACTTTGACTATCACTTTAAACTATGACAGTCCCTTATTTCGCCTCCACTTACAAGAAAGCAAGCTATTTCTACCAATTTTTTCTCAATTAGGGTGAAGTAAATAGAAGCAGATTTTTTAACAATAATTTGGTGCAGATATGTAGAAAAGGTAATGTGAATCGAACGCATCAGATTTTTTTATTTCACCTTTAATAACTAATACTTTACTCATACAGAAATCTGTCAACTACTGTCCATACAAACAAAGGAAATTCAGTCACATAGCAACCAGCTTCTGATATCACTTTAACCTATAGCATTCCCCTATTTCGCTTCTACTTACAAGGAAGCAAGTAATAATAATGTTTCTGCTAATGTTTTCTCGATTAGCATGAAGTAAATATAAGCATAAGCTTTTCAACAATAATTTGTTGCAGAGATGAATGTGAATGGAACACATAAGCGTTTTCTCTCTCTACTTATTGTTTAACTGCGACCACCTTTGAGTCTGAAGCCCTTCCCTGGGGTCTGTATTATAATGACAAGATATTTGAAGTTGTTCATTTTCTCAAGGAAGTTTCCATTGCATTTTACTTTTTCTGCTTCGGCGAGCCTGCCCCTGTTTTCTAAATATTATAATTTCTGTTTTCTATTAATTATTTATCATATTTATGCTTAAAATTGTTTATTTGGTGTTTAATTCAACTCTATTATTATTGTAGACCCCATTCTTGGTGTAAATTCATTAGAATATCATAATAATAAAATCAATTGCAGTACAAATCAGCTTTAATTTATCTAATACTAAATTTGACCTTTTGGTTTACTTAGACATGTACTTACCAACTGGAGTTTTCCTTCAAATATTTCAAGTAATCCTAT
This sequence comes from Hymenopus coronatus, assembly GCA_030762935.1. Lineage (NCBI taxonomy): Eukaryota > Metazoa > Arthropoda > Insecta > Mantodea > Hymenopodidae > Hymenopus > Hymenopus coronatus. The sequence goes on along the minus strand of CM060890.1, from coordinate 49,565,060 downwards.
AATCACATCAATAGGGATAAATTGTCACATTCATAAGATTCTCGTTTTTCAGCAGTTACCTTTGACATTTGCTTTAGCTGATTCCATTGCTTTTCAAGAAAGTCACAACGCATTGTTCTTGAGACAGTACAAAGAATTATGAGGGCGACGCATAATATTTTTGGAGTGCCATACTTCTAAAAACGATATAAATTTAAATCTGACAGTTATTTTCTAATGTTTTGTGAGTTGATTGTCGTCTGGTCTATTTGCTTTGATCTAATGATGTGTTGATTAGCATCATTTAAAGATTTGTTATTCACTCAAAAATGAATTTGAGTAGAGAACATTTTCAGGCTATAATATTTTTACAATTTTAAATCGTCATAAACAATTAAAAATGTACATATCGGCTTAGAAGTATAATTTACGAATATCCTCATCTAAAGTAATAATTTATAATTAATTAAAATTAAAAAAAATCCATTTTCCTTTTTTTCTTTTTTCTTTTCTTGGTAATGAATTTCACGAAGAACGCCCAAGAACTGCTCTTATTGTGAAAATATCTCCGCCGTTCCATCAATGCTTGAAGAAGATCAAAGAAAAGCAATGGAACGTATTCGGGTGATATTGGCATTAGTATCAGTCAAATCCAAAACCTATACACCGAAAGTTAGACGTGAGAAAATGTTATTCTTAATAGATTTCACATAAACTGAATATAGATAAAAAAAATAACAGCAATTGATTGGAACAGAAAATTCTGAAAAAAATTCAAGGCGTCACTTCAAATTTGGTTCTGATTACCGTCATTGTGACTAATCTTGGGTATATTTTTATAATCTTGAAAGGAGAAGTCAATCGACTGGATGTTTCTTTCAATCAGAATCAAAGCATATCAGAATGTGACAAATTTGCAGCTAGTGAGAAGAATTTTTTCTAAAATATTTATACATTAGATTATAAGATAGCTGTATTAAAGACATTATGAAAAACACCCAAAATGAAAAATATAAATTTATATCATGGCAACGCATCTCGCACTTGACAAAACTAACAAAACTAATAACTAATATTTTGACGTCCTAATGATCAGCACCATACTGTCCATAGCTTTGATCTTCTACCTACGATAGATGTCTTTTGATTTCTACTATACAACTTTGATTTCCTCTTGTTTCCCAAAATTAAGGATAAAATACGTTTAATTATTTTTTCATCACCAGAAATGAACGGTAAGATTATTTTTAATACTTCCATTTTAGAGCTATTTATATATTACATTTATTCAGAATCCTGTCTCGTGAAGAATAACATCATTACTTTAAGAAATTGTTCCATCGAATGTAAATATGTACTGGTGTTAACGTTAAATATATTGAAATAAAAGTAAACTATTTTGAATATCTAAACTGAAATTTATTTGGTTTTCTGAAACTATTTAGTTACGCAAAAGTGGGCAGATGAGCCAGCATAATAGTGTAGCGTCTTTAGTCGACAGCATGAAGATCTGTCGTGTGAAATTACGACCGTGTCCCGATTAAATACGAAGCAAGCAAAGATTTGGCGATTTTGTTTACTCTGTTGCTTACGGTGTATATTTGCAGTGTCTGGAGGAAGGCTATGTTTGCTTGTGTGAACGTGAAGTTGAAGAAGAAAATGCATTTATCTCAAGCATAAACATAGACAACAAATCTGAATGTTCATTGTTAAAGTATATGGAGGAAATAGAATTAAAACTTGGCAGTCTATCCTATCAGCAAGAAAAGAAGTCAGTCAATTTCCTGATGGAACATATATGGATAAACAAGTATCAAAAACACCTTTATATCTGCACAATATATCAGTTCTTCTGACACAAAATTGAAACATTCGTTGCCCGAGGTGGCTCAGGAATTTCGTCTGGCATTGGCATTCAAGAGATCGTGGGATAGATTCCCCGCGGCAGGACAACTATGCTTGAATATTTAGCGGGGTACTGCATGCAAGTAAATGTTCCTACATTGTTTATGTATGACTGCGTCACATATGATTGTTACATTATACCTATTAGGTTTATACACCAGTTTTGTTAGTGTGATATCTGCCAATTTGATTGCCTATGAAGCTATGGAAATGATTTACTTGCAATGCGCCTTGTGTGAGAAACAAAGCCGAACATATAATAATAATAATATTATCATTACGAACCTTTTAACATTAGGAACATTAAATATTTTAAATTTTAAATAACATAAGGATATATAGCTTTTAATAAATTAGTTTAATTCAAGAATGAAATTACTTTTATATAATTAAAAGTCTATAATAATTGGATTTATTCTATTAATATTGGTTGGGATTGAAGAGAATTTTTGGTGCTCAAAATTTGTATTATATTTTATTGGTACAAGTGTATTTATGCAAGAATACTATAAAACGTTTTAAAAGAACTGGCGGCTGGAAAAGTTTAAAGCAATAACATATAAAAACGTAAAATAAGTCTCTACTAAAATCCTACTCAAATCAGCAGACATTAATGAAGCATACTTTTTTTTTTTTTTTTTTTTTTTTTTTTTTTGTGGCTTAACGTCCTTTAACCTGGTTGGTCATATCGGACGATGAATGAAATTAGTGAAAAGATGCTCGAATGATCTCGGGGTTCATGGAGCTTAAAGTTACTCGACATTCGTCTTCTCAGGATAAGGGAAAATCCCGAAAAAAGCTTATCCGGGAAACCCACCCTAAGCGAGATTCGAACTCACGACACTTTGAATATGAAGCAGACATGCTAACACCACACTACCCAGGCCAGGCATACTTGTATCACCGCGTTCAACAGTTTTCAGCTTCTCTCATTTATGCTTTCAAAGGCTTTCTTATAACTACAGTATAATTTTCGGAAAACTACTCACATAGACTGTAGTGTTTACCATACTAGTCTCTAAAACCCAAGATTGCAAGCTCAAATCGGATGGAGTGTGATGGATTTTTTCGGACACAATAATCCTTAACATGTCTTCCTTCGGAAGGGAAGTAAGGCCAATGCTCTCGTGTAATATTTATTTACACGTAGAAGAGCCCCATACATTGAAAAAAGAAAGTTCCGACAAAATTTTCAGCCGTTTCGCGTCCGCAAGTCGTGAAATGTCATCTGTGGGCTGCGAGCCGATCCCTCGTCGCCATGGCGGATAGCGGCGAACTCACGAACTAGAAGGTCAAATGCGATCAAGGAAACATCGTAACGATACCTTATGCTGCACTAAGGAGTTACGGGAGTTAGCTAACCCACATAGGAAGTGCTGAGCCGTAATCACTAAGTTGACCCATATTAAGTAAATTTGTTAAATACACATAAGAGTACATTTCGTTAAAAATACAATTACTTTTACGGTACAATGATATTAAATTACAAATGGAAACAAAGTGACAAACAAATTTTCCCACGATAGATAAAACACCGTATTGAAAACTCTGATGTGTAACATTGTCATGACTTTCTCTATATCTCTGCAACAAATTACTGTTAAAAAGCTTATGCATTTATTTACTTCACGCTACTCGAGAACAAATTAGCAGAAAAAGTCTGACTACTTGTTTCCTTGTAAGTAGAAACGAAATAAGGGAGTACCATAGGTTAAAGTGATAGTCAAAAGCTGGTTGCTATGTGACAAGTTTCTTTATTTATATGGACAGAAGTTGACAAATTATGAGAAAAGTAAGTTTTTCATAGCTGAAACCAAAAACAATGAATGTCTCAAAAATGATCAACACCAAGAAAAAAAAGTTATATAACAAATTGTGTGTTTTAACGTGCTCTAATTTTTTTGTAGTAAGTTTTTATCTAAGTGTTACGGTTTAGCAGTTATGCAAAATTCCGTAAAATTGACCCAGATAAAGTAGTCTTCAGAGGCCATTCCCAGAAAATTCAACATATACATTTAGTTTGTCAGGTAAATATCTTTAATATTTGATATTTTAAGCAAAATCGTTAGAGCCATTTTTGCGAAAATCAAAGTTTTCGAAAAAAGTTCCATGTAAAGGGTAGTTTAGGGTGGGGGGATTTTTCTCAAAACCTACGTGTCGCATCCCTGGAAGATACTAAATTTAAATACCAAGTTTGGTATTTTACCGACGTTTCGTTTTTGAGTTATCGTGTTCAAAGACTCACGGACACACGGAAACACACACACGGACCTTTTTGTGAAAATGTTTTTTTTTATATAAGGGACGCTAAGACATATGTTTCCGGTGAAATTTCGGTATCAAATTTTTGGGTGGAGTGCAATATCTTCTCTATACTCTATGCACCTAGAGAAAGTAAAAATGACAAATAGATATTACAATGCTATACAGTACTGTGAAATTCCATTCTATTCTGGAGGTGGACTACTCACGCCACGAATGACAAATTGTATACATTACCAATCACTCTGTGATGTTCCTCGAAGTTCAAACAGAAGACAGGCATTCGAAGTGACCGGAAAGCTATGCTCCAAGTAATGCAAAGCAGGCGGAAAGATAACACGAAATTCTAAATATTGAGAGAGATCAAGTTAGCTGAGCGTCGATACTGGTTTGGATCTTTTATTTTAACTCCTCTAATAAGTATATATATATATATTATATATATATATATATATATATATATATACTTGTAACTTAAGGTCTTTTAACCTGGTTGATCATTTCGGACGATGAGTTTAATTGGTGAAATGATGCTCAAATGATATCTCGAAGTCCACAGAGTTTAAAGTTGCTCGACAGTAGTCTTCTCAGGATAAGGAAAAACCTCGAAAAAACCCTTTTCCGGGTAACTCTAAGCAAGATTCGAATTCACCACCTGTCGAATGTGAGGCAGATACGCTACCACCACACTACCCAGGTGGGCTGTAGCAAGTATTGTGGTTTAAAAGTAAGCTTTTACTTTTTCTGACACGTCTGTACATAGTGCGCATAGAAGGTATCGTGTACCACACAAAAATTCTATACCGGGGTTCACCGGAAATGAATGTTTTTACCTTAAATCCAAAAATAAAGGGTTGCTTGAAAAAGATTAATGTGTGTATTCGTGTGTCCATGCGTGTGTATGTGTGTGAATAGCATAACTCAAAAAGGAAAAGTCGGTTAAATACCAAATTTGATGTTTACGTTCAGCAGATTCCACGGGTGCAACATTAAGATTTTCAAGATATCGCCTTACCGCAAACTACCCTTTACGTGGGACATAATTCGATTTTCTTAAAGCTGCGCTAACGATTTTTATTAAAATGTCATATGTTTAATATTTTATGATAAACGAAATGTATATCTTTAGTTTTCTGGGAATATCCTCTAAAGACTCTATATTCTGAATGGCTTGTATATGTGGTAAACCGTAAAAATTAACAAAACTTAATATACAAAGATGAAGATCTCGTTAAAACACATGATGTATGTAATATTGTTTGTAGAGTTAACATTTCCGATATTTCTTGTTATTTCTCAAATAGGGAGTCATCGTTAGTTTTATATTTCTTTTGTGTATTCCTGTCCATGCAAAGAGAACTGAAAATTTCAGTTGTATCACTGAGTGACCAGCTTTTAAAAGGTTCGACCATTGCTCTTGCCTAATCAATTCTTATATCCTTTATATTTACAACTAAACAAATAATAAGAATATTTCTTCTAATGTTATCTCTATTAACATGATGTAGATAAAAGAATAATCTTTAGTTAGAATAGTTTGCAGAACAGATAGAGAAAGTAATGTGAATGGAACAGCCATGATTTAAATCTTAAGAAAATACACCTTTTTTAATTGGAAAAGGAATCACAAAATATAAAACAGTTGTTATATGTCAAGCAATAGACTCCTAGTTCTTTTTTTTTTACGTCCTTTAACCTGGTTGGTCATATCGGTCGATGAATGAAATTGGTGAAATCATGCTCAAATGATCTCGGGGTCCATGGAGCTTAAAGTTACTCGACATTCGTCTTCTCAGGATAGGGGAAAACCCCGTAAAACTTCCTAGTTCTGTGGTTAAAGCAAAGCGCTTATTAGATTGCTAGTGCAGATTGAGTCTCTATATGGAACTGTTTTGTTTACCAAACATTTTTATGCAGTATGAGAAATTATTTTCCAAAAATTAACTTTCGTAAACAACTATTGGTATGCTTAAATATTGTAACAAGCATAATATTTCATTAAGAATCCTTTCAAATTAATTTAAACATGATATAATAGCATTCCATATGATAACGTAGCAACAAACTAATGATTTTGTTTTTAATTGATTATTAAAACACTATAAAATCTGAATTGTTCCAATCACTGGACTTTCTCTAGCTGTTACACAAGCAACTTTCCTTACAAAAGATTAGGTATTCTTTTAACTACTCCATGCTATTTAAGGCAAACTTTAGCAAAGGTTATCTTGTTATTTGCTTCCTTGTAAGTAGAAGGAACATAAGGCTTGGTTTAACAGGATTTAAAATTCTGCAAACTCATCCGGAAGAAAGAGATCTTCAGAGACTGTTCCCAGGAAATTCAAAATATACAATTTATTCGTGGTATAAGTATCTTTAATATACGGTAATTAATCAAAATCGTTATAGCCATTTTTGTAAAAAACAAAATTTAAAAATGTTTTTCCATTTTATGGGTGTCTTTTTGAATTAAAAATCCTTTTTTTTTGAAAACCTTCGTGTTGCATTCTTGCAAGATACTAAAATTAAATACCAAGTTCGGTTTTTAACGGCCTTTCGTTTTTCAGCTATGCTGTCCACAGACACACATACAGACACGGACTATTTTTTAAAACTGTTTTTTTTTTTGGGATTTAGAGTCTCAAAATATACATTTCCGGTAAAATCTCAACATCGAATTTTTGGGTGGAATTCAATACCTTCTCTATCCACTATGAGCATTGAGTATGCGGTCTAGAGAAAGTAAATATCTAAAATTTTGAAGCTACTAGGTATAGGGTACACGACGGAGACAGATACCTCGGGCACTGCCGTCTACGAAGGCACATTCCAAAGAGAGTGATAAAGGGTACATTCGACCATCCAGCCCTTTAGTGCCCATAGATAATAATTCTGTATCCAGCACAGTGTCCATGAGCGCCACTCACTCTCCTCGAACCCTGGAAGGGAAAGGAAATCATGGTGGACGAGAAATCTTTCCAGCATTCGCCTATTGTTCATGGAAAAACACACAAAATCCAGGGTCGCAGAGGTTGAACGATAGGATCCTTTTAGATCTTAGTGTTACACGTTACTGCAGAACCAATTTGCTTGGTCAAATACAGGTAACATGTTCTAACTGTGATTGTGTATGCATTTACTTTAATAACAAATTTTAGGTGAAACAAAAATCAAATTTTACTCACTTTAATTAAGTTTTAAGTCTGCCGACGAATTACTTAAAAATATTAATGAATTTCATAGCTGGATGATGCTATGCTACAAATTTGTTAATTCAAACAGAGAGACTGAATGCGTTCCAATAAAGAACACGTCTAAAATAATCGGCAAATATTAACAATTGAAGACAAGGGTCAATTTAGTTTTATTTTCAAATGATCCACGAAAAAACACATTGAACTTTATTGTTTAAAGAGAATATTTATGACCATTAGTAAACATACATAGAGCAGAGGGTTAGCTTCTAATACCTAATGTTGTGGGTCCAAAACCAGTGTAGGATGATGGATTTTCTCGGACGTAAAAATTCTTAACATTTCGGAAGGGAAATAAAACTGTTGGTCCTGTTTAAAATATACTTTCGCGTAAAGTAACCCCATATCAAGATGCCACTGTCAAAGTGGCCCAATATGTGCATAATGGAACTGAAATGAAATGAATGCAAGAGGTGTAACCTGCAGTATAGGCATCCCAAACAGCATACTTGCTTGGTGTGCTGCAGCACTGCTCTCTACGTGTACACACTGCAGGCGTTATTTAGGTGGAATACACAAACATTTGGTAAAACAGCTATTTCAGAGTGATAGTTGCCAAGAGTTGCAAAGCCGGTTAAAGATGTACGAGTCATTCTTCACCTTTTGCGGTTCCAAAACAATGTTAGCGATACAACACAAAATATAGCGCCGTATGAGTGATGGATACATTTATGGGGAACGAAGAGTATGAAAGTAGTGGTGATAAATATGTGTAGTACAAGAGAAATAGAAGGCAACCACGGTGGATCAGAAGCAAAGCCACTATTATTAAAGTGTACGTGCCTTGTACGCTACCTCTGTGACTGTTTTCATAGTGTTTAACTCCCGCTATGGCACCGCAAGCGATGACAGTGATGATGCATGGAGCACGGTGGTATGTGATGGCGCGGGAAGTTGGGGAACCCCGGAGAAAACCCGCCCCTGTACCTTTGTGCACCACAAATCCCACATGGGTCGCTAGGATCGAAGCAGTACCAATCCCAGTGGACACACTGGCTTTGGCGCTTCCTGGTACACAGGATCGTGGGTTCCAGTCCCGCCTTGGGCATGTGTTTGTAAATGTGTCTATGTTTGTGTATGTATATGTAAAAGGAAAACGTTAAGAATAATAAGGTCTACTAAGAAAATATAGGAAATTACAAACACTGGAGAAAAAAGGAATACAGCGCAGAAATCCTGACAAGCCTCCGGAGCTATTTTTAATTTAAAAAAAAAGCATAAGTGAGAGGCGAGTTGTCTAACCACTCGGTCACGGCGCGGCCTCTTGTGACTGTGGCTTACACAGATAAAACTTTTTTTAACTAAGATGTTTCTCTACCCTACAGAGTCTGGAATAATGAATTTGGGAGTTAATTTGAGGGTGTTTCAGGATATAAATAATTAAAAGCCAACGTTAAACAAATTACAGTAAACGAGTTTTTTCCAATTCAACGCCCCCATATAATCATAAAAGCTATAGAGAGCTATACAAAGAAGCAAGTAAATACTGCATTCTATATATTAACAAAAGAAGTAAGAATTGAAATTGCTATCCCACATGTAAACACGAAATAACAGAAATTTCAATAATAAATTAGTGATTTACGCGCAACGGGATCTATTACAACTATTTGTTGCGTCAACACATATTACTTCTATTTCTATATTTCATCGCGAGTTAGCACTCCTGGTTCCACTATCTTTATAGACCACAAATGTTTCTATATGGTTTCATTCTCATATACTTCAAGACACAATAAATATAAACGAAGTTTCTGTTTCCTCCTCTCTGTTCCCCTTCATGCCTTCCCATTTATATCATTGTATTTGTGGAATGTCCTGTGTGACCATGCAATTAAGTGCATACATTATTTCACACGTGGTAAACTTAAATCTATGGCCCAAAATATAATTTTATTTATTTGAGAGGTTTGTAAACTGCAGAGTTTCAAAAGCAGAACACGTTTCACTATGTTTCAGTGAAATTCAGATTTGATCAGTTGTTTGTGATTTTGACCCCGCACAGGAAATTGCGCTAACCGGAAGCAGCGGATGGTCTTCTCGCTTGTTATTATGAGATATTGCTGGCTAACGTAACATGCAAAAACCAAAGCTATGATTTATTGACTGGGTTTGCAACTTCGTGGCTTAACTTGTTTTATGTTCCTGCAATGAAACATATATCTGGGTTTACATAAAGCAAAATAATACGATAAATTATTACGTTTGTTGAAGCCGGCTCTTAGCATCATTTTTAGTCATAGAAAAACCATCATTACCCTGAAGTTAAATAATTAAATATACCTTTCTCACACTTTGCTTTATCCTTTTGAAAAGTATCTAAAGTATCCTTTCATGTCTGTTTATTAAATCAGTAGTAAAGCTATCCTTCTTGTTTTCAAGAATATTAGTAAAAGTTTAAATTAATGTTGTGTTAACTGTGTAGTAGGTCATCAATAAAAGATGTTCATAATTTCCTGCTTTCATAAAGAATGCTTATATATAAAGATGTACATATACTATATCTTATTGCTATTATTTTGTGCACGTATTTATAAACTAAAGAACTTCAAATTATTATTTATTTATTTTTATTCTCCTCTCACCAAAAAAACTTCTTTCAGGATTAGAAGGAATAGTTCAAATACGAACGTATTATCTATGTTTCTTTAGTATTAACTGTGGTGTTCCGGAAAGCAGAAGAATATCTAACGCAATAAACCAATGAACGGCATAAATTACCAGAGCTCTTTAAATATTCGACTAATCTACACTCTCTAGACAGCAAAATTTGACAAAATGTTTCTTTTAACATAATTATTTTCAATATTCAACATATAAAATTCTTTATATGTTTTAATCAACTTATATAGAAAAAAAAACGCAGGAAGGAATAGCTTTATTTTATTCAATATTTTATAATCTGATTCATACAGTTTTCTTTAACTGTTGTTACTGTTCGCTTATTTTCCTACGGGTATTGTTGTAAACTGCAATATATGCAATCACTTTTTCAGTCATACTCCAGGATACGTAATAATCCTGTTAAGTAAATGTTCCCTCTGCTCTCAGGATATGAGCTAAGTTTCTGGGGGCGGACGAATGGATGGACGCACGGATGAAAAGGATGGATGGATTGATGGATATTGCCAAGAACATGATACATGTTTAGCAACATCAATTAAAATTTATAAAAGTTCAATACTATAAAACTCCTTGACCTCATACAGAGGACTTTTCTTCAAAATAATTAGAATCTCTTTCTTACATCTGTTAAATGTAGGTTTCTTAATTTTATCAGATAGACTATTAAATAGATTAATGGCAACTATTTCAAATCTGTTTTGCGTGTTACTATATTTACATGTCTTAAAATAAACATTATTGCTGCTTCTTGTTGGATAATTGTGTACAGTTTTACAGGAATCATAAGATTGTGTATTCTTCTTAATATATAGTAAATAATTTAAAATATTTATACAATGAAGAGTGATGTTTCCAAGTTCAATAAAGTTCTAAAAGCTACCACAACGGCCCAATATTGCGTAGAGAATAACACACTTTATAATTACTAGCATTTGAATGCCTCTTTTTGCACTGTTAGCTTAAAAACACAAGTATTCTTTCACCCTGTTCTATTTAGTTTTCATCTATTATCAGTTGGTAATGAGCAGTGCCCTTCAAACAGCTCATAATCGTCAAAAAATTACCAATAAATAGCCCAACAGTCAATGCCTACTACACCCTCTCTTGTTTGTATGCTCCTAGAGCTGTCAAATGTCTAATAGATGCATATTCACTGCAAGGTAGCTTAGAACCTTGATATGGGTCTGAAAATTATGCTCTTTGAAAGCCTTCGTGTGCACAAACTATTAACATATGCTATGATCTGGTTCAAGAGGGACTCCTGAGAATAATAAGTGGATCGAAACAAGATGTATTAAGATTTCGGGCAGTTAGAAGTACAGGAATAGCTCCGGCAAGCTTTTGAAGAGATAATAAGTTAGGAGCACGTCAGTTAGTTACATTAAATGAATACTAATAACCAGTGCACCTGGGAACATTTTAAAGTCGACAACACTTGTTTGTAATTGCTTGTTCCGAGATATTAGTATACGTTTACTATTGAATATTTCTTATATTTAATAAAATAGTTGTAATTGCTTAGAATTTTTACCATAATTAAATTTAAATCACATAGTGGCATGCAAAACTCAGTTCTTTGGAATAACTTAAGACTAAGACATTAGTTTTAAATCTATGAGTATGTGGATCAGAGACTTAGATATCACGTAGAATCCAAGCGAATGCATTGATAACAATCGATATGGAATTTTGGTGGAGAGCAGCATGAAAATAAAGAATGGGAAAATTAGAAAAAAGAAAATTAGAGAGATAATGAATACATATAATATTGTTGGAAATTAGCAGAATTCTAAAGGTAATGCTGGAGTGGAAAGTCGAGAGAAAAATTAATGGGTGCCTAGAGGAGAATGGACAGGTGCAATAAGAAGAAATACGAATATCAAAGAACTTCAAGAATGTAGACGACACAAATATGTGAATAATTCACTTTCTTTGCGTTGAAAGATAAATATTGTAGTGTATAAAATCCTTATAATAATTTAAATGTAATATTTTTTTTAATATCCCGTATAACATGGTAGTTAACTTTTCCATCTATGTGAATCATTTTCTATATGTTTAAAAATAATTTATGAATAATATTCTTTATAATACTTACTTAAGTATCTGTGAAATAAATTCACTAATTTATCGGTTTATATGCTTTCAGCAGCACCTTAGGTGACTAGGCATTATATTCATTAATTACTGAGTAATTCTGCTCTACAGCATAAAGTATTGGCATCTATTTTGAAGATGTAATTAGAAATGTATTTCAGTACGCGGTAATTCAAACAAAAATAGAGAGGTATATTATTTTTAATAATAAAACTGAATTGCATTATTCCAGTTACATTGGTAAATAACTAAATATGGATATTGGGTTTAGAAAACCCAAATTGAATATTCCAGCTGTCACATATTTTGCTGCAGTAATTTAATTCTTTTTATTCTGTATTTTCCTATAAATGCTAGAAAATATGTTACACTTTCGCTTGCAGAAAACGTGTTAAAATTGATACACCTGAGATTTTAAGCTGTGGAAAGTACTACAAAAACTCTTTGAGATAAACTGGTCGTAGGATTTTTATACAGTAGTAAATACGAAAGCATATGTATACAGTTGTAAATATTTTTTTTGGTAGTGTTGAACGCCCGCTTTAACTACTAATGGCACCGCAGGCGGTGACACTGATGTTACATGAATGATGATGGAGCACCGGTGGAATGCGGTCGCTTGGGATCGAACCCCGGCCGTCTAGGTGAGAGTCCGGTGGTCTAACCACTCGGCCACGGCGCGGCCAGTTGTAAATATGAAAATGTTGGAAAATGTTCTCTTGAATTTTAGGCTATACTCTGATACAGCAATATATTTTAAATCTCTCAACAAAACTGAGAACTTCCTAGAACACGCGGCGATGGTGTGACGTGGACGATTAATTTCGCATTTTCGAGCTACAAGTTATCAACAAGGTTGATCAGTTAGGCACAAACACAATAGAAATATCTCACGATGATAACCAAGGATATCTCGAAAGTGCAGGCACCGTTAATCGTGGTGAACAGGAAGTTTTCCTTTTTGTACCATCTGGCTCCTTGTAATTTAGCACTAGCGAGAATTGCAGCAGCATTCTTAACTTGCTCTTTTTATCTCGCCCCTTCCACCTGTTGTTTACGCACTGACCTGTCATTATGGGAATGGAAATGTTACTTTGGAGCTGCTATAATTACCGTTCCTAAAATTGCAAAGAAGTCAGAGACCTGAACTATCTACTCATCGGTAAGTTAGTCAGCTTTTTTATCTTTTACAAGGAACGCCATGAAAAACCTGACTTACGTCGCACAGTATATATCTATTCTCGTGGTCTTACCTTACTGCGATGTGTTACTGTCTAGGATGTTTAAAGATCACATTAAACCTTTGTCTTGAATACCTCTAATGATAAAATAGTGTGGAATTTAGTTGTAATTAGTGTTTCAATTAGAATGCCTTTACACAACCGCTGCCACTAATGTGTGGATCTGACACATGCACTACAGGTATCCAGTTCTCTTCCTTGCATTCAGCTGATGATTTAGGGCCCCGAGACTAGGAATACTGGGCCAGTAATTATGTAGAGTAGTTATAATTGTTGTGTCGGTGCAGGTGGCCTTATGTTCTATATAGCTAGAGTATTTTCTATTACTTCTTATTGTTGCGGGCAATGCACTTATAAATATCATTTTAAACGAGTTACTAGAATCCACTTATCCGCTAGCTGCTTTAGCTACGGAACCTGTTTATTTTATTTATTTGCTTTTTTGCTTCCTTGGGGGAGAGGAAACTATATTTTATTTAAATTATGTGTAAAATAGCCATGAGAATAAATTAAAATGCATAGAGAAACCCACCATTGTTAAATAATTTATTCTTAAAATACCTAAGATTTCTAGGCTAATTCTGAACATTAAAGAAGCTTCAGGCGCATATTCAAGGCAAATTTTAAATCATTTGTAAGTCCTTGATTTTGCGAAGGAAAGTTTTGTTTTCTGTAAGCTGCTCTTTAGTTTTTTCTGATTAAGTTTCCAATATATAGAATTATATGAAAATTCATCAGATATTTTGCGAGGTTTGAATCTTTCTCAATTAGATAATAAATAAATATAAAGTGTTTATTTGTTTGTTGCCCCATGAACTTTTTATTGGGGATAGCCTCTGAAGTCTTCGTCAAGCTAGAGGACATTTGCATAACTACTAAACCATAAGCGATACACAAAACCTTATTTCACAAAACGTGTAGATTTCCCAAAACACGTAATTTTAGCTAAGTACATTTTTTGTGGAGTTAAACATTTCCGAGAAATGCCCAGCTATTGGTTTAGATTATTATATATTGATAATTCCCTCAAATTGGAAGTCGTCATTCTATTTTATTTGTATTTCCCCTAGTCATGCAAAGAGAGTTGCATATCAAGGATATGACATAGCGGCCACCTTTTGAAAGATTTGACTATCGCTTGGGCTTAGTGTACTCCCTTATTTTCCTTTTCGTACTTATAAGGAAGCAAGTAATAATACGAATTCTGTAAATGTTTATCTGGATTTGCTAATTTGACTAGATAAAAGACTAATCTTTTGAATAATAATTTGTATATGAAACAGCTAGGGAAAGTCATCTGAATGGGACACATTAGAAGTTTTTATTATAATTTTTACTATCTCTACACATACTAAGGTATTGCATTCCACCCAAAAATCCTATTTATGTGAAACCCTATATGAAGTAATTGAAGTTCGGTTGGCTTTGCAGGCCCAGTTTTAAAACAGAGAGATGAAAGAAAACGTAACTTCACACTCAAGAAAAGTTTTGTAGCTTAAAATTGAAACCAATAATAGGTAATATCTCAGAAACGGTCAAATATACAAAAAAAAAAAAAAAAAAAAAAAAAAAAAAAAACCTGTATGACATAAAGTATGTGTTTTAACGAGATCTGCATTTTTGTGCAGAATGTTTTTGTCTATATCTTACTTACAAAATTCAGCAAAATTCATCCTGAATAAAGAGATCTTCATACGTATTCCAGAAAATTCAAGATGTACACTTTATTTGGGATTTACGTTCTTTAATGTATGATTTTTAATAACATTAGTTAGGGCCATTTTTGAGAAAACGATAGTTTAAGATGGGGAAGCTTTTCTTTAAAATCTTGCTGTCGTATGCTTGGAAGATCCTAAATATAAATAAAAAGTTTGACATCTAACGATTTCTTAGTTTTTGAGCTATGCTGTCCACAGACACACACACACGCACACGGACCATTTTTCTAAAAATACCTTCCGGACTCAGGTGACCACAAAAATATATATTTCTGGTGAGATCTTGACATCGATTTTTTGGGTGCAAAGCAATACCTTCTCTAGCTATTATGTCCATTGTATATACGTGCTAAAGAAGGAGAAACAAACCTTCATCCTTAGGCTGCTAAAAAGTTTGGTAAAGGTTCCTAAAGCTTTAAGATTATATTAGCTCCTAAAATAATAAATTACATTTTAGTATAAAACTCAAATATTTTGGCGTGTGTGTGTCATCGTCTGTTAACAGCATAACTCCAAAACGAAAAGTTGGTTAAATACAAAACTTGGTATATTTTATGTTTAGTATCTACCAAAGACGCTACACGAAGGTTTTCGGGACAATTCTCCCATTCCAACTATCCTTTACATCGAACATTTTTCGAAAGTTTCTATTTTCTAAAAAATGATTATAACGATTTTTATTAAAATACTACCCATTTAAGATATTTTCATTGTAAACGAAATGCTAATCTTGAATTTTCACTCTGGACGTCATTGTCCATCTGGTAAACCGTAAGAGTTGGACATATATATGTATAGATATATTTTGTTGTTGTAGACTTCAGTGTTTCCAAGACATTCCATATTATTTGATTGGGTGTTGAATTACTTAAGCTAATTATGTTACATATCTCTTTTGTTTTACTACTAACTACGGAAAGAAAACTGAATTTCAATTGTTTACATAGCGACAGCTTTTAAAAGATTTGACTATCGCGTTAACTAATGTATTCCGTTATTTCGCTCCTGCCTACAAGGAAGCAAGTAATAAGACCAATTCAGCTAATTATTCACTCAATTAGCATGACTTAGACAATAATATAATCTTTTGTAAGAATAACTTGTTTGTGGAAATGCTAGAGAAAGCCATGTGAATGGAACACATCATATTTGTCAAAAAATTTAGTATAGTCTCAAGTGTGTTTTAAACTTGGCTCAAGTTAAAATGAAGGAAAACTTCAATATATTAATTCATGTATTTTTATTAAATGCATGATTTCCTCTTTGTTCAATACAATCAGGCGTGTATGCGGTTTATTATCCTAAAATACGTTGATCAAAATTTCACATTGCAATAAACTGTATTCATTTACAACACATATGTGAAAACCTGATGACACAAATTCAGATAACTTCCTTACATAGCTGTTCCAAACACAAGTGAGTTGTACTTTGATTTGGATAAACTTGTAAAGAAAGCCCTAGAATTTTCAATAAAAACTGGATAGCATTGGGGATATATTCGTAATCTTTCACGACCGGTGTCCATAGTTTTAACATTTAACATTTCCGGGCTATTTTGTCGTAGTCTGTAGGCTAAAATATGTCGCTATCTCTGTCAAGAATTATAAAAGTATGAATTTGAGCCGGTAAATATACCTAGACCAATTCACCACTTACCGATACCCCATTCACATGACTTTCTTAACCTGGTCTACAAACAAAC
Organism: Hymenopus coronatus; assembly: GCA_030762935.1. Classification (NCBI taxonomy): domain Eukaryota; kingdom Metazoa; phylum Arthropoda; class Insecta; order Mantodea; family Hymenopodidae; genus Hymenopus; species Hymenopus coronatus. Next base: position 49,548,274 of record CM060890.1, on the reverse strand, counting down.
TTATAAAACACTATTATTTTATCTTCATTAAATTAATTGAGATAAATATTAGCAGAAATTGTCTTACACTTGCTTTGTTGTAGGCGAAAGGGAAATAATAGAATACACTAGGCTAAAGCATAGTCAATTTTTTAAAAACTATCTTTAGGTGAAGCAATTGAAATTCGGTTCTCTTTGATGACTAGGAGTAATAAAACAGGAATGAAACGAAAGAGGACTTTCCGTTTGAGAGAGGTTTAAGTAGTTTAAATTGAAACAATAACCAAGAATCTTGGAAACGGTTAACACTACAAAAATATATTATACAAATTGTGTGTTTTAGTGAGATCTGCAGTTTTTGCGTAGTAAGATTTTGTCTTTATCTTACGATTTACCAGTTACAGAAAAGTCATCCAGAATAAAGATACCTTCAAAGGCTCCTTCCAAAAAAATTCAAGATATACATTTCGTTTTGCATAAAAATATCTGTAACATATGGCATTTTAATCAAAATAATCACAGCAATTTTTGAGAAACTAAATAAAATACGAAAAATTGTTCCATGTACATTGTAATTGCTGCAGAGGAAATTTTCTTGAAAATCTTCGTGTCGCATCCTCGGAAGATACTGGAAAATACTAAGTTTGGTAATTATTGGACTTTTCATTTTGAGCTGCGTTGCTCAACGACACTCACGCAGAGAAAATTTACTAAAAATGCCTTTTTTAATTCAGGGGCTCTCAAAACATGTATTACTAGTGAAATATCTCGATATAAAATCATTACCTATTTTGTCTACTATTTACGTTGTGCATACGTACTAGAGAAAGTATAATATATTAATAAATAAATAAATAAACAACAGCATTGTGAAATTAGGCATACCAGTTTGAGAAGAATTCTTCTTCAATGCTAGAAATGTTTTATCAGAAGTTTGCAATGCTTCAGATGAATAGTAACACGCTTCCTGCAAAACATATACCTCATAAGCCTATATTTGGCGCCAGCTAAATAAGGTAAGGAGTTTATGAAAGTAATTTTTGTTAATGACTCGTAGCATCTGTTTGAGAGTAGCCTGAAATTGCATAAGCCGGATTAGCTATTGAAACTCATCTTTGCCGTTTAAATTCGTCATGAATTCACTTCTAACTGTTGCTTATATCTGTGATTTACAGCAAAGGTAATTGAAGGAAATAAAAAGTGTTCGGCAATCCCATCACCTGTTATAGTGGGATAAACACAAGGGGTTTAAGTGAAAGGAAACAGACCTACAGAATTAAGGTCTAGGAATGAAAGTGTAAATTCCCTTTCGGATTTCAGCAGGTAATTTGCTTACTCCGAAAGGAAAACCTATAATGTTTTCATGTATATTATGTTGAATATAATTAAAAAGCATCACCTCTGACTGGAAAAATATCTTATGTGTTGCATACGCATGACTTTCTCTAACTATTCTGCAACAAATTATTCTTAAAAAATCCGGTTCTTCTCTCTGCTTCAGGCTAATCAAAACAAACAGAAGATAGCAGAAATAGTCGTAGTAACTATTTCCTTATGAGTAAATAAATAAAAGTCGTGTTATTTATGGCCGCTGTTTAACTCCTATGGTTCTCAGCGTCCCATTCTAAATTGGGCGTGAAAGACCGCTTAATTTTGCTCAGAGGTCTCTCTATCAGGATTGAGGTTCTTTTACCTGCAGTAAATCTACGACACGGGACCAACGGCTTTACTTCCCTTCCGAAGGAAGCCATGCTAAAGATTTTCACCTCCGCCGGGTTTGAACCCAGGTCAGCATGGTAACCATTACACCACGGAGGGCGACTCCCTATAAGTAGAACACTAGGCTAAAGCAGTAGTCAAATGCTTTAAAAGCTCTTGGTATATGTTTGAAATTCCTTTCTTTACATTGCCAGAAATTCACAAACTCCCGTATGAGAAAGTTTTTTTTTTATTTTAAAACTGAAACCAAAAACAAGAAATACTCGCAAATGATCATTTCCACGAAAAACATGTATGATAAATTGTATGTTTTAACGAGATCTACATTTTTGTGTTGATCTCTTACGGTTTACTAGTCATGCAAAAGTCAACCAGAATAAAGAGGTGTTCAGGCTATTTCTAGAATATCAAAATACATTTTATTTTCCATGTAAATATCTTTAATATACGGTATTTTAATCAAAATCATTCTAGAGCCATTTTTGATAAAATCAAAGTTTTCGAATTTTTTCAATGTAAACGATAGTTGGAGTGAGGGAATTTTCTTTAAAATCTTCATATATCATTCTTGGAATATAAACTAAATAACAAGTTTGGTATTTTACTCACTTTACGTTTTTGAGTTATCGTGTTCACACACACGGATACAAACGCGTAGACCATTTTCCAAAAACTGATTTAGGGGACTCTAAAACAAGCATTTCCAATTAAGTCACAGTATAAACATTTTGGGTGAACTGTAATATCTTCTGTAACTTCTATGTACATTATACATGCGTGCTAGAGAAATTAAAAATAAATTACAGTATAAGTTATATTTAAAATAAGACTTGAAGCTTTCCTGGCGACGTATTAATTCAAAATCTTCTCGAGCCTCTAACCAGGTAAAAACTTGGCTTGATACCAATGTTTCGAAGAAGTGCATCTTCCTCGTCTTCAGAGTGATGCACTTCTTCGAAACGTTAGTATCAAGCCAAGTGTTTACCTGATTAGGAGCCCGAGAAGATTTTGAATTAAGATATATTTATTTTAATTAAATCAGTAGTTCAGGGCCATTAGTACTTAGAGAACATTTAACGTTAATACGTTTGGATAACCTCTTAGGATTTTTTTTTATTTCATCTACCTATATCAAAAGAGAAACATGTTTTCAAAATATTGAGTGAAAAAAAAAATCTGATGTGTTTCATTCACAAGCTGTTCCACAAACTACTACTCTTATAACAGATTATTCTTTTATCCACGTCCTGCTAATCAAGATAAACTTTAACAAAGGTGGTCTTATTACTTGCAACTTTCTAGCTAGAAAGGAAACAAAGGAACACAATAGGCTAAAGCGATAGTCAAATCTTCGAAAAGCCAGTCGCTATGTGAAACAATTGAAATTCGGTTCTCTTGCTAGTTAGGAGTTTGAGAAATGTTTAAGCAGCTTAAAACTGAAACCGATAACGTGGAATATCTCTAAAACTATTAACTCTACAAAAAATATATGACATAAATTCTTTGTTTTAACAATGTATACATTTTTTCTGTAGTAAGCTTTTGTCTATTGTTTAAGGTTTACCAGTTGTATAGAAGCTATATAAATACCATCGAGAATGAAGAAGCTCTCAGAGTTTAATCCCATAAATTTATATGAATTTCGTTTGTCATGAAAATATCTAACACATATGAGATTTTAATAAAAAATTGCTATAGCCATTGTTGAGAAAATTAAAAGCAAAAAAAAAAATTCCATGTAAAGGGTAGTTGAGGGTGGGGGGATTTTCTTGAAAATCTTCGTTTTACATCATTGGAATATACTGAACTTAGATACCAAGTTTGACAGTTAACCTACTTTTCGTTTTTTGAGCCAGACACACACGGACATGTTTTTAAAAATGCTTTACTTGGGATTCAGGGGGCCTCAAAACATTTATTTCCAGTAAAATATCGGTGCCAAATTTTTTGGTGGAATACAATAAAGGCCTTCTCTATCCGAATTGTGCATTCGTGCTAGAGAAACTATAATAAACAAATACAATACGTGTGGATGATACTGAAGACTAGGCAAAATATAAATTATTTCTATAACGATAAGGTATTTTCCAGGGTTTTTCCGTTATCCTAAGAAGACGAATGTCGAGTAACTTTAAGTTCCAGGGATTCCTGGATGATATGTGCATTATTTCACCAATTTCATTCATCGTCCGATGTGGCCAACAAGGCTTAAGGACGTTAAGCTACACAAAAAAAAAAAGGAAAGGAAAACAAAGCACTTAATATAGAAAATTTCATTAACAGGAACCAGCTACTGTTATATAATGTTAAACTACAATATTACGAATAGTAAAACTCCTTCTAAACATTCAAAGTCGAGATTGAAGCAGAAATAGATGATCTGCGGCTCCACTACCCCAAAACAAACAGTTGTAGAAAAATCGGATGAGTTCCCTCACATGAATTTCTCCAGCTGCTACACAAACAACTTTCTTTACAAAAAACTATTCTTTTATCTAGACATACTAATCAAAATAAACAATAGTAGAGCTGGTCTGATTACTTGCTTCCATCTAGGTAGAAGGGAATACATTAGGTTAAATTGATAGCCAAATCTTTTAAAAGCTGGTACAATCTGCTACAGTTGAAGTTAGCTTCGTTTTTTTATAGTAAAACAGAGAGATGGAACGTCACATTCCTGATGAGAAAAGCTTTGGTAGTTTAAAATTGAAACTAATAGCACAGAATATCACTCTACATAAAAACGTTTATGACATAAATTATGTATTTTATCGGAATCTACATTTTTTGTGTAGTAAGTTTGTGTATCTCTTACGGTTTACCAGTTATGCAAAATTCATTGCGATCGAACAGGTTTTCAGAAGCTATTTCCAGCAAATTAAAGACATAAATTTTATTTGTAATACAAAAAGCTTTAATTTACGTATTATAATTAAAATTGTCAGAAACATTTTTGAGAAAAACATTTCCAAAGCTTTGTCCATGAAAAAAAGTAGTTTGGGGTGAAACGTTTTCTCGAAAATCTTCGTGTCGCATCCTTGGAAGACAACAAGTTTGGTGTTTAACGGATTTCAGTTTTTGCGCTATACTGTCCAGATACAGACAGACACAGACAGACACAGACACACACACATACACACACGTACACACACACACTTAAAGTCTGATACCTTTTGCTAAAATTCTGCTTTTTTTAATCCAGGGGACCTCATTTGCGGTAAAATATCGTATACAGTTTTTGGATTGAATACAATACTTCCTCTATACGCTATGTACATAGTACCTATAGAGAAATTAATAATATTCATGTGTGTAGACTTGGCATTTTCAAGTATGGACATGAAGATATCAAGAGATTCCCTGAACAAACTACCTTCTATGGTAAATGTTTCGAAAATTTTGATTTTCTCATAAATAGCTCTAACAATTTTTAGTAAAATACCTTATTTTAGAATATTTTAAGGCAAAGAGAATGTATGCAAGAACTTTATGGGAATGTCCCATTCTGAATGACTTTCGGCCTAACTAATAAATCATAAGAAAATATTGGTGAAGGAAAATGTAGCACACATTAACCGACTCTGACATATACCTTCCTATTCATTTCAGTTTACAAAACACCTAGAGTTTTCTCAAAACGAAGACTTTTTTTCTCTCTTGCCTATACAAAGAGCACGAAATTTTAAAACCATTGCATGGCAGCCGGCTCTTAAAAATTTGACATGACTTAAAGCCAATGTTTGCCTAATTCCGTTTACCTGCAAGGAAGTATGCTTTAAGACAATTTATGCAAATGTTTATTCCGTTCACCAAGAAGTAGATATAACAATAAAAACTTGTAAAAAGTGCAGTACTAAGTATGTGTGTGTGAGCGTATAATGCTGGAGGGGCTTCCACACTGCAGCCATTGGCTTATTTTGCGTCAGGCTCCAGAAGCATAAGATGAGATAAGAGTAAATAAAAAGCATGGTCAAAATCGGACAGTGGGGAAGGAGCCATCGTGAAGGGTCTCTAATAAGAGCAATTCTTTATCTCGACGCAGGGAGCGCCCCAGATCTGACCTAACTCTGTGAGTCTACAGACGATTTCCAACGCCAACCTGCCGCTGAGAGTTGTATTTTCAAGCGCAGTCACCCTCACATTCCTCGATGACACTTACGACCCTGAAAGAGATCGGTTGGATGAAATGGAGATGAAATTAAGGGACTGGAAGTTTGTGGGAATGAAAAAAAAACTCCCCAGCATTTGCCTAGTGAAAACTCCGAAAAAAAACACAAGGGTCAGTGTGATCGGCCATGGGAATCGATCTCATGATCTTCCGAATGCGAAACATCTGAGCCTCCTGGCTTTATAAGTGTAGGAGTGAGTAGAGAAAGCGGTGTAACACATATAATGCGTGTTTATAAATATAACGAAAACATCGTTTTGCATGGAACGAGTAAAATGCAGGTTACAAAAAAGTGATATTTATCGTATAGTTTTACTTTCTTTACACTTACTATGTACATAGTGTATAGAGAAGGTATGCCATTTCACCCAAAAATTCAATACCGAGATTTCACCAGAAATACACATTTAGAGTCCCCTGAATCCAAAAAAAAAGTATCAAACTTTGTATTTAAGTGTAGTATCTTTCAGGGATGCGACTCGAAAGTTCTGAGAAAAATCCCTCCACCCAAAACTACCGTTTACGTGGAAAAAATTCGACAATTTTTAATTTCTCAAAAATGGCTCTAAGTTTATTTTATTAAAATACCGTCTTCTAAAGATATTTATTTATATTGCAAATAAAACGCATATCCTGAATTTTCTGGGAATAGCTTCTAAAGACCTCTTTATTCTGAAAAATGTAGATCACGTTAAAACACACAATTTATGTCATATATGTTTTCTTCTTTGAACTGATCATTTCTGATATATTGCTTTTTATTTGTTTTAGATTTAAAATACTTTAACTTTTTTCACATGGAAAACTGTAAACTTCCGGTCCTTCATAGAAATGGATTTCATCCACATGGTAGTTGGTTTTTAAAAGATTTGACTATCGTTTTAGCCTAGTATATTACCTTAGTTTCCTGCTACTTACAAGGAAGCAAATAATTGAGAAAATTTCTGCTAATGTTTATCTAGATTATAAATTAGATATAAGAATATGCTTTTTAACAATAATTTGTTAAAGCAATGTAGAAAAAGCCATGTGAATGGAACACATAATATTTTTAAGCATCTTCTGTTGCAAGCATTTTCAAGCTTATTTGATTAGTTGTCCTGTTTTTGTTGTTTTGTTCTGCTAATTTGTTGTTAATTTGCTGGCACTCAGCAGGAAGCACAAAAAGATGAATTCCTGGCCCAGCATCTCTATAGAGCTGTAGTGTTTATTTCTAGCTCGTTAACCTGACGGTTGAAATTTGGAGCGTGTACCTGTTCCGCATCGTGATGTAATTAGTTCAGCAACCATTAAGCTCATATGCTACTGCTGAAGCGGAACGCGATCAATCAGTTTCCAGTACAAAAGTATTAGCAGCTTTCAGCGGATGTACACACATCAACAAAACTCTTTGCCCTTTGAGATCCATGAGAAGCATGGAATGTGCAGTAAGAACTGCTTTAAAAAGTATAATTTTTGAAAGGTAAAGGTACATACTACGGAGGGTCTTCCAAAATTGGGCTGAGCGCCGTACGCAAGGCATGTGGTCTTTTGTGCTTCGAATGAGACCTCTGGAAGTCAGGCAGGATGAGGGGAGAGACCCAAAGGGTGACCAGATTCCGGAGACGATGTGCACAAGCTTGGATGAGTTTCCTAGCTTTTCGAGATTAAACGCCTCTGACGCTGCTCAAGTCCACCCCAAGCATTAACAAGCAAGGATGTTCTAAAATGTAGCCTGTTCCGAGAGCCCTTTCACATAGTGCACCTTCATTCCCAGCCGAGAAACGCCGAACACCAAAAAGTGGTCTTTTAACATTGATGAAGGAAATGGTGGTTAGAGGAAATGAGGGACAAGAAGGGTGTGAAACCACCGCAGCTTTAACCTTACGATCCAGGGAAACCACGAAAACCCCATGGTCAGAGTGGGCGGAATCCCGGACCCCTCCGAATGTCAATCTCATTGGTTACCGCGGAGCACTTTCTCTGGGATATTTGATGCATATGTGCACATGACTTTCTCTGCTCTCTATATTTTACTATTAGCTATACAAACTGTTCTTCGAAAGTTACTTTCTTTTGCACGCATGTACATTGTGCATAGGAGGTAGAGAAGGTATTGTATTCAACCAAAAATATCGATACTGATAGATTCCACCGGACATTTATGTTTTGAGAATCCAAAAAAATTAGCATATTTAGAAAAACGTCGGTACGTGAGTGTGCGTGTGTGTCCGTGCGTGTGTGTGTGTGTGTGGACAACATACTCAAAAATGAAAGGTAGATTGAACACCAAACTCGATATTTAGATTCAGTAAGAATGGATACGAAGATTTTCAGGATAATTCTCCCACCCAGAACTACCATTTACATTGAACAGTTTTCGCAATTTTCTACTCTCTAAAAAAATGGATTATATCATTTGATTTAAAGTCCTATATCAAATATATTTACAGTGCAACATAAAATGTGTAGATCTCGTTAAAGCACACAGTTTGATCATATTTTTCTTCTAGCCAATTCTCTTTTGCGTTTCTTCTATTTATATTTTTTTGTTTTATCCACACAAGGAAGTTTGAATACAAACTAGAATTTCAGAAGACTTTTAAAGAAAAATAAGAATTACATTTTGATACCCTTAAATTAATATGAAATTCTAAATTCATGAAATTCTTTATTTTAAACCTTATTATAATTATATTTCTAAAATGTAATTTCTTTTAAAATTAATTACATAATATATTTTAATAAGTATATATCAAATTATTTACATTCCATGAACTAAATTACGTAATTATGCATGTAATTATTAATTAAATTTTAATTATTTCCTATAAATTATTAGACTTTTTGATTCAAAATCAAGTTACTTATTATGATAAATACATATTTATCTCATGTTTATCCAACAACAAGTCACCATTTTCCATTTAATCACGTTTTTATAGACTATAAGCAACATGAGCATACATTTAGACATTTTGAACACAAATTCAATACATTTCATGGTGATGGCCTGCAAATCTAACAGCATCCACTAAGTCATAGCACGTGGCTTGTCTGGCGGCATAACTTTCATCTGAAGTTTATGAACAATTTGAATGTGGTAGGAGTTTCTTCAATTTGAATTGCAGTATTCCACGCAGTGGTGTGTGCGATATCAAGTTCCCTGCTTAGTCCTGTAGTTGATGCTGTGGGACTGCGTATAATCGCTTCCTGAATCCTTTGCACATTTTCGTCTGCTACAGCCGGTCTCCAAATTCGCTGTTCTTAGTAACGCTACCAGTTCGCGTGAATTTATTCAGCATATGGCGTGTTTGACAGCAGCAAAATATCAGCAGCAGCAGCAGTAACGAAAATCAAAATTTGTAGTCAGAAATGGTAAGTGAATTTATAATATCCCGTAACATCCCTTTTACCGCTATTAATTATAGTACAAATTCTAATTTTAATTGAACATTTGTGAGGGATGAAATGGATCGTTTTCGGATAGGTGAATCGAGTAAAACAATTTGTTGTGTTCCCTTCACATGGATTTCTCATGCTGCTCTGCAAACAAACTTCTTACAAAAGTAATTCTTATATATACTTCAGCTAATCAACATCAGCATTAGCAGAACGGTTTTATTACTTAATTGCTTTTAATTAGAAGGGAACTAAGAGAATACCTTGCCTAAACTAAAACCTGTCGTTATGTAATTGTCACTCAAATTCCATTCTCTTTGTGTGGCCAGAAGTAAAACAAAGGAAAGACGGGTGGTTTCTGTTGAGTAGAGTATTTGAGAAAAGTATAATAATTTTAAAGTTTAACCAAAAAAGGAACGGTTGCTCAACAGCAAAAATGTTTTGATGACCTCTACAATTTTTGTGTAGCTGATTTTTTTCTCTCTAACCTTACGTTTACCAATTATACAAAACTATCCAGAATTAAGAGGTTTTCTGAGGTTATTAGCAGAAAAATAAAAAAAAACATTCCGTTTATCATGAAAGTATTTTTAACATCTGCTATTTTAATCAAAATCGTTACAACTATTTTTGAGAAAATCAAAATTTTCGAAAAAACGTTCCATGTAAACGGCACTAGAGAACGGGAACTTTCCCTGAAAATAATTGTGTCGCATCATTGAAATATACTGTACTTAAATGCCAAGTTTACATTTAAACTGACTTTCACACTCATGAATATTTTTTTGGATTCAGGAGTCTCAAGACATGCATCTATATATTTCATTTTTGCGTGCTAGAGAAGTAAAAAGACAAATGTATGTATAACGGTTCTACTACACATGAATAGCTATTTAACAGTATCTATAATGCTTTAAATCCCTGTAAGGTGTAAAGAGAAAATATTTAAATCCACTACAGGTCTTCTTCTTTTAGTTTTTTATCTCTTCCAACTGTACTTCAACGTATATAAAATACGGACTTTTAGTAATATAAGTATACTGACTTGAATGGTTAGAAATCTAGTATACTACACAAGGACATTTATTTTCCTTTTAAAGACTGACAGTTGAACATGGTCTAGAAGAGTATCTCTATGTGCAAAATTGAAACAAGCACCATTTGCAATGAAAATAAAGCTTAGCCGTAATCTAAACTTCAAACTTGATAATATGCACTATAACGAAACTATTTACTATGAATCACGTAAGCATATAAATAAACACGGCATTACATTTAAGTTAAGAAGCTTGCAAGGACTAACCTTTCAAGTTTATGTATAACTAAACATAAAAAACAAGCCAATCCGAGAGGGATTCTCTTCACCTGATTATTTTATTAACTCCCATCGGATTTTCCGTCGCCATTTGCTCGCTGACTGACTTTAAGATCACGGTTCAGGAAAAATGGGATATGTATAATATGAAATCGGGTAAAGCTATACGAGAGCACCATCACATAAATATATGTTTAAGAATTGAAACTAACCTCATAATCCACTTCAGAGCAATAAAGAGCTAATATGCTTTCATTGTTCATCTAGAATTGAAATATGTCACCGCTCCCACCCTGTAAATACACTTTCTTAAATAGAAAATTCACGAACATTTTCATAGTGAGGGAAGATTTAACAACTGTTGCTAGGCGGGAAATAAGTATTTATGGTCTAGAAACAATGAAATGTGTATGCTACCAACGTAGATCAAGTCATCAAACAAGAACGAAAAAAAAAAGTGAAGCTCAAAAGTCGCCAACACTCACACATTAACAATGGAGTGCTAAGACTCAGTTGGTGAAACCGGTGGAAATTATTAAAACCAAAATACAGGAAAGTCAGTTTATTGATACACACTTACCTAAACCTAACGCACCTAATGCTTGCTTCGCTAGCATACTTTGGTTGGAACAATTGAAATTATTAAAACCAAAGTAGACCAAAAATAAGTAGTTTATTTAATACACTGACCTAAACCTAAGACAGCGCATGCTCGCTCCGCTCGTATGCTTTGGTGATACCACTGAAAACTACTGAAAACAAATTACACAAAAATCATGTATTTACACAACAATAATGATTCAGAACTCTAAAAACACAGAATCACTTTCAGAATCGGCAGGATGGCATATCGCGGTATTTTTTGTAAAACTGTTGAAAAAAATCGTCATGATGTAAAAAAGATGCAGCTCTTGTCTTAATATCAGTGATAAAGCGACTCTAGTGATCTAATAACAAACCACCAATGATGGTTACACAACCTTATAATGGCTAGTGATAAGCAGTTTTCAAATATTGGTAGTTCTGAATTTTGCAACATGATCGTCAACTATGAACGATTTAGACGCCACCTCGCCACCTGTCTGATAGCTAGTGAAACAACAGAAAATGTATAAAACTGAATCAAACGAATACTTTTGGTATATTTTAATGTAAATCGCGTACTTTGTTGAAACTTAAAGTCCAAAAATAAACAAGATAGTTTTTAAAAGTTAGTAATATAATGTTACGGTGAGTAAAAGTGAAAAAACTAAAGCCTAAATAGCTTTAGTGGTAGTTTAAGCGGTGGAACCAAGATATTGTAATAATTAAAATCGCAGCAGAATAACATTTTAATGGAGGTGATTTGTGAGTTAAATATTCTTTAACCGGTTTGCTAGTTCTTATTATGATACATGTGTATACATAACCTCTTTTGTCAATGATGCTTCGCAGACCAGCATAGTAGCTCTGCTGTTTAACGCTCTCTTGCCATTGGCTGCTATTTAGATTTGCACTTGTCGATGTGAATAACAGCATAACGTGTTAATTTCTATTTAAAGCTGATAGAAAGTATCTAATGTTTTGATTTTATGTTATTATGTTAGTGTTTAATTTTCATTGTGAAGATCTATTAAGCAGTGAAGACTGAAAAATCTATGAAAATATGTAGAAACGAAATCAAACGTGTAGGCTTTATAAATAAAGAGATAGTCTCTAAGTATGATAACCTTAAAAATGTAAATAAAATTATGCCAACGAGAATTAACGGTTATATAAGAGTAATTTTCCAAAAATATGATATGTTAGACAATACATTCACAACGCTGGCTCAATATACTCTTCTAAATGCTAAAGGTAGGATGTTTGCAGGTGTGGCAACTTTACATGTAGCACAAGAGGATAAAAGAAGCTGAAGTCACGGTCAGATATTTAAAAATCTGGTGTGTTCTATTCACATGCTTTCTTTAGCTGATCAAACCTTTCTTATAAAATATTATTCTCTAATCGAGATAAACATTAGCAGCACTGGTCTTATTTCTTGATTCCTTATAGTTAGATAGGAATAAATTAGGCTATAGCACTTGTACTTTCCTTTAAAAGTCGGTCGCTATGTGAAACAATTGAAATCCCGTTCTCTTTACTTGCCAGGAATAGGTAAATAAAAGACAGATGAAAGAAAGTTGGCCTACCTATTGAGAAAAGCTTAAGTAGCTTAAACTTGAAAACAATTAAAATATCTCTGAAACGGTCAACTCTACAAGAAAAATGCATGTGATATAAATTGTATGTTTAAACGAGATTTAAATTGTTTGGGCAGTAAGTTTTTGTCTGCCTCTTACGGCTTATCAGTTACGCAAATTTAAGCAAAATTCATACAAAATGAACAGGACTTCAGAAGCTATTTGCAGAAAATTCATGATATGAACTTTATTTGTGATGTGCATATCTTTAATATGTGGTATTTTAATCAAAATCGTATAGCGATTTTTGAGGAAAAGAAAATTACCACAAAACATTTCCATTTAAACGTCAGTTTGGGACGGGGGAATTTTCATGAAGATCTTTGTGTCGTATCCTTGCAAGTTAGAAAACTTAAATACCAAGTTTCGTATTTTACGGCCTTTTACTTTTTGAGCCAATCTGTCCACAGACCCACACCCGCGCGAGTTTTGGGACACAATAAGGAATAAAATGCCTTCTCTAGTTACTATGTACGTGGTATGCATACCTGTGGACAAAAAGGATCAATCATGCCTGGAACGACAAATTCGTCTAAGTGCTACACGGCCCAGCGCATTGTGTACACCATCCGCGATACAGCTGTGTAACGGCAGCAACAATTGTCACAAGTTCCAAATATTAATATTGCTAACCAATATGATCAATGATCAGTGATCATTATAAAATAGTTAACTTAATTACAAACTATCAATATTAACTAAAAATATTGACACAAAACATTATACATTTTGAATTGTACGGCATTACTAAACCTGCCCAATTCCGTGTGTGTTCACTGTGTGTTCGCTATAGCAAAACGTAGATTACTCCACTGGTATAGGTCGTAGGTATGCTTCTCGCATGTAGCAAACATTTTTTTTTTTTTCTTTTCTTTCTTGATTCAACACATAGCGGCTACTAGTCTTATACACGGAATTCGGCACAGTTGATAATATGATACTTATTGTGATGCTTATTTAAGAGTTTATTCTACCGAACTGCAATATGCTGCACACAAATCAAACGGTGTGCAGAATGGTGCGCAAACGCAACAGGTACGAACAGTTCTCTCTCAATTAAAAAAAAATGGGATCTGTACAGAATGAAAAATTACCAGTGGTATTGTTAGAAAAACCAATGTTTTGAAAAATTTTTAAGAATCCAATTTTTTGCAAATTGATTTTTTTTTTTGGAGGGGGGAGGAGGTAAGATTTTTTTTTACGCAACACACTCTTCACAACCGATCCAACAGGAAAATGCCAACCGCAACTGGAATAATGTGATATCCTCAGACGAGGTGACATTTTTTTTCCACACGTAAGGGAAAGGGCGATTGTCTTGTCCAAAGGATCCCGATGCGACAAAAAGTACGTGGTTTCACAATTACATCGTGGTCGAGCATCTGTAAGACGTGTTTGGGATAGATATCTAAGGGCGGTCTAAGTGTGCTGTGGAAACTTAACTACATACTGAAAAGTGTAAATACACAGTAATATTCGATAATATTTTGATTCCCTCTGTGAGAATAAGATATCTTGATAGAATTGTTGAATTTGTACAGGATAATCAACCTATCCACACATCTCGAAAGGTTTCAAATTGTTTTCAGAGAGGCAGGATATCACAGTACTGACCTCCCTGTTCACCAGATTTGAACCCTATTGAGAATGTGACGTAAAAAGGGAGCTGCGCTCAAGTTACGCGTAGATGGGCGAAGGACAAAAATGCTTCTGGATACAAATTTAAGAAGCCCGGGATATTATAGCTTCTCGACCTCATTATGCAGGCATTTAATTTTGTCTGTGTCCCGATTGAGGGTAGTTATACGTGCTGAGAATTCATTCACCCGCTGTTAATTATATATATATTGTGTTTTAGTTTTAGAAGATAACAGTTTATTTACGCATATGTTTTTGGTTATTTAATACGCGTGTTAGTAGAATTATGTAATTGACAGCATAGACAGGGCCATAACTTCAAAGCCGAGGTTATATTAATATAATATTATGATCTACATAGCCAGTCATAAAATTAACAAACATAAAAAAATACAAGTAGTAGTGAGATTTGAAACTAGGAACTTTAGGGGAAGCAAGGCCTTCTTGATCTCTTGGCCAACATAATGTTGCTCTGTGATCTGTTTTCAGCACTCATAAGTTAACTGTTGCGCTGTTAGTCACAGATCATTCTGCAGTTATTTCATGTGCATTGTGAACACAGCTTTTACGAAGATGCCTGAAGCTCTTCGACCGACACATGGAATCTGGGCATAACTCAATTTTTGTGTCCATGGCTACACTTACGGATAGATAAAATAAAAAAGGGGATCGCTGTATCCTGGCTTTGAATTTCTACTTTTTCCATGGTGATAAAAACAATTTAACAGAGAATACGACATCAAAATATTATACAGTATTGGAAATTTAAACCAGTAATACCGAACGTCTGGAAATTATCTATGCCAATAAAAATAAGTTACTAAATTATTAGGCTTACGAGATTATTTGGGGGGGGGGGGCAGATACGTATGTAAAAATAATTCGTAATTAAGAGGACTTCACATGCTATTCGGAGAAAATTCAGGCTATATACAAGACGTGTCCGGAAGGTAAGTGCCTTTTTGGAAAAGAGACATAAAACATTTGTTTTCACGACATTTGTTTGTACAAAAGAGCATTCTTATCCTATTTTTCGACATACTTTTCACTATTGTTCAGGCATTGGTCACAGCGAAGAATCAACTATTGTATGCCATCTTCCCAGAAAACTACCGCCAGTGAAGAATACTGCTGACCACCGCAGTTTATGAGAACACAACACAAAACACTCTTATTGTGAACCTTCTGTTTTCAGGAATTGCTTCATTTACTGTTCAACTAAACCGTCAGTGACAACAAAAGACCGCCCACTCTGTGCTTTGTCATGAACATAGGATCGTCCATCATTCAATTGCCAAACCCACTTTCTCACCATCTTGCATTCAAAAATCGTATTACGAAAAAGGTTTCATAGTGGGGTTTCAAAAATGATCTCAAACATTTTGAACGATCACTAATAACTGTAAACATAACACAATCCGGCTGAAATTAAGTCAGTGAACAGACAATAGAACTGAAAGACGAGTGCGCATGCATGTAACTGGAGCACTAGCGTGCAGTGGCGTGGAATGAACTTTCCGGAAACACCTCATTATATTTGCAGGCACATATCTTAGGAATTTGATATTTTAATCAAAATCGTCATAGCCACTATTGTGAAAATGAAAAATAAAAAACACATTTTCACGTAAATTATAGTTTAGCAAACTTTATTTACATTCCGCTAAAAGCTGAATTTAAACACTAAGTTATCCAAAATTGAGCATAGGAGATGGCACCGCGTGAGCTTTGCCATTCGGGAAGTATGTGGTTCGTTCCTGGCGACCGCCCATTCTGATCCATGAAGTTTTCGTAGGTGAGTGCTGGGGTGAGTGCTGGGGTGCTTCTCATCAACCGCGATTCCTTTCCATTATTTACCCTTTGATCCATTCTCCACTCATCTTTCTGATGTGCTACTAGGTTCGTGGTGTGTGGCAGTGCGAGAAGATGGCGTTGATGCATATTTGATGGAAATGCTTATATACTGGGGTCGCTTGCACATCCTCTCAGATAACCCTGAAGTGGGACAGGTAATTGGGCTTGGACGCATTTCTGGTGGCCTGTCTACTTGTAATCTCCTATGGTTCCTTCACTTAATCTCACCCTCCTAGTAAAGTTTCAGTCACAATAGATATGCATAGGCCGTAGTGAGAGAGGTGTGCTCCTTCGTTGTCTTCTTTTTACCTTTTGTCAAACGTTTCGATTTAGTTGCTCAAGGACAGATGAATTAAAACACACCCGTTTTACTTTCCCTACCACGTATGACAATGTACATAGAGGTAGAGAAAGTATTGCATTTTACCCAAAATTAAATACCGAGATTTTCCCGGAAATACATGTTTTGAGCACACCTGAATCTAAAAAAAGCATTTTTAGAAAAGAAATGTCTGTGTCTTTATGTGCACATCTGTGTGTGTGTGTGTGTGTGTGTGTGTTTATATGTATGTCTTCAACAAAATAACTCAAAAACAAAAAGTCAGTATCTTCTACGGATGTCACAACAAAGAATTTCGAGAAACGTCTCCCTGCCCCATCCCAAACTTCTATTTACATGAACATTTTTGAATTTTTTTGATTTCTCAAACATGGCTTTAATGATATTTATTAACATGTCATATATTAATGTTATACACATGGAATATGAATCGTATATCTTGAATTTTCTAGGAATAGCCTCTAAAGCTTTCTTAATCTTTTGTATAACCGGTAAACTGTAATAGTAAAATGACTATTTCGTTTGTGACACGTGATCACAGGAAGTGGCTAATCAAGTACATTGGCGCGCAAAGTTCTAACCAATCCAAACTCATTATCTCTGCATTTTAATCGTGTTTGTCACACCCACGTGCAATTGTTTTTCTAGATTTATCGCATCGATTTATCGTGCATTTGTTTTTTCTCTGATATTCCCGTACATAATAGAGGAAGTTCCAATAGATATATTAATAGCAATCATGTTTTACTAAGCCAAAATGATAGAATGTAGCAATACAAAGAGACCTGCAATTTATGATATGGACATCAAGTTGCGGTAATTTTGCTGCAAATATACGTCAAGACAACTGAGATTTTGGGACTATTATTCTTTGTGTCCATATAGGCTAATCATTGTTTTTTATTCACGAAATAGTCTTATTAAATACAACTCGAGCCCTCGTTATATTACTTATGATAATACTTTTTTCAAGATATTCCTTCTTATTGGTCTCAGTTTTATACTATTCTCAAACGGAAAGCAGTCATTCGTTTTTCTTTTAAAAGTGAATCTAATTCAACATCGACAACTTAAAATTTTTCAATATCACTTTAACATAGCTTAATTCCTTATTTCCCTTCTACCTACAAGGAACTTAGTAATACAACCATTTCCATTAATGTGCATCTCGATTTGCATGAAGAAAATATAAAAGTAATGTTTTGCAACATTAGTTTGTTCGCAGAATAGGTACAGAATGTCATGTGAACGGAACACGAGAGAGCTTTTACTTTTTCTACATGTACTATATACATAGTGTATAGAAGTATTGTATTCCACTCAAAAACTCAATACCGACATTTCACCGGAAATGCATGTTTTAGGAAAACATAAATCCAAAAAAGCATTTTCAGAAAAAGGTCCGTGTGCGTGTGTGTGAGTGTGTGTCTATGGACAGGATAGCTCAAAAAAGAAAAAACCATTAAATACCAAACTTGGTATTTAAGTTTGGCATCTTCCAAGGATGCGACACGAAGATTTTCAAGAAAATCCCCTCACCCTTCTAAACTATCCTTTTTAGAAGGAAATTGTTTCGAAACTTTTGTTTTTCTCAAAAATGGCTCTAACGATTTGATTAAAATAACGCATATTAAAGCCATTCCCATCGTAAATAAAATGTATATCTTGAATTTTATGGAAATATCCTCTGAAGACCTCTTTCATTTGGATGAATTTTTCGAATTTTGTTTAACTGCTAAACCGTAAGAGATAGACAAAACTTACTACACAAAAAATGTAGATCTCGTCAAAATACATAATTTATGTCCTTTCCGTTTTTGTTTTGGAGTTAACCGTTTCCGAGATATTCCTTGTTATTGGATTAAATTGTAAAGTATCTATTCTTTTCTCAGAGATGAAGTGTCCGTGCTACTGGCCAAGTAAAGAAGCGATTTGCAATGACAATCGAATAACGATAGTTTTTAAAACATTTGACTTTCACTTTAACTTAGCTCATTCCTTTAGTTCCTTTCTAGTTATAAGGGTCTAGGTAATAAGAACATTCTTTACCTGTATTAACATTGTGTAGAAAGAAGAATAATCTGTAGAGCAGCTAGAGAAAGTCATGTGAGTGTAACACATCAGATTTTTTATTTATAACGCTCCAAACTCCATTACGGTAAAGCATCGATATCCAATTTTTACTTTATCCATGTACATAGTGTATAGAGTGTATTGCACTCCACCCAAAAATTCGATACCGAGATTTTACCGGAAATATATGTTTTAGGGTCCCCTGTATCCAAAAAAAAAAAAAAGCATTTTCAGAAAAGGTTCGTGTGTGTGTCCGTGTGTCTGTGAACACGATAGCTCAAAAACGAAAAGTCGGTAAAACAGCAAAGTTGGTATTTAAGTTTACTATCTTCCAGGGATGCGACACGAAGATTTTGAGAAAAATCCCCCCACCCCAAACTACCCTTTACATGGAACTTTTTTCGAAATTTTTTATTTTCTCTAAAACGGCTCTAACAATTTTTATTAAAATTTCGTATATTAAATATTACCTTACAAATAAAATGTATATCTTGAATTTTCTGGGAACAGACTCAGAAGAGTACTTTATTCTCAATGAATTTTACGGAATTTTGAATAACCGCTAAACCGTAAGAGATGGACAAAACCTTACTGTACTAAACATGTAGAGTACGTTAAAACACATACTTTATGTTATATACATTTTTTTCGTCGAGCTCACAGTTTTTGAGGCATTCCTTGTTTTTGGTTTCTGCTTTGAAAAACGTATACTTTTCTCATACAGGAATTTGTCAACTGCTGTCCAAACTTCAGTGTCATAGCAACGAGGTTTCGACTATAACTTTAACCAATAGTACTCTCTTATTTCGCTTCTACTTACAAGGAGGCAAGTAATAAGAACTATTTTTGCTATTTTTTTCTGATTAGCATGAAGTAAATAGAAGTATAAGTTTTTTAAGAATAATTTGTTGTAGAGATGTACAGAAAAACACGTGAATGGTACACATCAGATTTTTTTTATTGAAATACTTGCTCTACTGGCGAAAGTAATACTAATAAACTGTGCAACCTGTGGTTAGCAAATGACGTCATGGAATGCTGGGACTAAGGGGAAAGCAGGAACTTCTGTAGGTGAGCGTACTCCACTCATGACCTTCTGTATGATATTCTGTGAGCACGAATAACGCTATCCCATGAAGAAGATGGGCATAGGGATAGGCGGCGGTAGGTTCAATGTTTGAACAATTCGCGCAGGCGTTCAGGCGAAAATAAACACCAGTGTTTGCACCGCACTCGGGAGCCTTCCACGGTCTCAGGTTTCAGCTGTCGAGTTCCTCGTCGTGACTTAGCAACTAACTTCCTCTGTTATCTTTCGCGCTATCCCTCAAATGACCATTCTCCCATTCATATTTTTCACTTCCTTAGATGTCGAGCCCAGGTCAGAGTCTTCTTCTCAGGTTGTTTGCTGATATGATGCTCTAGAAGTTTCTAATTGGATACAAAGCTGTGAAAAACACAACAGTATTCTCATATTATTAGAACCAGCTGAAACATTTAATGCGCAGCCGGAATTTGAACACACCTTTCCCATTCTGCAAGTGGTTACTCTACCATTGAGTTGCTTGTTAATAATATCACTAATATGATATTCCTCAATAGTTGATATAACCTATATTGGTATTCATAGACATAAAATTGCTTTTTTTTTTTTTTTTTTTACAGCTTTTGCTAGATTTTTTATGAATCATCATTTGAAGTAGAGATTTTAAATGTTTTATTCTCTCAGTGCCATTGTTAAACATGTTTTGGAAGTAATTTTAAAGTGTTGCGCTGATTAAATATCTCTCTATGTAAAACTTAAAAATATTTTTTTTCAAGTTCAAATTTGTCGTTATTTTTCCATATTCAAAATCATCTTTTCCCCAAAAAATATAAATAGAACTCCAACAGTTTTTATAAAGCAATGCAGAATGCGTGTAATAAAATGTCAGTTTGTATTTTTTTTTGGTATTTGTTTAGATCAAGTTTTAAAAATTAACTAGTTTATTACCTAGGTATGCAGATTTTTTTGTGGTATTTCACCTTGTGATGTAATTTCTACTTTCTGTATACGTGCAATATATACTGCATAGAGAAGGTATTGCACTCCACAAAAAATTCGATACTGAGATTTCACCGGAAATAAATGTATTTTCATAAAAAGGTCCGTGTGTGTCCGAGTTTTAGTGTGTCCGTGTGTCCGTGCTTCTGTCTCCCCACCCCAAACTACCCTTTACATGGAATTTTTTCGAAAATTTTGATTTTATAAAAAATGGCTCTAACAACTTTGAATAAAATATCGTATATTAAAGATATTTACATGACAAATAAAATGTATATTTTGAATTTTCTGGGAATAGCCTCTGAAGACTACTTTACTTTTGGTCAATTTTACAGAATTTTGCATAACTGCTAAACCGTAAGAGATTGACAAAAAGTACCACACAACACATGTAGAGCACCTTAAGACACACAATTTATGTTATATACATTTTTTCGTGGAGTTGATTGTTTTCCTTGTTTTTTTTTTCAGCAATACATACTCATACTTTTCTCACATAGGACTTTGTGAACTCGTGTCTATACAACCAGCTTTTAACTATCACTTTAACCTATGGTGCTCCCTTATTTCGCTTCTAATTTTTGCTCCATTAGATGAAGTTAAATAGAATAATTTGTTGCAGGGATATAGAGAAAGTCATGTGAATGGAACACATCAGATTTTTTTAAAAAATACTATGCACTTTAGGAAAATTTCAAATGGGCAATCTGTTACAAAATAACCAGGAATATAGTTTTTAAAAAATGTGAATTTAGCTAAATATATATAGAAGAAAATATATTTAATTTTAGCTAGTTAAATCGAATAAATCAATTAATATATTGAGGATGAAAGTACATATAGGTATAAATCTTTTTAGTTACCGGTAATTTCTGTATAAAAATTAGGGCTACAGATTTAATATTTTACAAAATCACTTTTAGCACATTGGCCTTCCTTTATTCTGTTACTAAGTATTTACATGATAAGTCTCCAGTAACGTATTATCTTGAAATAAAACATACCGCTTGGTTTAATGCGGTAAAAACAATCAAGTGAAGGAATGAATGTCATACCGGCATGTTGTCACAGAAGTTCAATGGTTAGAGCAACCACACGAAGAGCGGAAGAACCGTGTTCAAATCCCGGCTGTGGCATTGAATTCCTCAATTGGTTAATATAGTAAAACACAATCCCCAAATAGATATTTAATAATGATAATAATAATAATAATAATAATAACAATAATATAATTATGGAACATTTGTTCAACAAATAACATTGCGAAGGTCCTAGATGAGAAAAAAGAACTGAATGTGTAAAATTATGATGTGTAATATTCAATGTGTTTAAATTTATCTACCATCTATGTTTTATTATTACTATGTATACACTCTATTCTACAGAAATATTATTTTTCTATATATTTAATTTTAGAGCGAAAAATTTGCAGAAACAGCTACATTACACGTTTCGTTAGGGTACAAAGGAAATAACGATACAAAAATGTTGAAGAACTCGGTAAGTATACCGACTTGAATATTCCATAAAACAGCGAGGATCTAAGGAACTTGACCAAAAAATGTGAAACATAGACAAAAAAAAATAATGAACTTTGAGTAAATATATCATTTTTTCCACTTACTGCAATTTAACTGCCAATAAACTGAAGCTATATATGGGTAGACACATGCTTGTACACAGGCACTTCTAAATTTAAATCTTATTTTCTCGCAAAGTTTTTTCCAAAACTGTTCCATACTCAAAATGTTTCACATGACAATTTTTCAGTAATTTGTTTCAAAATTGTTATTCTACCTCTCAAAAGCACATTAAAATGGTCATATTACTTTAACGAAACAATGCTCCAATTTTGCTAAATGCATCACTAATTAGAGCTAATATATAACTAAATATATAATACAACAGATATATTTTTACTTTCTGTATACGTACTATGTACATAGTGTATAGAGAAAGTATTGCACTCCACCCAAAATTCGACACCGAGAAGTCACCGGAAATACGCTCTAGAGTTCCCTGTATCCAAGAAAAGCATTTTCAGAAAAAGGCCTGTGTGTGTGTGTGTGTGTGTGTGTGTGTGTGTGTGTGTGTGTAGAGAGGTTATGTGTGTATGTGTCCGTGTGTCTGTAAACACGATAACTCAAAAACAAAAAGTCGGTAAAATACCAAACTTGGTATTTAAGTTTAGTATCTTCCAGGGATGCGACACGAAGGTTTTAAGGAAAATCTCCCCACCTCAAATTACCCTTTACATAAAACTTTTTTCCAAATTTTTGATTATGTCAAAAATGGCTCTAAAGATTTTAATTGAAATAGTGTATATTAAAGATATTTATCCGACAAATAAAATGCACACCTTGAATTTTATGGGAATAGCCTCTGAATATTACTTTATTCTGAATGAATTTTAAGGAATTTTGCATAACTGCTAAACCGTAAGAGATGGACAAAATCTTACACTCAAAATTGTAGAGCACGTTAAAATACACAATTTAGGTAATATACATTTTTTGTGTATTTGATCGTTTTGAGGTATTTCTTGTTTTTAGTTTCACCTATAAAAATATCACACTTTTCTCATACAGGAATTTGTCAACTCCTGTCCATACAAAGGAGCTTCAGCCACATAGCAATCAGCTTTGGACTATGACTTTAGCCTATGGTACTTCCTTATTTCCATTCTACTTACAAGAAAGAAGTAATAAGACCATTTCTGCTAATTTTGTTCTTGTTTAGCATGAAGTATATGAAACCATAAGCGTTTTAATAATGATTTGTTTCAGAGATGTAAAGGAAGTCGTATGAATGGAACACACAGGTTACTATTAAAGGCATTTGTTGTGAACCTGGATTTTTGCTGTAGTAATAGCAGAAATAGTTTTATTGCCAAACATTTTCATTATACACTTGGAAATATGCAACAATGCATGGGTCTCATGGTCGTACATACTTTTCCTGTCCTGGAATATTTCTAGTAAGGTTTTGTTAAGCATAAAATATATAGGTATATTTAGTCATTATAAAATAACTACACTGAAGTGAGAAAAAAGGAACACACAAGAATGAGAGATAATTAAAATGAAATTTAACCAAAAAATTTGCATTACATAGACACATATCTGCAGTGATCTCACAATAAAGAATAACCACACACTCACTCTTTTGTATCCTGTCCCCTCTTTCGTTCTCCATGGTAAGATTTTAGTGAAACAGTAAAGATATGCACTTAGTTACTGTGTAATAAAATAACATAGAAATGAATGACATTAAAAAATATCAAATAAGAAAAATGATGGTGAAGTCTTACTCCAAATATATGATTACGTATAATATAATATGTATTCTATTTCACCAGTTACACTTTCAAATGTGAGTGTTGAAGTGAAGCTAAGGTTTGTCTTCAGGTAAATGGACAGTATTCTGAATATTTGTTACTGTTGTATTAAATTCCAGTCACTCTAGTTATTATATTTCATAAAGCCAATAGAGACATTTAAATCTATGTTCTATTGCAAAAAATATACAGTTAAATGTAACTGTACATAAAGACATTACAAATAAATAGTAAAAAATCTGATGTGTTCCATTCTCTACATATCGGTAATAAATTATTGTTAAAAAGCTTATTCTTCATGCTAATCGAGATAAAAATTACCTGAAATGGTCTTATTACTGGCTTTCTAATACGTAGAAAAAAAATAAGGGAATACACTTTGTTAAATAGATAGCTTTCTGCATTACCGGGAAATGAAAAATTACCGTATTATAAAACTGAAATCAACAACAAGAAATATTTAAACATGGTAATTCCCGCAAAAAGAACTATATGACATAAACTGTGTTTTTTAACGAGATCTAAAGTCTTCTCTATCTCTTACGGTTTACCAATTATGCAAAATTCAATAAAATTCAGAATAAAGAGATTTTTAGAGGCTAAAGACACCCATTTTATTTTTCATGTAAATATCTTTAATACAGGTATTTTAATCAAAATCGTAAGAGCCATTTTTGAAACAGTCAAACTTTTCCATTTTTATTCATGTAAAGGGTAGTTTGGAGTGCGGGATTCTCCTCAAAATCTTCGTGTCGTTTCCTTGAACGATACTGAACTTATAATCCAAGTTTGGTATTTTTACCGACTTTTATCGTGTTCACAGGTCCAAAAACGTGTATTTCCTGTGAAATCTCAGTATCGATCTTTGGGTTAGAGGCAATATATTCTCTATGTACTATGTAGAGAAAGTAAAAATTGTATATTATGGTAAATTCTACGATATATGTTGTGATTTGGAGTAAAGTGCGGTAATTTGGGCATTTCATAGCCTATCACACTGTGAAGTGATAGGACCTTTCGAGGTATGAAGACGAAACTAAGTGAATTGAACTTCAATTGTTCACATAGGGACCAGCTTTTAAAAGATATGATTATCGCTTTACCCATATTTCCCTTCTGCTAATAAGGTATCAACTAGTAAGACCATTTCTGTTAATGCTTATCTCGGCTAGCATAATGTAAGAATATTGTTTTAAATAATATATATTAAGATTTTGTAAGAATAATTTGTTTGCAGAACGGGTAGAGAAAATCATATAATGGAGCACATCAGATTTTTATCTGTATGCCCCAATTAGAATCGTTTGGCAATTTTAGTATGGAGAAAGTAATGGTAGAGGACAGAGAAATAGAGTGGTATGTTCTACATTTATTCCATCAGTATTGCGATTTATTTTGTTTCCATAGCAACCAGGTATATGTGGGAATGTTAATTTACATCTAGTATCAACATATCGATAAGTAGTAGAAACTAGTCACATCGTTCAAAACCCAACCAGGTGGCCCAGTCGTTACGTCTGGGACTGTCAATCGGGAGGTCGTGAGTTCGGATCCCCGCAGCGACCTCTCTGACCAATGACTTTTCGGGGGTTTCCTGGGTCACTAAGGAATCTGGAGAGGGTTCTTCATTCACCCTAACTTCCTGTACCTTCATTTCATTCCAACCGGTCTCTT
The DNA here is from genome assembly GCA_030762935.1 of Hymenopus coronatus. Taxonomy (NCBI): domain Eukaryota; kingdom Metazoa; phylum Arthropoda; class Insecta; order Mantodea; family Hymenopodidae; genus Hymenopus; species Hymenopus coronatus. The sequence goes on along the minus strand of CM060890.1, from coordinate 49,522,533 downwards.
TCAACGTTGTAAGTGTCGACGAAGACTACGGCAGAAGCGCCATTACGTTGAGATGACTGCCCTCTGAAAATAGCTTTCGGCGGCGGGATGGCATTAGTGGTTGTCTGCGGGCTCAGGTGGTCTATTTGGAACTGAGCCACGGGCTCCTGGCGCTCCCCACATCTAGATGAAGAACTGCCTGTAAACTGTTAGGGACTCCACACGACGGCTCTCTCCCTGTCTGGATGTCGGCCGCCCTCTGAAACTACACTCATCTCATCCTTCCTCCGGGGGTATGACGTATCATAAGCCGACAGCTGCAGTGTGGAATACCCTCCGTACACACACACACACACACACACACACACACACACACACACACACACTCATCATCCAAGAAATATTTATTTAATCAAACATAAAATCATGTTTTAAAGTTGAAAATCCACTTAAAATTAACACATTAGACCGTGGTCGAATAATACAATTATTAAAATTGGACGTTTAGTCCTCAGAAAGGAAGTTGGGCATTAGCATTAACATTATTTTGGGTATTTATAATTGAATCTTATAATATGTGCAGATTCCCAATTTATACCAATAAAAGCTATTTACTTTTTTATTTTAATGTTCTGGATTGTAAGTGAACTGTTTCTGCAGAAAATTTGTTCTATATAATAATTGAATGGTTGCATTACAAAATGCTGCGGTTACTTAGCTTATTAGAAGCAAGCAACGGGAATATTTTCTGAGAAGAAACCTCTGGGCATGTTCCTGCATTACACGCCACTTTTCAAACGTCGAGGTTGACAGCATTCTGCAAATTTTGCCTGAATGCAAGAGACTACGGAATACGGAATTGTGTTGTCATCCAACGCCATTACAGGGGTCATATATTAAGAGTTATGGTATTTCTTGTACTCGGTGGATTCTCCATGCATCTCTAGGCCATTACATTTGCCATTAAGTCTCAGTAGGAAGCCTGGAAACTGAAGTAACAGTCAGGTACTTCAAGATAAAGTTAGATATTGCGGCTCATAAAGCAGAAAATCTAAAACTTCTGGTTTCTCACGGTACTCAAGAAATTAGTGGGACAGACAATGAAGACCACCAAAGGTGGTGTTCTCTGAAGAAATGCATATGGCAATTACAGTGTCACGTTGCTTAGCAAAGAAAGAGCACTTACAAATAAAATTTATGGATGCTCGAGGGTAGTACTACTACTACGGTGGAGGCAAAGAAAACTGTTGTAACGTTTTCCAGTAGTCTTTAGAGAGAACATTAAAATATAGGTACATTCGCTTGTATACCAACTTATATAAATAAATTACAACACAAAAATAGGACCAATTTATACAGAGCATTTTATTTTAAATAAATCCATTTTGGGCGGATATTATTCCTTCAAAATAATAATAATAATAATAATATAATAATAACAACAATAATAATACGTCAAAGATGATACATGTTTGCTTTTCCTTGGGCATTTGTGCATGCGGATATTTGGTAGTGAAGATATTGTATTCCACCAAAAAATTCCATTCCGAGATTTCACCCCCTATACCCCTGAATCCAAAAAATCATTTTATTTTCATTTTCCCATAAGAACATACAATTTGCAGGTAGTAAGAGAAGATATTATATGTCGAAATTTCACCAGAAATATATGTTCATTTGTCCACTTGTCAAAAGAGCATTTTTAGAAAAATGTCGGTGTGTTTGTCTGTGGGCAGCATAGCTCAAAAACGAAAAGATCGTTTATTACCAAATTTGGTATTTATGTTCTAACGATTAGGATTAAAATACAGAATATTAAAGATATGCATATCACAAATAAAATGTATATCATAAATTCTCTAGAAATAATCTGTGAAGATCTCTTCATTATAGATGGATTTTTCTGAATTTTACATACCTGATAAAACGTAAGAGATAGAAAAATCTTCCGACCTAAAACACATACCCATACACTTTTCTTGTAAATTGATGTTTTTGAGATTTCCTTTTTACTGGTTTTAATTTTAAACTACTTAATTTTTCTCTAACTGGAAGACACGGCTTTTAAAAGATTTGGCTGTCGCTTTTGAGTGATGTATTCCCTTACTTCACTTCTACTTACCATAAAGTAATTAACAAGAAAAAAGTTGATAATTTTTACGTCGGATAGATAAAAGTAGATAAAATAGTGATCTTTTGTGAGAATAGTTTATATGTGGATCAGGTATAGTTTATATACGAATAGAACGGATTGGACTTCCAGAAAAAGCTCAGTGTCTGTGTGTGTATTGTGGACAGCACAACTCAAAAACGAAAGTCCGTAAAATACCAAGTTTACCGTCTCGCTTTGGTGCTTCGGAGCACAGGAGATCGTGGGTTCGAGTCCCACCTTGTTATATTTTTGTGTATGTGTGAGTTTAACAAAAGAAAACAGCAATTCAGTAATCATATAGCAAAGTAAATAAAAGTAGAGTATACAGCGCCGGAGTCAGGACCATACTCTGGAGCTGTATTTAAAAAAAAGGATGCGACACGAAGATTTTGAAGAAAATCCTCCACCTCCAAACTACCCTTTACATGAAAGACTTTTAAACAATTTTAATTTTCTCAAACATGGCTATCCATTTTGATTAGAATACCGTATATAAAAATGCTGACATGAAAAATAAAATGTATGTCTTAAATTTCTTGGGAACAGCCTTCGAAGTCTTCTTCATTATGAATAATTTTTGTAAAACTGGTGAACTGTAAAACATACACAAAAACATATTGTACAAAAATTAAAGATCTTGTCTTAACATACAATTTATATCCTTTTCATTATTATTATTATTATTTTCAATTTTAAAATACTTATATTTTTCTCAAGTAGTAAGTCGTCCATGTTTCTTTCGCTTTAGCCCTGTCTATAAACACAAGCGAATTTAAAAACCAACCGTATAGCGACAGCTTTAAAACATTTGCTATAGCTATAGAATAACGTATTCTCTTAGTTCCCCTTTACTTATAACTCCATGGCACGACAGCTCACGGGGAGCCTTGGCCTACCGCCCGGCCGCTGCGACCCCAATCTCGGTCCACTACAGGCGTCATGGATGGGGTGCAGTATTGGAGGGTGAGACGTGGTCAGCGCCTCGAGCCCCTCCCGGCCGGTTAATGCGGTCCACACGACCTGGAGCCGCTACTTCTCCATCAAGTAGCTCCTCAATTGGCCCCCCAGGGACCTCACGAGGCTGAGTGTACCCCGGTCCAGGTCTCCCAGCGGGGGAAAAATCCCCACGCCGGTACTGGGGATCGAACCCAGGTCTCCCGCTTGGTAGGCAGCTGCGCTTCCCCTTTACTTATAAGGAAATAACTAATCAGTCCATTCTGCTAAAACTTATATCGATAATCATGGAGTACAAGGAAGAATACTTTTTGTAAGAAGTTTGTAGAACTTTTAGAGAAAGTCATGTGGATGGAACGCATCAGATTTTTAAGACTATGCCACATAAATTGCCGCTCAGTGGAATGTGGTGTGCCAACAATTAATGTTCCTTATATATATTTTTTTTTCATAGTCGGTTTACCCTCCCTTTGTGTAGGACTGACACCCACCTAGGACTTACATGCGGATATCTAGAAGTCAGAAACCTGTCAGGGAGCCAACGGCATGAAACCACAGAATGGAGAACCTGGAACGAGTGGTAGGCCCGTGACCAGACATGAGCGTGAGGAAGTGGATGATATGAAATGTAAGCGAAATTGATGATAGGAAAAGTGATGATGGAGAAATTGGTGGAATGGACCACTTTGTCCACCACAAATCCCAAATGCGGGCTCTAGGGATGAGGACCGCCTAAGTGGGAGGAGAGCGGTCCAACTTTTCGCCTCTTTAAATTCTTGTTGATTTAAAATTGATGGCAAGCAGTGTTTTACTACTTTTTCAAAAAACCTGAAACATAACCACAAATTATCTTTAACCCGCCTCTGCAGTGTAGCAGTAGCATGTCTACCTCACATTCAAGAGGTCCTGAGTTCGAATCTCGGTTAGAGCTAATATCTGGATAAGGTTTTTTCGCAGTTTTCACTTATCCTGAGAAGATGAATGTTGAGTAAATTTAAGCTTCATGGACCCCTGGGTTATATGAGTAGCGTTTCACCGATTTTATTTACCGTCGGATATGACCTACCAGATTAAGGACGTTGCAACCGTATATACAGGGTGTCAATAAACTACACCGAAATAATTTGCGAGATTATGCATGTGACTGATATAAGTTATTTGAGATCGACAATGCATGGTCCTCGGATAAACATAACGCAACTACATAGCGTTAAACGTGTGGGTATCAGGTGCCGTTAAGTCGGTGTTAAAGCAAAGCAGGTTGAAAAAATGACTTAGAGTGTCTTTAAAACTGCTGCCCGAGTATAGAAATATCGACTTTTAGCAGCTCGTTACTAGCGTTCTCAAGATTTAATATCGCAAAAATCTGTAAAATCTCGAACTAATCACTTGACAGTGCGACACTGAGCATTCATTAACTACGTTCTTGCTTTATGTAGGCTAGTCAGTTTTCAACTGCTCTGATGGCTTAATGTGTAACGATTCCTGTCATAGAGTAAATGCTTTTTATTATTACTTTTTTCATTCCAGACGAAGTGCCGCTATACGTGGCGTACTAGCACTTCAGAAACTTATAAACAGGCCTAAAGTCTCCTACCTCAAATTACTTATCTAAGTAATCTACATATTTTGCGAAAATATATCGGTATAGTTCATTAACACCCTGTATATGTAGTAAACTTAGTTTGCCTATAAATGAAAAAGTATTTGGAGCATTTCTAATTAAATTACCCTTTATTTTATGTTTAATATTACCTCGATTCTCTAAAACTTATAAAAACACGGTTCTGTGGTTTGAAGGTTTGTGTACTTGCAATCTATACATTCGTATATCGACTACAGCTAGTTCTGGATAAAATTTGTTTTAATTATGCTAATAAGGCAGATCATTTTGAGCTTACTCCGTTCGTTTCCTTCTCTGCAAAACCGAGTTGCTGAAACACTAAACACTTTAAAAATAAATACACGTTAATATTTAAATACGCATATTCTCATTAACAGGCAAGGGATATTTAGACTTTAAAATTGGAACAGAATGAATGACGTTGGACTGACATTAGACTATAGGTAGTGACATCACAGGTTTTTCCCTCGCGCAATCTTTTGGCGTTTGTTGACAGCGCTCGGACATTGACTTCTATTGTTTTGTAATATTTCTATTCTGATAAGAGTCTTTTGAGACAGTTCAAAGGATAAAGGTAGGAAACAGTTGCTCGTGTACAGATCGGTTAAGTATGTCGGTTCTGTGTGATAAACGTTGAACAGCATATGAGTTCCTTATCTACCCTTTCCAGTGTCTCAAAAGACTCCTACTAAAGAATAACGATAACTAATTAATTGGCTTTTTTCACACAAACCGTGTGTCGGACACAAGTTGCATGGGTAGAGTCAGACTAGAAAACTCAATGTCGTAGGAAAGATTTGAATCACGGATTTGATCTAAAGTCAATTGACCTAATCGTTGGTTAAGTTATGCGACAGAATACTTAGAACATTGAGAGTCGCCATTGGGGTAAGTCATCTGAAAATAAATTGATATGTTGTAGTTTACCGGGAAACATGCCAGTCAGTTGAGAAATTTAATGCTGTGTTGGCATGTTGCCATGGTAGATCAGTGCAACCGACTAAAGACTGAAATATCCATGGTTCAAACTCTGGCTATGGCAATGCCTTTACCTATCCAGCTTGTGTCTTATACGGCAATTAATTAACATTAATTGGGCTTAAAGGACATAATAGTACATAAAGTACTTACGACATTGTAAGTCGCCACTGGGGTATGTCATCTCAAAATGATTTGAGATCAGCTTGTGGTTTACCGAGAAACATGCGAGTCAGTTGGGGAATTTAATGCTGCGCTGGCATGTTACCATAGTAGCTCAGTGGTTAGAGCAACCGCTTAGAGACCGGGAGTTTTGTGGTTTAAATCTCTGCTATGGCATTGAATTTTTCAGTCTGACTCTAGCAGCAAACTGCTTAAGAATTCCTGTCTCTGCTTATATATTTCCTATATGCAAGCCTTAGTTTTATATTAAATGCTACCAACTCAAAGTCTCCCAAGTCTTAGCATTTTAGTTCTGTCCATGCAGCATAATAAAATTATAGAGCGGAAAGATGAGCACAGAGTTAAAATTATGCTAATAAGAGCTATGTGGTGGGGAAGAGACCTTAAAATACTATGTGCATATTCATCCATGGAAGGAAATAAAGAATGTTTAGTACTCTGTGATTTTATATTATTGATCCATGACCTTATTCTCTTTATTTATTCTCTTTCTCCTAGCAAACTAAGCATTCCGCTTAAGTCGCAGCAATTAATTCGACACAGCTCAGCTATTGAGCTGAGCTTATTTCTGCTCGACGACCTTAATTATTGCTCTACTCTTTAACTGCCATCCGCTTTCTGTCTTTAATATTTCTCAGCTTCTACAAACGTTCCCTCCTAATAGCTCGAGGAAAACACAGTAGCGAATAAAAAGTAACTTCCAGAACATTCCCTGTTATTATTAGAGAACAAGCGAACAAAAGAGCTTCTGAACATTCACTGCCACATCACAGATTGTTGACTCGGTTGCTGAGGGACGGCTTGACATGTATTACTCACTTCAAAATACAACTTGATAAACTTGGTATAGGCAGTTTCCTGTAAGTAGTTATGGCCATATAGACATGGAATTTGAAAATATATTGCTGTAGCTTAGAGGATTTAAAGGCTTAGAATATGCTGAATTAGTGAACAAAATCTCCAGTTTAACTGTTAAAAATATTACCACGTCTAATCCACATTCAAAGCGACCAAGTTCTCTGCTGTTTTATTTCTTTATTTATTTTTCAATATACTAATATCTTTCTTTTTCTTATTCTTGATGCATGTTTAGTCATATACTCACATAATTTTTGTGTATTTCACAACCACCAATGAAGTAAGTATGTTAATGTCAATTGAATAAGGAGTTTTGGTTGAGTAAACTTAAAGAACTGCTAGTGAGGGTTCACCTAGATGATTTATGGGAACAAAGGCATGAAATAGTGTGCACAGAGATTCTGTAAAACTGCCGGAGAAGAATACGAGGACATACGAGTAGATAAACAATATTTCATGGTTAAGAGTGTGGTTAAGGGTGGTGATGAAAAGGGAAATGATATCATTGGTACTATTTTGTAAAATTATAAAGTTGGAATTAGGAAAATAAAGCGATAGAAATTTGTAACAAAACATAAAATGAAGCAACATCATGTTTAGATAAGAGCGTGGAAACTTAAACGTCTCGGATGAAATGTTATACAAAGAATAGTCCAATATGTAGTGAAACCGAGGATGGAGCAAACATGTTGTTCGTGCATAAGAAAACCAATAAATGGAGGAAGAATTGTAAGAGAGAAACGACTTAAATATATCCATATTTAAAATTGAGAGAAGTTAAGTGGGGAATATTGTAACACTTAGGAACTCAAAATATTATTAAAAATGAGACCGGAGATCTAGGAAATAAGTGGTCAGACCCCGAGTGTGTAAATAACAAAGTACAAATAAATATTTATTTATTAAGTTATCGGAATTTGTTATATGTCAGCGCTCTGTAGATACACGGGACAGAAATTAAGGTCATCTTCTGGACAGATCTCTCTACACTTATATTTAACTGATTAACTGTAAAAGATTGACATTAAATGAAAAACAATAAAACAACTTGTTGTTCTCTTGTTTTCTTTCGTAACGTTTTAAAAATAATATCAGTCATTATGGTTGTAATGTCGTATACTCTGACAACAGTATTTTTCTGTGCATATCATGATAATCAAATAAAACCATTGCAACAAGGGGAATTTGAGTTCCCACTTGGAGTTGAGGATTCTTCATGGGAAGAAACATTGCAGACGATTTGAGTGGGAACATCACATGGCATAGTATCATGTCTACCATGGACAGTGCAAGGCCTTGTAATCGTTTGAATCGAGGTAATGAGGATTCCCTGCGTTTTAAAACTAATATGTCAAAATATATTATGAAAGTCTCCATTACAATTAATCACATGTGCGATACCGATGAAGTAGTTTAGTTTTTCAATTTATTTGGATTTTACAAATTATAAATTATTAATTTTAATACCCATATGCGCATAGTTTCCCTGTTCCTTGCTACAAAGGGCTGTCATTTCAGACTAGGTTGTGACTTACTTCTGCAGTTAATATCTCTAAACATATTCCTGTTACTGGAAAAATGTAATTTAGTTCGCAGTGATGTGCCTGATTGAGTATATTTAATTCAAATTTGGAAATAGTGAGCAATTGGAGATAAAGAATTAGTGTTATAACAGCTGAATACCTGTAAATTGAATACAGTTTAGTAACACAATATGTGATTAATTGTATGCACGCAAACCAAAGTAACCGCTGCACAAGCAGATGCTGTTGTCGGGCGCAAAGGACCACTACCTGACCAGCTTGTCGCAGCTATTGTTCCGATTGGAGGCACAACAGCGCATACCAAATGCAATAGCTGCACGAATAAAGTCTGACAATATTTTCTGATGTTTGGCTAACTACGTTTTGTTCAGCAACATTTTAGAGGTTAAGATGAAAAGTTTAACAGCAATAATTTGTATATTATTATTATTATTATTATTATTATTATTATTATTATTAGTTAGCCGTCAAAAATTGTGAAACCTTTTAATCTTCAGCTTCCCAAAAATAGATGTGTAATCGGAATAAGAGAGAGAATATTTTTCAGAGCCTATCAATTCAATTTTGAATAATTTAGCTAAGTTATATCTGAGCTCAAGGTGAAACTTATTAATGTTTAGCTTAAATTGATATCTCTTAGATGGAGAAAACGCAGCGGTTTTGCGTGTTGTTAATGATATAGTGTTAAACAGGTAATTGAATAACCTACGAAATTTAATTTCTAAGAGTTTCTGAGTTAATTCGAAATATGAAACCAGTATCTTTTCTTGTAGATTTTCAAACAATTAGACCAATTTTCAAAAAAAATGTTTATACCAATTCAGAATGTATTTGAATGTTCTTATCTATTTGTATTTTACGTCGCTTGAACTCTCTGGTCATATTAAATTAATTATTACCTTTAAATATACTTATAACAATTATAATGTTATTTTGGCAAAGAAAATGTAATGACCGATTTGTTCGATGAGATACTCGGGATATGGTAGACAGTAGGTTCATCAGGACTCATCCCCGTACTATATATACCACATCTGCTTGGTACTTGTCAGTGTGATAGTCTAGCTGCTTTCATCATGGGTAGTCAGATGGCGGTGATAATCCAGACATCGAGACTTCTAGTCTAGCTGCTTCCAGCATCCGATCAGAAAGCGGAGTTCAACCAGCTCTGGAGGTAACATATATCATACTACTTTGCTTCTCAACAAGCAGATAGCGTTAGGGTAGCATGCTGCTTTAAGTATCTGTGAATAGATGGCCGCGCAGTCGCTATTAAACTCTATCTTTAGTCATTATTGTTTTATACTGAAGACAACATTTTGGGTGATAGTATTAAATACCCAATTCGACCTTGGCGACTGAAGGAAACCGTAAAAAAAAAAAAAAAAAACAGTCAGATTGGACGGCACACAGGATTTGAACCCGGGTCCTACCGAATGTATTTTGTTTTGTTTCCTCACCAGGTATAAATAACTAACGGAATTACATTCCTATCCTGTTTTTATTAATATTTTTCAATCACTATTTTGATGATCGTGCATTGCACGGATGTTTACATTCATGAGTGTTCCACCTAACGATTGAAGCTTAAAATGAATTGAAGGTCTCAAAAAATACGCGCCTTGCATCGTTTCGTTAACTGGCAGAGGAAAATACGCGGCATTCGAAAGTGTTTACAAATTTAAATAATTCAGAGAAAAAAAAACTCTCGGCATGAATTGAGAACTAGTGAGCTTTGATGCAATTTTAGATTTGTGGGAAAAAATTAGGTATAATTACCAGTTTCCATTAATTATAGCCTTAAGGTCTTCTGTTTGTAGCGCAGATAAAGACGAAGTAAGAATGTTGACCATTTGTTCATCGTGTTTTTGAATTTAACTTCCAATGCCAGTTTCAACGCGAAACAGGAACTCCTACTTTACAATCGATGTACATTTTAGTCGATTAAACGAATTCGTATATCTAAGTCGCAATCATTCTGCAATATATCACGCTATAAGCCACCTGTTGTCGGTGTCTATTGTGTTAGAGATGGTCCTAATTTTACGCACACTACGTGCTGTAGTCCACGGTCTTTATTATCCTCCCATTCAATTATGTCTCCTAATTAAAACCGTAATTTAAAAGCAGATGCATCGATAGTTCCCTCCTCCGGAGCTGTAACAAATGAGAACTGTACATCTGATTGTTTTGAACAGAGATTATTAGGCCAACAACCTGTCTACAGGTCATTTCGTTCATTTATGGATTTGACCATTACAGTTGCATGTCTCTCAGCAGTATCTTAGAGAGGCTTAACGGCAAGAAGTAATCGTTTCAATGATTCTTGTTCAGTGAAGTAACTGGTTAGACTTTTTATGGATTCTGTATGCGTCGAAACTGATGTCGAAACCTTCGTGAAACTTGTGTATGATAAACCCATTCAAAGATACAAACATGACATCGCAGTGGGAATCTAATCATCCCTGCTGTCCTAGGATGGTCGAAAGTACAATATGAAACTCGGTGTTTCAATAAGCGGGATTTTAAAATTAATTTTGAAAATTCTCTTTATAAATATTATGCTAAACGGATGGCAGTTTTTTCACACATTTTTTTAAAACTGGAAATATGGTTAATATTCAATCTTACTATGGACCTTATATGAAAAACTGTTGCCTTATCTGGCATTGGAAGTTGACTAAATGGTTTAAATTATCTCTGACCATACTTTACGAAGGTACTGTATAAAATAAACAGGATTTTTCCCTATTGTAATTTCATAAATGTCCCCTACTATTAACAAAACGGATGCATTCCCTGATGTTAGGAGTAGAGATACAGATTTTTTGATAAATCGTATCTTAATGTGTATCTACTCGGTTTGTTAGTTGATTTTTATCTTCATCTAACGAATTCTACAACTCAGTTACATACTTTACAACCTGATGTGCTTTACATGATATTAACTACTCGGCAAAGTGAATAACGAATGTTAGTATACGCTATCCGTTTTGGTTTTGGTTTTGGCCTTGCAGAAAGCATTCAAACTCAGTTCCGATACAACATTCGTAATAGGGAAGCCCATCCACTCAAGAAAACGCCCTTCTCTATACCAACCAACTTGAAAACTTAGTTCTCTTAATATATAAAATTATAAATTCGAAAATGAATCAAATATTCGTCTAATGTTTTTCGCGTAAATGTTTAGTTTTATGCAGAATTTTAAATTTTAAACCTTTATACCTTCTTTTTGTTTCATAGCTATTTAATAATAAAATCTTCATCATTTTGAAATAATATAGAAACCCTTACCGTGATCAAAAATAGAGTTGGATTTAAATATGAATATTCCAAATTTAAAGGCGATCAAGTTCACCTCTTTCAAAAAAAACACAAGTTTCAGACTATCAACAAAAATTAATCTTCTCAGTTGATAATTTCAAAATAATGATTCATTGAGTTACACCATTAGTTACTAACCCAGTTAAGAATTTGATTGTAACATTGGTGTAAAGGAAATAAAGAAAAACTTTCTAACACTAGGATTATTAAAGTATTTTGACATTTTTATTACACACATATCGCACGTTGTATTTTACTGCGGATTTTGTCAGATCATAAAATGTTACACCATAGTTGCATAAATTGTCATTTCTCGGTTACCTCCTAAAGATAAAAGTGTAAAATATTTGGATCGTTCAAAAGCTGTGTTGCGTGATAATAACCTTACACATTCCCACTGACATCTAACTGGAAATATTGCTAGGACCACCTTCTTGACAAAGATGCCAAATCAAGATTTTCCATTGTATCTTCTCTGAAATATTCATAGAGATGTATAATGTTAGTTGTTTTCATCATCTACCAAAGAAAGTGTTCTGAGCGTTCTATTCTATTTTACCTGCTCTGGAAACCAAAGATTGTCCTTGGGGCCTTTTAGGGCTTAAGTCACCAGGCCTATTTTAAATTTAATAACTGACGATAATGCTACAAGGAGCATGTTGAAAGTAGGTCCTCTTTCTTTTGACTTTTATTGTTTTATCTTTCCAGATGTCTTTTATTCCTCACATTTAAATCACATATTTAGTTACAACGAGTAGAAAGAGCTACAAAAGTATACCTTTGAATCGTTTCACTTTATCCATTATGGTATATGTCATACATATCTGAGAGGATAAATTTAAACTTACAGGATTTTTCTCTTTTTTTTAAATAAGAATATTAATACATCACTTTATATAGCGTGTTTCTGAAAATACTGGTAACCTTTTCAATTTTTACTTTCTCTAACAAGTACTGTATACGTACATATAGATAGAGAGTGCATTGTATTCCACCTAGAAATTTGATATTCACCGGAAATTCATGTGTCCAAGATCCATGAAAAAGCATTTTTGGAAAAAGATCCACGCGAGCGCGCATGTGTGTGTGGACAGCATAACTCTGAAACGAAAACTCCGTGAAATACCAAACTTAATGTTTAATTTGGTATCTTCCAAGGGTGCAACAAAATTTTCAAGAAAATCCTACCACTCCAAACTACTCTTTCAACTTGTTTGATTTTCTTAAAAATGATTTAATTATTTTCACTAGAATTCCGTAGATTAAGAGTTTTGCATGTCAAATGAAATTTATATCTTATCTGTTTTTGAAATACCTTCCTAAGTTCTCTTCATTTTGAATGATTTTTGTATAACTGAGACAAAAACCTAATGCATAGAAAAACTGCTCTTTAAGTCAGTTAATTTACGTAATATATATTCTTTGTTTGTAGAGTTAACCATGGAGATATTCCTTGTTTATGGTTTTAAAAGTTAAATACTTAGATTTTTTCAAATGGGAGGTCGTTATTCACTTTCTTCATTTGGTCATGTAAAGAGAAGGGTATTTATATTTCATCACCAGTTTTTAAAAGATTTTTAATATCACTTTGGCATAGTATATTCTCTTATTTTCTTTTTATTTAGAGGGAACTAACTAATACAAACATTTCTTCTAATGCTTATTTCGATTAGCATGAAGTAGAAAAAAGGATAAGCTTTTGTAACAATATGTCTGAAGAATAGGTAGAGAAAGCCATGTGAATGGAATACATCAGATATATTCGTGTAAATTACTTTACTTATTCAAAGTAAGTGTTTGTTTTTCATAACACATTTTTGATCAACAACGCTTAGCTTAAGACCAGTGTAAATTAAATGCGAAAGTTTAAAAAGTTACATTTGCAGCTTATGAAAACTGGATACAAGGATATCGTCAAAAGAAGGAATATCATTTAAAGTGTATGAGTAATCAATACTCATACACTAACACATTTGCAGTATCAAAATGCTGTTTCAAATACTAAGTGCTGACTTAAAGGGAAGTTGTCTAATTAATTAATATTTTTACTTGTTTATTCCAATCATATTTACAATACATTTTTGAAAACCTTGTATGTTCCATTCATATGGCTCTCTCTAGCTGTTACTTTTATGTATGACATGTTAATCAAGATAAACATTATCAGAAATTATATCATTACTTGGTTCCTTTTTAAGTAGAACGGAAATAACGGAATACGCTAAGGTTTTTTTTTTTTTTTTTTTTTTTTTTTTAATGGACGCTCTTTAACTGCTTTGGTTCTCAGCGTCCTATTCTATATTGGGCGTGAAAGGTCGCTTAATTTTGCTCAGAGGCCTCTCTTATCAGGCTTGAGGTTCTTTTACGTGCCGTAAATCTACGACACGGGACCCACAGCTTTACTTCCCTTCCGAAGGAAGCCATGCTAAGGATTTTTACGCCCGAAAAAATCCATCGTCCTCCAGCGGGTTTGAACCCGCGACCTTGGGTATATGAAGTTAGCATGGTAACCATTACACCACGGAGGGCGACTATACGCTAAGCTAAATAGACAGTCAACTCATTCATATAATAAAAAAAAAATCTGATGTGTACCATTCACATGACTTTTTCTATACCCCTGCAACAAATTATTCTTAAAAAGCTTATACTTCTATTTACTTTATGCTAATCAGAAAAAAAAAATTAGCAGAAATAGTCTTATTACTTGCTTCCTTGTAAGTAGAAGCGAAATAAGGGACTACCATAGGTTAAAGTGATAGTCAAAAGCCGGTTGCTATGTCAATGAAGTTCCTTTGTTTATATGGATAGGAGTTGACAAGTTCCTGTATGAAAAAAGTATGTTTTTCATAGCAGAAACCAAAAATAAGAAATGTCTCAAAAACGATGAACTCCACGAAAAAAATGTATAGAACATAAATTGTGTGTTTTAATGTGCTCTACATATTTTGTGCAGTAAGTTTTTGTCAATCTCTTACGGTTTAGCAGTTATTCAAAATTCAGTAAAATTCATCCAGAATGAACTACTCTTCAGAGGCTATTCCCAGAAAATTCAAGATTTTATTTGTCAGATAAATATGTTTGATATACAAAATTATAATCAAAATCGTTAGAGCCGTTTTTGAGAAAATCAAAATTTTTTTAAAAAAGTTCCATGTAAAGGATAGTTGGGGGTGGGGGGATTTTTCTCAAAATCTTCGTGTCGCATCCCTGGAAGATACTAAACTTAAATACCAAGTTTGGTATTTTACCTACTTTTCGTTTTTGAGTTATCGTGTTCACAGACACACGGACGCACGGACGCACGGACACACACATACACACACACACACACACACACACACACACACACACACACGGACCTTTTTTCGAAAATACCTTTTTTAGATAAAGGGGACCCTAAAACATATATTTCCGGTGAAATCTCGGTATCGAATTTTTTTACTTTCTCTATACACTATGTACATAGTGCCTATAGAGAAAGTAACTAGTCCTATGTGAAACAATTGAAGCTTGATTCGCTTTGTATGACTTGCAGTAAAACAAGGGAGATGAGACGAAATGTCACTTATCGTTTGAGATAAGCTTAAGTTAATTTAAAAAAGAAAAAGTTGAAAATTGAAATCAATAACAAGAAATGTCTCAGAAATGGTCGATTCTACATAAAAACGCATATGACATAAATTATGTGTTTCAAAAAGCAATACATTTTGGTCTATCTCATACGGTTTAATCGTTATGTAAAATTCTGCAAATTTCGTCAGAATAAAGAAGCTTTAAGAGGCTATTTCCAGAAAATTCAAAATATAAATTTTATTTGTGATGTAGATATTTATAATATACGGTGTTTTAACGAAAATTGTTACAGTCATTTTTGAGAAAAAAAAATAAAAAAAAATTTCCGTGTGAAGTGTCGTTCGTGCTGGAGGGATTTGCTTGAAACTTTTCGTGTTGCATCTTTGGAAGACATTAAAGATAAATATCAAGTTTGGTATTTAACAGTCTTTCCGTTTTTGGGGTATGCTCTTTTCAACTTTTTCTAAAAAGGCTATAATCGGACTCAGCGGACCTCAAAACATATATTTCGGGAAATCCCGATAACGAATAGCTGTTTACAATGTACTCTTACGTACATACGGGCTAGAAAAAGTAAAAATTGAATTGAAGTTTACAGGAAAAACTGTCCTGGGCCGCAGTTTAAGTCACATATTCTTTTATCAAAGGTAAAGAGCATTAAAACTCTTGTGCTAATAACAAAAAATACCAGAATTATATTTTAATCATTGAATTTAAACGGAGTCTTATTCTATGTATACGCATATCTGCTCTTATAGTTTCCAAGATATTAAAACCAAAAAGTTACATTTTAACAATAAAAATAACCAATCTTGAACAATGTTCAGTATCAGCCGTGTGGTCTTTATATAAAATTTAAATTAGTATGTATTTTTAATCCAATTTAAGTGGACAGTCAAGTGAAAATCCCAAATTCCATATTTTTAAAGTTAAAGCTGTCAAGTTGTGCATATTTATTGCATTTGTTGATTATAGTGTCAATTTAATTCATCAATTCCAAATAGTTTCTGCTTTATTCATTTTTAATAAAATTAATTGTTTGATATAAAATGACACTTGTGGAGTAGTTTTCATGTTTCAAGTATATCACCCGGTAGGAATTTTGTTAATATATATACATATAACATTTGGTCTAGAGTTTGCTGTATAGTGAAAGTAAAAGCAACAATAATGTATTATATCTGTAAGTTTTATTTTTAATCATACATTTGTAATATTTATTGCTACATAAATACTCAACCAGCTGATTCTCATCAAAACTCAGACCAAATTATGAAACAATGGTCCTAAAGAGCTGATGTTCTAAATTTCATTACATTCTGGTCAAAATTCTCCACAAGGGAGTTTTTATGATAATAAAATGTAACTTTGAGAAAGGAAGAAAATAAAGTTTGTACCCTCTAAGGCTTGGGAGACCGGTTATACATTTAAAAAGAATGGAGAGTAAATAATTATACCACTTTAAATAGAGAGGGAAATAATGCTTTTAATAATAAATATTAAAAACAAAACATTTGGTCGAAAATGTTGGATTTTCGGTGACTATCCCCTTAAACGGTCTGTCCATTGCCAGTGCCACAAAATGTTCATCGAAGTCACTACCAACGATAAGAATAACAACAATAATTCTCAATAATATTATATTCTTATAATTAGAGCTCGGTCCGGGATAACAAAGTAGCTGGATTGAGGTCCACACAGATTATAACTATGACGTGATAGAGTTCACATGGTCTCTACAGCCCGTTCCGAAACGTGTTGCACTATCTAGTATTGTTCACTGCCTGTCCTTGTTCAGTTCCTGCTATTAGATAAACCAGAAAATACTGAAGAGAACTCAGATTTAAAAAATACGAAAGGGTGGGCGTTTGACTCTGAACAAAATTGTGGATGAATAAAAAACATAATTTGATTGACAGGAGGAGTCTTTTCTTTCGATGTAAAGAAAAGTAAAGATGTATCTTGTAATTCACTGTAATGAATTCTCAGTGAGGTTGGTTGATTTATGTTCATTGTATTTTCAAAGCTTTGCAGATTTCTATCGTGATTTTTTTTTGTATCAAGCTTTACACTTTTTGTTTTTATTTACTAATGATTGATTTATTGTGTTATTTAATACATTAAATCGATGCATATAATACCAATACATGTAATGAGCTACTTTTGGAACCGATTATACCTCAATGTGTGCATGTTTACACTACAAATCCCTCCACTATCTTTGTTTATACCGCTGACTGCTCTACGTGTTCGTAGCTGTGTGCGCTTCTGAACCCAAAACCGAGGTCCATTTATAATAATAAAATTAGTATTCTTTTTCTTATTATTATTATTATTATTATTATTATTATCATCATCAAATTTAGATGAGCTTTTCTTAGTAAGTTGTCTCTGTCCCTGTACCCCGCTTTGGAAATAATTTTCATAAGTCATTGACCGTTATCTTGAGGGTGTGCCAACCATATAACGCTATTGTATCTCGCATTTTTGTATTTTCGGACTTATTGAACTTTTAACAGAGAGTAACATAAATATAAGCCATATGATGGACTTATTAAAGGAATTATAAACTCTGCCCCTCCCCAATTTATCTGTGCATATAAAGGATAGAATTAGAATTACTGCGAATGGCGTATCCGACCACTGCGACCCGTGATCCCTGGGAGGGAGGAGTGTGAGGTGAGGCTCGAACGGTAACCAGATCCTAATGACGGGGTCTCTAACGCTTTCAAATAGAACACAACCGAAGTCGCCCGGCTCACTCCCACAAGCCTCTAACTTCCGGTTCCCGGCTTCTCTACCGGAGGATCTTGGAGGCAGGTACTAACTGGAAGACTCCCGCAACGACTCCAGGAAGGAACCTCTACAGAGCGCAAGCTACCTTCAACTCGCAATCTGCCAAACTCCGTGGCCTGATCCTGCAACCTAAAATAGATGACAAGGAAGTGATAGGAAATTCGTTGTAGAAGATGTGCTATCTCAACATTCGCCTGACGATCCAGGGAAAGTATGAAAAATCCTTGGATCTTGATTGAATCCGGGACCTCCAGAATGCGGGCCACAGGCGTTACTGTTGAGCCATTCCATTCGGTCTGAAAGTACCGGAGTGGACGTTGAGTTTTTTGGATCTTAAACGTTAAATTGACACTTTACAGATACATATAATGCAATATCAAGTAGTTAAAACTCGACTTTATGTACTAAATTCACTTTTCACTTACCCAAAATAAAATAACTGTAACTGCTTATAATATTTGATGTGATAATGCAGAAAAGAAAAAAGAAAAACATACAAAATAAAAAGAAACCAAAAAAAAAAAAAAGGAAAATAAAAAATCACACCAACAGCAAAGCACCTACTTTCTTCTAAGGATTCAAGTAGTTTTGGCATTGTAATTCAATAAAAGCAGAGTTTGTCCTTTCAGAGATAACAAGTAATGCTTGCATATTCATAATCGCTGCCTCTTACAGTTTAATAATAGCTTTCTAGATAAGGCGTTTGATACAAACCTATTCCACAATATTCGTAAATTTCCGTCGTAGAATTTTATGAAACAATGATACAAAATCTGATGTGTTCCATTCACATGCCTTTCCATATCTATTATGCAACAGCTTATTCTTACAAGAATTCTTCTCTCCTTCATGCTAATCGACATTAGTAGAAATGTTATAAACCCTCAATTTCTTCTAAGAAGAAGGGGGTAAGGGAATACACGAGGATAAAGCGATAGCCAACTATTTTAAAAAACAGCCGCTTTGTGATGCAATTGAAAGTCCCCTTCTCTTTCCTTTTCAGATTGGAAAACAAAAGAGAAACAAAACGAATGAGGACTTTACGTTTCAGAAAATTTTTAAATATTTTAAAATTAAAAGGAATAACAAAGAATATCTCGGAAATGGCTAACTCTCAACAACAAAAATATAACATTATGTGTTTCAACTAGTTCTAACATTATTTGTGTAATAAGTTTTTGTCTATTTGTTACGATTACCAATTACACAAAATTCATCCGGAATGAAGAGCTCTTCAGCTGCTATTCCCAGAAAATCCTAGATATACATTTCATTTGTCATGAAAATATCTTAAACATATATTGTTTTAATCAAAATCTTTAGCGCCATTTTTGAAAAACGTTCCATGTAAAGGGCAATTGGTTCTTAGTGGATTTTCTTGAAACATACAGGAGTCTAAAAACTTGTGTTTCCAGTGAAATCTCGATATTGAATTTTTTGGCACAATAAAATACCTTCTCTATCTACTACATACATTGTACATACGTGCTAGAGAAAGTAACAATAGAAAGTACCACATTCTCGATTTCATTTATAGAATACCATCATACATTATAAATATATTATAATTTGATACAAGTCTTGACTGAATCCTTAGATGGTAAGATTTCGTTTCTGTTTCTTCGTGTTGTTTTTAGCAACTTGCAATTCAACATATGGGATGAATCTCGATTTTGATTTCATGTTCAGATACAGTAAGCTACTATTAACGTCATGCTCTCACTTTGCAATATTTCTTGGTTGCAGTAATTGCACTGAGTGAAGTACCTAGGTAAACAATAATTGAACATGAATCGGCAGATACTCGCCACATAGAAAAGGTGGGGCAGAAGGCTATCCTGAGTAAGCAGCCTCGTTTTCTCGCTCTTGCAATAACCAGTTGGTGTTCAAGCACACAACAAACAATATTGTACCTCCACAATGCTGATAAGCCAATTCTTTATGGCTGCAAGATCCACCTGCAGCACATAAGTCTTCCAACACAGCACAAACAATTCCATGACCTAATTCAGTGATGCATATTTGATGACGCAAGTATCTGCGGAACGCCGCTGGGAACGGCCGAAGCGCTCTATGGTACTTCAATAAGTAGTAATTATATTACTTTATAGATTCAACAAGTCTCAGAGGACACTTGGCTGAATTGTTGAACAATAAAGAGGAAGAGAGAAAGAGCGAGAGAGAAGCCTTAGCTTAACCGAGTGCTAAGAAAATGGATTTGTGAAACCAGTTTAAAATCCACTTCGATTACAAATAGCGCATGGTATCTGTGTTCCCCTGATGAGGTAGACTAATAGACACTGAGATAATTCTTCCAAATATTTCACTTCATAATGAGATCACGACAAAAGTCTATCAAAACTAAGTAGAGATACGTAAAGGAAAAGTCATACTACATCAACGAAATGTCAGTATCAAGCAGCTGCGTTTCCCGGTATAACATTTATTGGTGTGTAGAGCAGTACAAATTATGTGAAGGAAACTGTAATGGACAATTATCGCGATGTCTGATGTTGTTATTAACTGCATTTGAGTAAATGTTTTTAAGCTTAGGATGAGTTAACCCTGATAAGGTTTCTCGATGTTTTCCCTTATCGTGAGAAGACGAATATCGAGTAAATTTAAGCTTCGAGGACCCCGAGATCATATGTACATTGTTTCACCGGTTTCATCCATCATCCGATATGACCAACCAGGTTAAAGGGCATTAAGCAACAAAAACAATTTTTAAAAAATGTTTATCAAAGTTTGAAAGTGATTTAATTTTCTTGTCACTTACAGTATCACTTAGGAGGAAACAATAATCAAAGCGGGGCGGCTTTGGATGATATTTCTCGCAGGATGATTCATTTATTGAGCGAGTTCACGCTTCAGAGTAAATCCACTGCACAATTTCTTCGTGCTAATAACGCTGTTAAAATAATCTGAAAGGCAATGAAAGCTAGAGTTTTTATTTTAAATCTAAAACAGAACTTATATTTATGAAAACATCACCAAATTCTTCAAAGAAAATTTTACATAAGAAGAAAAACTTTTGGGCATAATCTTCTGGCAGATGTGGTGTTTCTGGCGGGCTTTATTAGAAGCTGGATAAGCATTAACTAATTATAGTTCATGATATGTTGTAAGCTCTGCCGATATTGTACGTCAAGTCTAAGAAATAATACTAATTCCCACGCTGCTTCATACAGCAGACATAATTCGGAAATTGTAATGAAAGTTTTTCCACATTCTGGCCGACTTTGAATCCTGAAGTTAACTTTCTGAATCCTTATCTTTCCATAAAGAAAAGAACAACTCTACGAAATGATTGGGGCACCAATAATGAAGCAATTAAATTATTCTGAAAGGCGATGAAGTGTGGTTTCTTATTGTAAACCATAAACATACTTAGATTATAAAAACATCACCAAACTCTAGAACGAAAATTTTCCATAAAGGGCAAGACTTTTGGGCTTAGTCTTTGGGCAGATGTGGTGTTTCTGGAGGGCTTTATTGAAAGCTGAACAAGCATTAACTATTTATAGTACATGATATATTATAAGCTCTGCCGATATTATGCGTCAAGTCTGAGGAAGAATACCATTCTTCAGTTTGTAGTAAGTCCCACGCTGCTGCCACAACACAGACGTAATTCGGAAATTGTAAGGTAAGCTTTCCATATTCTAGCCGAGTTTGAATCCTGAAGTCATATTTCTTAATCCTTATCTTTCCATGAAGAAAATAACAACACTACGAAATGATAGGAACATCAAGAGGACAGAACTGTCGGTGTACTGGAGCAGAAATCTAGAATAAGGAAATTTTCAAGTCCCACAAAGGTGAGAAAATGAATTCAAAATGATAGTCATATGGAAAGGCAAAGAAAAGTATATGAATAAGTACATGTGATATTTTTTCTTATCGTCTTCATTCTTACTAAAGCCTCAGAAGTAACAACATAGATTGGAGTCGGAAGAATATTTCGGCTGCATTTGGCTGGTAGTACCTATATGACCTTGCAGTATGTGGTAAGGGGCATATAGAGAACCATCGCATATACAGTATCAAGATAGCGTTCATCTTATTTGCAAAGACAAAGAGTTTCACGACAATTGCCAGAGTAGAAGTATTTTTGTCAAGGGACATCGTTAGCATATGCAGCACACCACCATCCACCGCGTTTGTCGCTGCAAGCCTAAAGATGAAAAAGGAATTGAAAAAATCGGTTAACGAGGGAGGGAATATTTTGTGTTGAATGATAATGCATCCTTGCACTAGCCTGTAACTCTGGGCCCTGAAACAGATATATTTGAGAGTAAGGGGATGGGAGGAACAGAGAGATACAGCTCCTAATTGTATAACAACGCCAATTTCTTTGTGAGGACTATTATTATTTTCATATTTACCAAGTGGAGGCGAAAATAAGTGGACAAGTGGAACAATTGCTGGCTCCGTAGCTCAGTTGGTAGAGCAGCTGTCTGCTATACGATGAGTCCCATTTTTTGGTTCCTGGCTGAGGATGGTAATATATCTCTAGCCAAGTGTATTTCCTAACCTTCTCAGAGTCTGGAAGTGTAAATGAGAGTGTGTATCTCATATATAATCCCAAAGAAATAAAGCCCAATGACAAAGGTACAGGAATTTGACGTGTGCAGATATCCCTTGGTGAGTTAAAGGGGTTGCAAAACTTAACGGGGCTATTTCAAGTTAAAACTCTTCAGTGGGAACTGGCAAACGCGTCCTTGTTTTACCCTCTCTATTTATCAGTGGAGGCCATGAGCGGGTAACGCTCATTTTCTACTGTATATATATATATATATATATATATATATATATATATATATATAAAATCTCATTGTTGCTCAATGTGTACAGAGGCGGAAGCTTTTACATCACAAACCTAACAATTGCTTTGAAGTAGCGTACACTCTAAGTAAGTGTTCTATGTATTCTTCCGCATTATACCAATTATACCTGCCTCTGGTGCGGGGAATCGGGGTTCGAATCGGAAATGTTCTCCTCTACTGAGAGAATTGTGTATGTGAGTGTGTGTGTTGTGTCCTTTCATTATGACAATTCTGCAGCAAAGAAATGAAAACACCACCGCGGTGTCCTCCTTGTCTATCGCCGAGGTCTAGTTATTTTCTCTCCCATAATTCCGTCCCGGCTATTGACCGACCTTCGGATTGAATATTCATTGTCATATTAATTACTGCAATTATTTATAATTACAATTTTATTCAGTACATTTATTATTTTAATATTATTGCTATAGCATTAACTACCGTTCTTCGTTTAATACTTTTATTTTGTGGGAGGTTCCAGCAGTGATCTTCCTTTTTTTTTTTTATAAATTATGTAAAGCGTTGTTTAATGTTTTCACTTGTTTTCTTTCTTTACTCTTTACATATACGTATTGCATTTTAACCTTCTTCGGTTGCAATGTTAAGTATAACTTTAAAGGGCGCAATGACAGGCACAGTTTAGAAATTAGCATTTTAAGATAACTTAGTGAATTTGTAGGGTCAAATGTTATAATATTTTATGAATTGCTTCTTATGTTATACATTTAACCTATGCTTCAATGCATATTACCAAAAGGTGCTATGACCAGTGATTTTTAGTATAATAGTTAAAGTAGTTACTCATCCTATCATTTTCATTGGTACTTCAAACATTACAACACGAATCACATAATATGAGATTTGTATGTGTCATACAAAGTACGCATTACACTTTTTGTATTCGTTTCTTGTTAGTCTTCTAACACCAGTTTCTGCAGTACATGCTGCACATCTTCTTCTTTTTATATTTGGTCCTTGGTTTGACTTATCTTGTTTTTTTTTTTGCTTCATTTGTATATCCCCCTTTAACATCAATGGTCATATCACATTCATACTTCCAGACTCTATGGGGGATAGGGAATAATTCCGGTTAAAGAAAAATGTCCCGCCCCAGCCGGGAATTGAACCCGGGACCTCCGGGTGAGAAGTCAGCTCGCTGACCACTCGACCACGGAGGCAGTCTTATCTTGTTTTTCTTCCTTCGTCATTGGCCGAAATTTTTGCAATTTCCGTTGAAAATCTAAGGGCATTCCGTTAGTTTTTATGCTTCTTCTAGCTAATTATCCTGCAACATGTTCTTTTTTTTTTTTTTGTAATGTTTAACGCCCGCTTTAACTACTTATGGCACCGCAGGCGGGACAACATGCTCGTGTGGCAACTGCCTCAAGAATACTCTTCCTCGCATTGGTTCTAATTCATTGCCTATATATTCGTTTAGCATGGTAGAATATCAGCAATGGCCATCGTTTGATGTTTCTCGTCAATTTCCACGAAAATCAGCAAGTATTTCATCTCAGATGGTATTTTCCTCAAGTGAATAATTTTTCTGGCAATTATCATAAACTGGGAGAAGATATCACGAATTGGTGCAAGTCGGTCTTCCTCTCTTCTGGCTGGCTTTAGCATAGGCAGGGCATTGGTTTCTTGAATCTGTTTATACTCATTACTTAACTAAACTTTTCTATTCCATCTCCGTTGGTCTCCAGAATTCCTCTAGACTATGCCTATTTCCTCTGTAAGCTTCTGCTAAGTACAGAAGGCCAACAAAGGCTCTTATTTCTACAACATCGGTACTCTTGATATCCCTTGCCTGAGCAAACTTGTCTATGTACTGATTGGTGTATCTGACTATGATATCCCAAATTTCGTTTGTAAATAAATTGCTGCAGTATTCCATACCAACTTAGCATTCCCTATAACTCCGAGAAGATGAGGGTTATAAGGGCTGTTCCTAACCCTTTTCAAAGGCGGACAACAAAACCATTTAGTGATTTTATCTTTTTCCAAGTGGTAGTTTCTATCTGAAGTGGTTTCATCCTCTCTCTCTGTTTCATCGTCCTCTTGCAGTTTCAGAATCACTATCACGAACTTCTAAATTATCTTTTGAATTTATAACGGTATCATTATCATCATAATCCTCATTCAGGTCTTCGTCATTGTCTTCTAGATATCTCATTACCTCTGCAAGATCAATAGCTTTATTCAAGGCGTACGTTTTCACCAAACGTGCCATTTTCAACTACATAAAACCTGAAACAATTGAACATAGATCACGTTCGGGCACGGTGTGTCTGATAAACTCAGAGGCAAGTAATGATGCTGTTTATATGAATATTTATAAAATACTGCTTCATTTTATAAGCAATTATAAGAAATGGTGTTGATAAAAAAATGCATAACTCGTACCTTACGTACTGTAGTGCAATACGGCGCAATGTGCCTTATAGATCACTTTGTCAATAGCAGTACGCGTGCAGGTTCGCTGAAGAAATGACTGATATGGATCTTTAAAAGTCAACCGAAAACAGGAAGCTGCTCAATGGGGCAAGTAACTCTGCCCTTTGGAATGGTTACCCGAAAATAAAAGTAAGAGCTGTGCCTGTCAGATCAGTTTCTCCATATGGAAGGTAAACCAAGGAGAGAAGATATGAAGTCTAATGGAAAGGAAGTCCTTTTAGATAAAAATCTACATCATTTTGCCTATTATTCAGAGAGACTATAAAAACAAATTATTTCAGAATTGTTGCTCGACGCAAAACGAAACTTGTAACTCTTAAATGGGAGTCTTAACTAGCATTAACATAGAACCAACTCGTTCAGTATGGCAACAATTACATTGAAGTGTTCACTCTGATGATCAGAGCTCATTATATCTGAAGATTATATTTAATATGATTTGGCCCTTCCAACTTATGAATGTTAAATTGGCCAAAATTAATGTACCTTTTCTAAGAAACTATTATAACCAGAGGAATGATATTTTAGAGGTTATAAAATGGGTCTTTACTAACATTTTAGCATGCGGATTTCGCATTTTGTATGAAAATTATTTAAATATAATTTTTGTTATCAAAAGTCAATATTATTGAAAAATATAGAATTTTCCACCATAACGCAATTTAAAACGTTAAAATTACAAAAACACCAAATAAGATAATTGGTGTGATGGAAAAAATACCTGGTGAAAGTTTCGAGCCGCTGTCAGTAATAGCTTCTGAGAAAAGGTAAATTTAATCACAAAAAACAAACTTACGGAAAATAACCCGTAATGAAAATATTACCATCAATCCAGACCTGTCTCATAAGATGGATTATCTGGGTCTTCCTCCAACTCATTGTTAACTTTTTTGCCATGAGCTTTGTATTTATAATTTCATTTATATTAGCTGAATCCCAGCTAATAATAAATTATTATATATGAATAAGAGAATCATGATTTTGATAATTATAATTTTATGGTTTATATTTTATTACATTAATTATTTACCATATTTAATTTTTTATTTCTATTCTACCTTTTACAAGTTTTGGTTTTCCTTTTGACTGTAACACCTTTTCCTTTGAACTGTCTCATTATAAATTTTCGAAAATTATTAATGCTTTTTGCTGTACAGAATCCACTTATGAGTTGTCTGATTCTGGCAGTGATGGCAGCTGGTAAATACGGCCATAGTTACTGTTTCAATAAAAAATAAACAGATCCATTAGCAGCTCCCTTGGGATTTGTTTGTCCTCTGCCAGAAGTGCCACATCACCGTAAAGACAATTTATGAACCGAATGGTTTATAAAAGAACAATCTAGAACATATATTGCAGATATGCAGAGTGTAATACCGTTCCATTACGAGATGTATATAGAGTGGCTATTTCTCATCTATGTTTGAATCGTGCCTTTCTTTACACGTTTCACTTTTAACCCAATATAAAGAGAGAACTTTTATGAGGGTAAAGTGTAGACAGGACGCTATGCAGGAGCTGAAAAAACTAGAAATTAGCGTCTCTGTGGTCAGGGTCATTTTCTAAAGTCGTGACCATTTCTGCTGCAGCAGTTATTGGATGAACCAGATCTCATGCTGATTGCCAGCGAGACGAATGGCACATTTCGACACGGTAATAAATGAAATTGAACTGTTCAGAAGATTTCGATGGTTATTCTGGCGTGAGTTGTTGCTGGCACTTAGCAAACTGTTGAAATGTTTTACTGACAGCTAATGATCTAGAAAAGTAAAAGAGAAGATATCCATGAAGGAGATCAAGGTTGATCCTGACCTTTTTATGCGCAGGAAATGTGTTTCTGTTAGAATGAGGCAGACCGTGTAAATGCAAATTTCTAAATCGAATGTGTAATGCTGCTTACGGAATATGTATTTATCGTAATTTATATTTTGTCTCTTGTAGAATCATTGAAGAAGTAGTGTTATATGCGATTTTGGTTCTGTTGTCTGCGCATCTATACGAGAGGCCCAAAAAGTTACCTGTTTCTGTACTATATATAATAATTAGGAGAAGTAGTAATTGTATTCCGCTCAATATTTCGATTCCGCAATTTCACTTCAAATGCAAGTTTTGAGGGTTTACGAATCCAAAATAAGCATTTATACTCTCCCTACTATGTTTAGAAATCAGGAAAAGTATTGTATTCTATCCAAAAACTCACCAAAAAAGGTTTGTTTTCAGGTTCCCGGAGTTCAAAGGTGTATTTATAGAAAAAGGCCCGGCGTTTTCATAGGAAATGTTTCGAAAAATGTTGGGCTTACTCAAAAATAACTATAACGATTTTGATTAAATGCCGTGTGTTAAAGACATTTCCATAAGGTTCTCAAATCCTCTTTATTTTGGATGACTTTACTTCGTAACTGTAAACCATAAGCTATAACAAATACTTACTACACAGTAATTTATATCTCGTTAAAATACGCAATTTAGTAACATACATTTTTGTGGAGTTATCTATTTCCGAGATAGGTATTTCTTATTACTGATTTCAATTTTAAAATTATTATACCCTCCTTAAATGGATTGCTGTTATTCATTTATCTCGCTTCTGGTCAAATGAAGAGAAGGGAATTTCAAAACAATGACATAGTGATCAGTTCAATAAAGATTTGGCTATCACTATCTATTCCTTTGTTCTTTAAGGGGATAATATGTAATAAAAACATTTATTTAAATGGTTATCTGGATCAATGAAGCAGATAGAAAAATAAGCATTTTAGGAATATTTTTTGAAGAATGGGTAGCGAAATTATTTTATATGTAACACGTAAAAATATATAACTATTTTTTTTTTTTTTGCAATCATAGCATGTTGCTTTTCCCGAATCTATAACTAGCTGCTTTGATTTAAAAAAATGTACTTATCTCCATTGTGGATGTGATAAATACATACATTACACAAATTTGTTTCTCTGAGCATGTGAATCGCAAATATTTCAAGTAAACCAGCTGTTTAAAAAGTTGTGAACTTGTAAATTACAAATAAGACTCAATTTTGATTTAAAATGGCTACAGCATTTTTCTATCTTAGGTTAAAACCATAATTGTAGATATACATAATTTCCTGTCTAATAAGCTTCAAAATGTAATAAAATCAGATCTATTGTCTAATTTTAGGATTGTGATTTAAACGGGAAATAATATTGACAATTTTAATTCGGTGAAACCGTGAAACAAAATTTAAATTGTGCTAAGAGTAGCTATGCGGTGGAGGCACAAAATTTTAACTAAAGTTTAATTCCGGTAAGAAATATATAAATTATAAACTTTTGAAAATTCAAAAGTATATGGATTTGTAATCCACCAAAATCAAATAAATGAAAATTGTGAAAAAATCACTATTTTCAAACTTAAATGCACCTTAAGCAAAGCATTTTGCTGAGTAGCACTCATGATAATAGATGTATATTTCCTGATTTAGTATACTCTTAAGAAGAGCGCCAACTACCTTTGACAAGTGTGCTTAGTAGTCTTCTAGAAGATAACAAAGGCAACCAAATTATAAAGCTATCCATTAAAACATGACGTAGAATAAAACCAATAAATCTTAGTTTTCGGAATCTTCACTTGAGTGTTTTACAGAACTTATGTAGCTTTAAGAGTTAGGGATAAATGCTGGATGCTACACAGTACTACTCAAGAAACTTCATCCTGGATATTTAATATGTACTTACATCTTCAATATTAAGAGAAATAAGTCAATACAAGTATTACATTACCTAAATGTGTTTTTACTTTCTCTACATGGTACATGGTAGAGAAGGTATTGCACTCCGATACCGAGATTTCACTGGAAATATCCATACGTTTTAGGGTCCTCTGTAACAAAAAACATTAGAAAAAGATCCGTATGTTGTCCGTGTGTCAGGGTCCGTTGCCTCAAAAACGAAAATTCGGTAAAACACCAAACTTGGTATTTAAGTTTAGTATCTTCCAAGGATACGACACGAAGAATTTGAGGAAAATCCCCCTACCCCAAACTGCCCTTTACATGTAAACATTTTCGAAATTTTGCTTTTCTCAAAAACGGTTACAAGGATTTTAATTAAAATTCCGTACAGTAAAGATATTTACATGAAAAATAAAATGTATGTCTTGAATTTTCTGGGAATAGCCTCTTAAGAGCTCTTCATTCCGGATAGATTTTGGTTAATTTTGCATAACGTGTAAACCGTAAATGACAGATAAAAACGTACTAACAAAAATTGTAAATCTTGCTAAAACACACAAGTTTAAGATTTTAAACTGGTTGAAATTTTAGAATAATTATAATTTTCTCAAACAGGAAGTTATCATCACTTTTTATTTTGTTTTGCTTTTGGCCATGTAAAGTGAATGCAATTTCAATGTAAACTTCAATGTGACAGATTTTTAAAAAATTGCCCTTATTTCCCTCCTACTTGTAACTATAAGACCGTTTCTGCTAATGTTCATCTCGATAAGCATGAATTATATAAATGAACAGTATGTTATAGGAGTAGTTTGCAGGGCAGATAGAGAACGTGACTGGAACACATGTGATTTTTGTAATGTATCTTCGTTATCAGATACATTCTGCGTATAGCAAAATCTTGGTTTGTAGGCCCAAAATATTTACCCCTTTTTATGAATTTTATAGCCCTTTTCTGGATCTTTTCTAACGAATCAATTTGATTTACTCTATACGGGTCCCAACAAGTTACTCCAAATTCCATGACCGGCCGCACTAAGGACTTGTACGCGATTTCCCTGGACTTTGCACTCCCATTTTTTAAAATCCTCATCAGGAAGTGCAATGTTTTCCACGCTTTCTTAGATACAGAATTTACCTGCTCGTCCCATCCAGCATTACTCGCCAAGTAAACTCCCAAGTATTTGTAGCTGTCCACCTGTGGAATTTTTTCCCCACCCATGTGATAGTTTTGCAGAATGTTTTCCCTAGATCTATTAAATGCAATTGACTTACTTTTTCCAGCGTTAATTTTCATTTTATTTGCAGCAGCCCAATCACTAATTTCATTTAAATCACCCTGAAGAGCAGTATCATCTTCAACATTTCTAATTTTATTGTAAATAATACAATCGTCTGCAAACAATCTTATCTGGCATTTTATATTAACAGTTATGTCATTTACAAAAATCAGAAAAAGTGGGTACGGCCGAGCTTACCACACCCCTCTCAGATAGATGTGTGAAACACTGTTATAGTAACATATATCAAACGGAACTCTAGTATATAATTCAAACAACAGTCACAAGCGCTTCTTATATATCGTATGGCAAAGGTGGCCATGCATTATTTAGAAATCTACCCTCGTGTCAAATTTTAGGGTTTAAAGTAATATGTTACGTACTGTTGTGTGTGGATAAAATAAAAATTATACGCTCAAAAATGAAGTTACAGGTAAAAATAGTATATGTAAACACACAGCAGTATATAATTCTGTCATCGGGCATTCTCAAACTCAAAAGAACAATAGTGATATTTCGATGAGACCAAAGCCTGGTCACGACTGGCGTTTAAATCTCAAAGCTTTGCAGCAACAACCGCTGTTTGGATAAGAGATTTTTAAATCAACTATTTGGATGCGAGCAGTACAGGATAAAACAATGGGAGTGCATTCGTGAGGTGAAAATGACCAAGGAAGTTGTACCTGCTGGGCTTCCTCAATGAGAAACCTAACCGTCCACATGTCAAAGACCGGAATGGATCATGCCGAAAGTTATGTGCAAGCCGCAAGCTTTCTCACAACTTTGCTTTGTTTTTTCTTTTTGAATACATGTTCCACGCACGATTACAAGAATTTGTTTAATAGCATTTCCTAGTTTTGTATTCCACGTTACAGCTTTGAAAATCCTGTTCCGTGAGCAGAACTGCAATCTGCGAGGCCACACAGAGAATCCATTTATCATTTCGGCTTTTGCCTTCGGTAGCAAGCCAATTGGCACCTCTGTCTTTCATTCTGTTCAGCTACTGCATCAAATTGCGTTCCAAGCATTTGCTAGGCATATAAAACATCGTTTGGATGATATAAGGACAATCATGATGTGGATGGGAATGTGAGATAAGGTGTTACTATTTAAAAGGATGAACTGAACAAATGTATCTCAATGTGTCTATAACGTTTTTAATATACAAAAATATGATGTGTTCCATTCCCATGACTTTCTCTACAGCTCCACAAATTATTATCAAAATGTTTGGCTTGCTTCCTTGTAAATAGAAGCGAAATAAGGGAGTACCATGGTTTAAAGTGATAGTCAAAAGCTGGTTGCTATGTGATTGAAGTTCCTTATTTTGTATGGACAGGAGTTGACGGATTCCTGTATGAGAAAAGTATGTTTTTTAAAGGTGAAATAAAAAAAAAAAAAAAAAGGAATAGCTCAAAAACGACCAACTCCACGAAAAAAATGTGTATAACTTAAATTGTGTGTTTTAACGTGCTCTACAATTTTCATGCAACAAGTTTTTGTCCACCTCTTACAGTTTAGCAGTTGTGCAAAATTCCGTAAAATTCATGCAGGATAGTAGTCTTCAGAGACTATTCCCAGAAAAATCAAGATATACTTTTATTTGCCAGGAAAAATTTTAATCAAAATCGTTAGAGCCATTTTTGAAAAATCAACATTTTCGAAAAAAGTTCCATGTAAAGGGTAGTTTGGGGTGGGGGGATTTTTCTCAAAATCTTCGTGTGGCATCCCTGGAGGATACTAAACTTAAACTCTAAAACATATATTTCCAGTGAAATCTCATTATCGAATTTTTTGGTGGAGTGCAATACCTTCTCTATACACTATGTGCACAGCACGTGTAGAGAACGTAATAATATTGGGAATATTTTCACTTTCATTTAAATATTAATGTGCGTATTGCCAATATTGTGGGATAAATGCTGTACTTAAACATTTTCTTAACGTACGCTTTCTGTACTTATAGTCAGCCATAACTGGAAGCTTGATGGCATTTAATTTTTCAGTCTGATTCTGCCTTTTCAACTTTTGTCCTACACAGGATTATGTGGAAGAAAAAATAATTGCAACCTACAATTGTTTTGATTTGTGCATAAGAAATATGAAAAGTTACTCGCGTATTGATAAAGAAAATTTCGCATTTGCTTAAGAGTAGCATGGCTACGACCATCTGGAGAAAAATTTCGAATTTTCGTGAATAAGGAAAAATAATCTGATGTGTTGCACTCAAGTGACTATGTTTATTTTGCGACAAGTTTTTCTTATAAAAACGTAATCTTCCATCTATGGCATACAACTCTAGATACATATAAGCGGAAATTGTTTTATCATATATTTCCTTATAGGTAAAAGGGGAATAAGGAAATACGTTAGACCAAAACTGTAATAAGATCTTTTAAGAGATGGTTGGATCATATTATCATTTTGCATGGCCAGCACAAATAACAAATAATAATAATAATAATAATAATAATAATAATAATAATAATGTTTATAATAATCTCAATTGAGATGACTATAAGTGATAGAAAATATAGACCAATAACCCAATATTTCTCGGAAGCAGTTAACTCCACAAAAAAGGTATATGATATAAGCTGTGTTTTTTTAACGAGATCTACATTTTGGCGTAAGTTTTTTTTTATTTCTTAGGGTTTACAATTAAGCAAGCCATCCAGAATTAAGAGGTCTTCAGAGGCTGTTCATGGAAACTAAGATATTTATTTATTCTATGGTATTTTAATCAAAATCGTCAGAGCCATTTTTGAGAAAATCAACAGCTTTGGAAAGATTATTTGGTAATAAGGAATTTTTTTTGAAAATCCTTGGAAGATGTATACCAAATTCACAGACACAAACACACACGCACACTTAACCGCGCACAAATTGGCCTTTGCTTGAAAAGGCTTTTTATTTCAGTGGACTTAGCAGCTAGTATATTCGGTGGCATTTTGGTACCGAATTTCTGTCGTGGAATATACCTTCACCACCATGTACATTGCACATACATAGCAAATGTAATGGCATTGTCTTGGATTCCATACCATTTCAAAATTTTTAAAATTTGTCACATTTTAATTAAATATACAAGCTAATATCTCAGATTCGTTTAAAAGTAGGTAATGTATGCTTTTGAATATAGCGCTATTTTATTTGTTTTTTAGCATATTTATTAAAAGCAAATAAAATATTCAGTTGTGAGTAGCATTGAAAAATATCGTCCTGTATTATTTTAATCCTGCAAGCATGTCTTTATTTTCTCACATAATTACATAATTTATAACTATAGAACAGTCCATACTCTCAGCATTGTCTACTTACGCAATGTTTACGGTAGTATCTACACGCCAGCTAGATTTTTCAGAATGTATCGTTTCTAGCCCCGGACAACTATTTCTAGGTTTTCACAAGAGGCAGTAAAATAAGATCAGCTTGACAAGATATGCATCCGCCATTACTAGAACCCCTTGTCAGTTATATCACCACAAGATTCCCTTGAAAATAGTCTCTTCTGCTGACGTGTGAGATTTTTCACATCTTCAACGCAGCTGAGTGAAGTTTTATACCAACATGTTCCCCAAACTTCGCCGTCAACTGTTTGAGATTCCCTGTGTGCATATATATTTTCACTTTCTCTTATGTACTATGTACACTGTGTAAAGTGAAGGCACTGTATTGTGCCCAAAAACTTGATACCGAGATTTCACCGGAAATACATGCTTTGAGACACCCTGAATCAAACAAAATCTGATGTGCTACATTCACATGACTTCATCTAGCTGCTCTACAAACTTCTTACTAAAGACTATTCTTTTTTCTACACAATGCTAATTGAGTTAAACGTTAGCAGAATGTTCTTAATACTTAGTTCCTCATACATAGAAAGAAATAAAGAAATGCACTAGGCTAAAGTGATACACAAATGTTTTAAAAGCTATCGTTATGCGATTGTCATTGCAAATCGCCTTTTTTGCTTAGCCAGGAGTAGAACAAAAGAAAAACGGACTCTCCATGTCTGAGAAAAATATAAATTCTTCACAATTGAATCCAATAACAGAGAATATCTTGGAAACGGTTACTACCACAGCAAGACAGAAACTTATTTAATAAAATATGTAGATCTTATTAAAACACTTAATTAGTGTCATACTTTTTTTTCTCGTTTTGATAGCTTTTTTGTAGAGCTGACCATTTCTGAGGTATTCCTTGTACTGGCTTCAGATTTAAAATACTTATATTTTTCTCATACGAGAATTTGTGAACTCCTAGCCAAATAAACAAAGGAATTTCAATCACATATCATCCAGCTTTTAAAATATTAGACTATCGCTTTAGCCTATGGTACTCCCTTATTTCCCTTCTACTTACAAGGGAGCAAGTAATAAGACTATTTCTGCTAATTTTATCTCGGTTAGTATGAAGTAGTTAGAAGAATAAGCTTTTCAACAATAATTTGGTGCAGAGATTTAGAGAGAGTCATGTGAATGGAACACATGAGATTTTTTTCAGGGAGACATTTTACAGACCTCCTTGAACAAGTCCATGAATTAATAACGTATGGAGAAATCTGCCGTATTGGATTTAGATCACCATGAGCGCTATCGAACTATAATTAATGACAATCTGATGTATTCCATTCACATGGTTTCTCTGGCTATTCCAAACTTTTCTTATAAAAGATTATTATTTTTTTTACATCATGATAATCCAGATAAACATTAGCAAAAATTCCTTTTATTACTTGCTTCTTTGTAAGTATAAAGAACATAAGGGATACTCTAGGCTAAGGCAATAATAACATTCTTTAAGTCAGTCCCTATGCGAAACAATTTAAATTCCTTTTTCATTGATTGCTAAGATTAAACAAAAGAGAGACTAAAAGAAACACGACTCTCCGGTTGAGAAACATTTAAGTAGCTCAAAATTGAAACCAATATCAGGATTATTTCGAAAACGGTTAAATCCACAAAAAATTGTCATAAATTGTGTGTTTTAGCGAGATCAACATTTTCTGTGTAGTAAGTTTTTATCTATATCTTACGGTTTACCAGTTATACTAAAGTTATACAAAAGTCATCCATAATGAAGGGTCTTCAGAAGCGATTACAAGAAAATTCAGGATATACATTTCGTGTGTCATAAAGTTTCTTAAACATTGTATTTTAATTAAAATCTTAGAGCCATTTTTGAGAAGCTATATTTTCGAAAAAATGTTCCATGTAAGGAGTGATTAGGGGGCTTTTCCTGAAAATCTTTGTGTCGCATCCTTGGAAAAGTATCAAGTTTGGTATTTAACCGATTTTTTTTAGTTATCCTATCCACAGACATACACATGGATCTTTCAATAAAAATGTTTCTTTTTTTTATTCTTAGGACCCAAAAGTACACATTTCTGTTTGAATTTTGGTATCGTATTTTTATGTGGAGTAATTAACCGTTACTATCTATGTACATTGTTCATACGTGCTAGAGAAAATAAAAAATCATTATTGAATATAGTACATCCCCCATTAATTACTTTAAAATATTGCTCTGTTATAATTATAATACTTCCAATATTTTCATACCTGGTAAACGTATAGCTTGGTAAATAGTTATTGAAGCACAAAATTACGTTTTCTGTATTGATTTCTGTCTGAAAAACGGGTAAATAGGTACTGAAGCGTAAAGCTACATTTTCCATTCTGTTTTCAGCTTGTTAAACAAGTAAATTACGAGATGGTGTGAAAGAAAAAAGTTAATTGCCTGTTTGTTCTTTCAAGCAATTGCAGTGCTCTTCAATTATAACATTGCCACACAACCAACAATGCTGCCGCGAACGACCCCGTACAAAAGAGAATAGTTTCTCAACGTAAGTGTAAACAATCTCATAAGAAATATCAAAGAAATCTTGGGTTTACAACACCGGCTGGTCAACTTCGCTGTATACTCATCGATAAACAAAACTGGGAAAAGTCAAAACGAAAATATAGAAACACACTTGAACCTAATGTCCAAAAGTTCTGAACCGCATCTTTCTCCCCTGAATTGAATAACCTGCTGCAAACTTATGTTTTAAGATATGAGTATTTAAATGTTATGTTTAATAAAATATAATGCCAAAATATATTAAATAATATAGCAGTAATAGTATTATCATTGTAAACGTGAACCTGATTATTGGACTCATAATTAAGGACAAATATATTTGAAACAGTCATATATTTAAAATTACATTGTTATCTATAACATTTCCTTTAATCTCGTAAATTACTACTGTTGCCATAAACAGAATGCATAATGAGTATATTGTTGAGAGATTAGATATCTGACATAGACACCTGTCATGCTTTCCACATTTTATAAATTTTAGATTTCATTGATTTAGCACGGTTCTGAAAATTGTATAATTTAAATTCATTCTTGACCAAAATATAGTAATACTCAAGTTTATATTGTAAGTTTTTCCAGTTTTCACCATCCTCTCAAATTTTTTCACTAATGTCATCGATTTCAAATCTTTACTGTCGTTGCGATATATGGCGTAATGAAGTACTCATGAGGTACGGCTTGCTCGCTGAGAAATTGAACACAAGAAGTCTCTAAATTCTTGTAGTAGTAGGTCTAACAGCACATCATAATAGTCGTCACAAGCTCGCTTGGAGACCGCGCTTCATTTTACCCGAAATGCACTAACTTATTAACTGGCAGACCTGCGAATATGCAGGAATATATTGCCGCTGGAAGTTTCCACAAATATCCAGAACTTTCGAGAAGCGGGGTGAAGAGAAATTTCCTGAAGTTTCCTGAAGTTTCGCAGACGACACCCGGAACTTGTAGTGTTGGTGGTTGCACGGCAGACACTGTAACCTTCATAAAGACTTTCAACCACTGAGTGAGGGACTTACACGCGTCTATGCAGACTGTTTGCCTGCGGCCTGTGATTCCCTCACTTCATCCCTTCCTTCTGCAGATGTTAGCGAGCAATAGATCTCTATAGTCGCATTGCGTGAGGTGTGATTCACCGTTGTCTAATCATTCATTACCTTTAATGGCTACATCGTTCACTTTTATTGTTAGCGATCAATTAAAAACACAAAATGGTGGCTCAAGATTTGGTAATCTGACATTTTGATGACATTGATACTGTCATAAAGGAAGCTAAACCAATACTGAAAACCATCAAGCTCCAACTTTGAACTTCGTAAATTGAGTCCTTAATAGATGCATACAGGTGATCAGATTATCCAAATTAAATATGCTCAAAAATGTGTTTTTATCCTATCCTTACTCTAGCTTAGCTTATATTTTGAGGTTAATTATTTCCCACTATTAGTAGAACTGTTTAGTATTTCGTAAAACGGTTGATTTCATTTATTTCGTATGTCATATATATGTATATGAGATAAATTGTGTGTTTTGATGACATCTATATTTGTATGTAGTACATTTTATCTGTCTCTTTCTCTTTTACGGTTTACGAGTTGTACAAATGTCATCCAAAATGAAGAGATCTTCAGTGGCTATTCTCAGAAAATTCAAGATAAGCATTTTATTTATCATGAAATTATCTTAAACTGGTGGCATTTTAATAGAAATCGTTTGAGACGTTCTTGAGAAAATCAACATTTTTGAAAAAATGCTCCATGTAAAGGGTAGTTGGAAGTGGGGACATTGAAAAGCTTCGTGTCGTATCCTTGGAAGACACTGAACTTAAATACCAAATAACCACAAACGAATACACACGGACATTTTTCTAAATATATTTTTGGATTTAGGGGTCCTAAAACATGTATTTCCGGTGAAATATTGGTATCAAATTTCAGGGTGGAATAAAACACCTTATACATTTTCCATGGGCGCGTTAGAGAAAGTAGAAGTTTGATTTGATTATTTACATTAGTTTCTCTACCCGGTACCTTTTATTAGTAGCAATACCAATTATTCTTACTAAAGTGAGAAAGAACTATAGTACATATTTCGTTATAGACATAACTGGAATAGTGATGGACAAATGTGTAAGAACTGGCTATATACTGGCCTTAAAATTCTCTTTCCATACAATCACGAAAAATAACTGACTGTAGACAGGACTTGAAAACAATCACAACATATTGTCCATTCGAACCACTAATAAAAGATATCTCGGAAATGAATGTTGACACTAAAATGCATTTGAAATAAAGTCTACATTTTAAATATATCTACTGGTTTTGAGCAATAATTTTTCATTTATCGCTTAACGTTTACCAGTTATACAATATCTCATAAAGCTCTTTATATGGTCTGCGAAATCTCATTTTACTTGTCATGTCAATATATTTGATATTTACTCAACAAATATATTGTATTTACTCGGCAAATATAGATTAATAATTTGCTCAAAATCATTGAAGTTATTTTCGGAAAGATTAAAATGTCCAAAAATGTTCTATATAAAAGGTAGTTTGGTGGATTTTCACAAAAATCGTCTTTTCTCATTTTTGTTAGATGCTATGCTTAAAACTAATTTGTTATTCTTTTGTCCTTTTGTTCTTGAATTATGCTATTCGCGGACACATACTTTCTCAGCCTATCAAGCAGTTTGTGGTAGAGAAACACATTCTTTCTATAAACCAAGGCAATTTGGAATACCTATAGTTCAAGGTAACTTAAACTTATGTTACCATAGAAACATTTAACAAATTTTATTGTGTAAAACAATTGATACCTTGTATAATCACATAGGATAATAAAATCTTTGAGATGGTATCTTTATAAGTGTGTGTCTATATATAATATAATTTTAAAAATTTCCAAGTTACAACTTGCTCAACAATAATATTAAGAATGATTTGTTTGTGTGAAAAAAATGTTTTTAAAATATAGTGTTTGACACATACGAAAATATTTAAAAAACACTTCCCGGGGTCCCGGGTTCAATACCCAACTGGGGCGGGGAAATTTTCCTTAACAATACTTATTACCTATCCCCCACAGAGTCTGGAAGTGCGTGTGTTTAATGATATAAAATGATAAACCTAATGTTGTAATCCTACCATAATATGAGTTGTTTCGCAAGTCAGAGCCCCCGATATGAGCATTGAAGCTCAAGAGCATTGCCATTTAACTCTAGTACAAAATATGCTTTGAAACTCACTGTATATATATTCTTAACAAGGAAGTATCATAAAAATTGTTTTCATTACAAACATGAAATGTCATACAAAGCTACTTCCCTCATCCGGTTTCTCTACTTTAGCTTTCACTAAATATCAGTGTTTGCCTACCACTTTAGATAATCTCTGGTAACATATAGCTTTGTAATTGCCTTTTTTCCTTTGTAAGAATAAAATGCGAATTGCAAGGAACAAAGTTATGTCTATCATAGTTCTGACACACACCTGGCAATCCTCTATTTTCTTTGCCCTAAATGCAATTCTTTTTGGTAATCGGTGAAAGACCTAACATCAAACTTAATATCGGCGAGTTTATTAAACACTATTAGACATTAAAAAAGTTAGTGACTGACGTAAATGTGAAGTATTTGCTTCCTTCACATAGACTCTGAATGAAAAGGCGTGACAGCTTGCGGTACACTTCACATTTGGAGGACAGCAAATATTTGCTGAAGGCTAATCAAACAAATGCCTCTCCAAATAAGCGCTCTTCCATAGCAGCTCTCTTTGGTATCAATTACTCTATTGACACATCCCTCTGAGAATACTCACTGATAAAGATAAATCTTGGTATTTGATGGATATGGGCAAAGAAGAACACCATTTCCGGAACAAATTAAGAGGTATATGCTTTTGAATCCAATAACTGTAGTTCATGATTTTAAGAGGAGAAAAAATTTACTTCTTACTTCCGAGAACAACTGTAAGATAGGTAATTAGTTCTTTCAATCCGATAATATGTAAAACCTCATCTCGTTATTTCTGGGAAGGCAAAGAAATTTATTAAAATTATTTAAATAAAATAGCAATAATAATTTACTATGTTGCACTTAGATGGGTTTAACTCCATATTTTCTTCAAGCTAGTCTTACAGAATTTATCGTTCTATCGAATTCTTATTAATTCACTTAAAATTTTAATTCATATTTCATTGTATGGTACAGTGGCGAAATGATGTTGAGATTTTTAAAGTGGATGTCACTGTATTATGTCTTTGAAATGCTATGATTTTTGCATGAACATCAGAAAAACAAAATGGATAGCTATTTCCCATCTGAGAAAGGTATAATTATTTGAAAATTCAATAAAGGAATATCTTGGAAATGGTCAACTCCTCAAAAACTAATGTTCTTTAATGAGATCTACGACATACATCATATATACATATCGTACATTTCTTATTTAGATTTTGTTGGTGTACAGATTTTTTCTCTCTGTTACGGCTTATTAATTATGTTAAAATACTCAGAATGAAGAAGGCTTGACAGGCTATTCCCAGAAGTTTTTATGTATATAATTTTCATGCAGAAGCAGCAGATTTTCATGAAAATCTTCTTTGAAGACGCTAATACTTTGTTGACTTTTCATTTTTGAGTTTTGCTGTTTACAGACGGATACGCACACAAGCGCGCTCGTGGACGTTTTTCTGAAAGTGGTCTTTTTGGATTCAGGATGTCCAACATTTATATTTCCGATGATGCAATATGGAAGTGTATGGAATAGAATAGTTTTCTGCATAATTCTTTACTATACCTTAGAGGGAGATAATGTAATATATAATCAGTTACACAATTTCTTCTACCCTATGTATCCTTCTATTTTACAAATTATTCATACAACCTTTATTTTTCTAATGATACAATGATTCGTTGAAAATTGTTTAAAACTCTTATTTGCATATGTACTGGCGGCGGCGTGGTTAGCCTGCTGAATTCCTCCTATCGTCCCAGGTTTAACCTCAAGGGGATTGTGGTAGACGATGCAGTGTCTGGATCCTCCGGTTTCCCCCACCATTATTTCCACCAATAGATCCATTATCACCTTTCCTATCATCCGTTTTGCCTACATCTAATATTCTGCACTTGCTCAAGTTCATACCATGGGCTGGGCTCATCTCCATCCCTGGATACTCTATCTGATCCAGGCATTTGATCCGAGTTCTGGATGGTCTAAGTCCTCCATATTAGAAGAGTAATCAGGAGGTGAAGGAGAAGGTTTATAAGGAAAGAGAAACCTCAATGAGAGGTGTAATTCATTGTTGACTTTTATGAACACTCCATGCAAATGTTGCTTCAATATTTTTCATATTCCGTCAAGAAGAATACTTGTATGCAACTTAATTATTAATAAACTTTATGAAGAATTTAAACTTCAAATTGTAAAGGAAATTAATCTAAAGCGATCAAATTTTTGGTCGTAAGTGAAAAAATTGTCATGCTAATCAAGATAACCAGAATTGATCATATTGCTTCTTTGTAAGTAGAAGGGAAATGAAATACACTAGGATAAAGCAACAGTCAGATGTTTTAAAAGTCGGCCTCTACATGGGACAGTTGAAATTCGGTTCTCTTTAGTTACTAGGGGTAAACAATCGAGAAAGGCCAAGAGAGATGTCTTCCCTGAACTTCTGAACTTAAATGTCAACTTTGATATTTAACGGACATTTCGTTTTTGTGCTATGCTGCCCACAGACACACACAGACTTAACACACACACGGACATGTTTCTAGGAGGGGTCTCATAAACATGTATTTCTGTTTAAATTTCGATATCGAATTTTGGATGCAATTCTCTTTCCAGTACGCACAGTGTACCTACATATGGGCTAGAGGAAGTAAAAAAAAATCTAATGTGCTCCATTCATATAACAATCTCTACGGCTCTAAAACAAGTTATTGTTAATAAACTTATTCTTCTGTCTACTTCATGTTAATCGAGATAAACATTAGCAGAAACGGTCTTATTGCTTCCTTCCTTATAAGTAGAAGAGAAATAAGGGCATATACTAGGCTAACCCGTCAGTCATATTTTAAAATATGGAATTGAAATTCGTTTCTTTGCGTGGCCAGGATTTGAAAAGTTCCCGTATGAGAAAAGTTAAGTATCATAAAACTGAAACCAATTACAAGAATATGTCAAAAACGGTACAGCTCTAAGAAAAATAATATGATATAAATTGTGTGGTTTAAGATCTACATTTTTGTGGAGTAAGTTTTTGTCTATTTCCTACAATTTACCAGTTATGCAAAATTCAGAAAAAATCATTCAGATTCTATTCCCAGAAAATTAAAGATATACATTTTATTTTTCATATAGATATCCTACACATAGAAGATTTCAATCAACATCGTTAGAGCCCTTTATAAGAAAATCAAATTTTTTGAAATTTTTTCCATATAAACAGTAGTTGGGGTGGGGATATTTTCTTGAAAATCTTCGTATTGCACACTCGGTAGATAATTAATAAAGTAATTAATTTAAATATATACATTAAAGTTTACTTTCTCTACACGTATTAAATACAAAGTGTATAGAGAAGGTATTGTATTCCACCCAAATATTTGATAGCAGATTTCACCGAAAATACATGTTTTAGAGTCTCGTGGATCCAAAAAAAAACATTTTAACTTTCTCTACAGATACTATGTACATAGTGTGTAGAGAAGGTATTGCACTCCACCCAAAAATTCGATACCGAGATTTCACCGGAAATACATGTTTTAGGGCCCCATGTATCCAAAAATAGCATTTGCACAAAAAGGTCCGTGTGTGTATGTGTGTGTGTGTGTGTGGCCGTGTGTCCTTGAACACGACAAGTCAAAAACGAAAAGTCGGTAAAATATGAAACTTAGTATTTAAGTTTAGTATCTTCCAGGGATGCGACACGAAGATTTTGAGAAAAAGCCCCCCACCCCCAACTACGCTTTACATGGAACTTTTTGGAAAATTTTGATTAAAATATTGTATATAAAAGCTATTCCCTTGACAAATAAATGTATATCTTGAATTTTCCGGGAATGTCCTCCGAGGAGGGCTTTATTCTAGTTGAATTTTACGGAATTTTGAATATCTGCTAAACCGTAAGTGATGGAGAAAAACATACTACACTAAAACTGTAGAGCACGTTAAAACACCCAATTTATGTTATATACATTTTTTTCGTTTTTGAGACATTCCTTGTTTTTGGTTTCTGCTTTGAAATACCCACACTTTTCTCATACAGGAATTTGTCAACTACTGTCCATACAAACAAAAGAACTTCACTGACATAGCAATCAGCTTTTGATTATCACTTTAACCTATGGTTCTTCCTTGTTTCGCTTATACATACAAGGAAACAAGTAATAAGACTATTTATGATTTTTTTTTTTCTGATTAGCATGAAGTGAATAGAAGTATAAGCTTTTTGAGAATAATTAGTTGCAGAGATGTAGAGAAATTCATGTGAATGGTATCCACCAGATTTTAAGAAAAAGGTCTGTGTGTGTCCGTGTGTCTGTGAACACGAAAACTCAAGAACAAAATGTCGGTAAAATACCAAACCTGGTATTTAAGTTTAGTAGCTTCCAGGGATGCGACACGAAGATTTTGAAAAAAATACCCCTTGCCCAAACTACCCAATACAAAATTGTGAATTTTTTTATTTTTATTACAATTCCCCTAACGATTTTGATTAAAATACAGCATATTAGAGATACTTAAATGGCAAATAAAATGTATATCTTGAATTTTCTGGGAATAGCCTCTAAAGACCTCTTTATTCAGAATGAATTTTGCTCATGTTTGCGTGATTGATAAACTGTAAGGGCTAGACAAAAACTTCCTATACAAAAAGTGTAAGTCACGTTAAAACACACAATTTATGTCGTATATTTTTACGTGGAATTGACAATTTCTGAGATATTCTTTGTTATTTGTTTCAGATTTAAAATACTTAAACTTTTCGCATTTGGAGGGTTGTAAATTCCTGGCTCTGCATAGAAACGAATTTCAACCAATGTTATCCAGCTTTGAAAATATTTTTACTATGACTTTAACCTGGTGTATTCGTTTATTTCCCTTCTACTTATAAGGAGTCAAGTAATTAAGACATTTTATCTGCTAATGTTTGTCTCAATTATCATAAAATAGATAGAAGAATACTCTGTTTTACAATAATTTGTTACAGCGATGTAGAGAAAATCGTGTGAATGGAACACATCAGATGTTTACTTTCTTTACACGTACTATGTTCTTAGTGTATAGGGAAGGTATTGTATTGCACCCAAAAATTTGATACCTATCTTTCACCGGAAATGCATCCAAAAAAGCATTTTAGAAAAAGGTTCGTGTGTGTTTCGGCGGGCAGCATAGCTAAAAACGAAAAGACCTTTAAATTCCAAACCAGTTCATTTTGAATGAATTTGGCTGAATTTTGCAAGAGATAAGCAAAAACTTACTACACAAAAATTGTAGATTTCGTTAAAACACACAATCTATGCCATATTCATTTTTTCGTTTTCGAGGTATTCCTTGTTATTATTGCATAACTCCATGGCACGACAGCTCACGGGGAACCTTGGCCTACCGCCCGGCCCCCATCTCGGTCCACTACAGACGTCATGGATGGGGTGCAG
Source organism: Hymenopus coronatus (assembly GCA_030762935.1). Classification (NCBI taxonomy): domain Eukaryota; kingdom Metazoa; phylum Arthropoda; class Insecta; order Mantodea; family Hymenopodidae; genus Hymenopus; species Hymenopus coronatus. The sequence continues at coordinate 49,477,760 of CM060890.1, read as the reverse complement.
TATTGGAGGGTGAGACTTGGTCAGCGCCTCGAGTCCCTCCCGGCCGGTTTGTGCGGTCCTCATGACCTGGAGCCGCTACTTCTCCATCAAGTTGCTCCTCAATTGGCCCCCCAGGGACCTTACGAGGCTGAGTGCACCCCAGGCCAGGTCTCCCAGCGGGGGAAAAATCCCCACGCCGGTACTGGGGATCGAACCCAGGTCTCCCGCTTGGTAAGCAGCTGCGCTACCACCGCGCTAAGGAGACGACCTTCCTTGTTATTACAGTTTTAAAATATTTTAACCTTTCCCATGCGGGGAAATTGTCAACTTTGCAGAGAAACGTATCACAATTCCATAACAAACACATTTTAAACATTTGACTGTCGATTTAGCTAGTGTATTCCCTTGTTTTCCTTCTAGGAACTAAGTAATAAGACCGTTTGTGTTTATCTTCATTAACATGAAGTAGACAGGATAATAAGATTATTTACAATAATTTTTACAAAGATTTAGAAAAAGTAACGTGAATACGACACATATTTTTACTTTCTCTACACGTATAATGAATGTTATAAGTGCACTGTATTTAAATTACTCTTATAAATATTGAAGACTAGTTTTACATGTGTTTGCAAAACCTACTATTTCTAATCGAGATAAATGATGGATATATCTGTACCTACATAATAGATGTTAATACTTACGTTCTTAGCTGAAGAAAAAATGGCGGCTAAAGGCAAAAAGGTTATATACTGAGAGAAATAATACTTGTTTGTCTTGTATCTCTCATCTAATGGTTTGGGATGAAATGGAAAGTACGATAAACGAGAATGGAAACCCGTGTGAATGAGTGCCATGAAGATAAATTCTTCAGATATAACAGAAGTATGTAATTTGTAAACGTGAAGCCACCCTCAGGGTCTGACACAAACTATTATTCATTATTTGTAGCTTTGTTTCCAGACAAATGTGACGTGGTAAGCGTGACACATTGATTAAATGTTATACAATACAGCTCACACCCTTTTAGAGATTACTGGCAATATCACGCCCCTGTTAAGCAATAGCCTAAAAGTGTGCACCTGGTTATGAATTTCATTGCTTGCTGGCTCGCCTCCAAAACTAAGAAGTTTTATTACAATTATATTTTTTAATTTATATTTTAAAATAAAATTCTGACGCTCCTTACATGCAAGTAGTGGTGTAATATTGGCTGGTTGATCTTCTAATTCTATTTATGCATTATTAGGGGGTTTACGTGCGGTAGCACAAACTATTTCTTATGTAGTGTAGAGTATCGGAGGGGATTCCGCACCTCAGCCAGTAAGTAGGCTTTTTGTACATCAGACCTAGACAGGAGAGGATGAGATGAGAGCGATTACAGAGAGCAACCGGAACCAGCCTGTGACGGGGAGCCATCGTGGAGAGTCCCTAACAGTTTCCAAGCAGTTCTTCATCTCGAAGCGGTGAGCGCTAGAAGTTCGGGCCTCAGGTCTGAAGACAAAATTGCAGTTTCTGGTTCAGTTTAATCCGAGTCTTTCCTATTGGTTACTGAGACAATATGGCTGCGACAAGTTTCGAGCTTTCGTCGAGGTTAGGTTACGTTAGTTTAGGTGTGTGTAAATGAACTGGATCGAAATAAGGGGAAACATGGAGTTTCCGAAAATAGGCTCTTCTTTCCAATGCGAATTATACAGACTTCCGTTCGTTCTTTCTGCTTGCGCATGCGTCAATCGAGCAATAGCAGAGTTCCAGTCTAAAACTGAACTAGAATCCGTAATCTCACGGTCTGAAGAAGGACCATTAGTACACCGACGACCTCCAGCGCCATCCTGCCGCCGAGAGCTGAGTTTCCAAAGCGCAATCATCTTCACGAAAGGGCGCCACCACCGCAGCCCTCGCCGACTCTTACAACCCTAAAAAAAGATCAGACAGATGAAATAGAGGACAGAAATTTCGAGAGAATGAAGAATCCTCCCCAACATTTGTCTAATGGCCCAGAAAAAACCCATAAAACCAATAGGTCAGAGAGGTCAGCCGAGGGGAGCCGATCCCACGACCTCGCGAGTGCCACTCCCAAAGCAAACGCCTGAACACCTGACGGTTATATTCAAGTAACGATACAAATATTAAATGCCTTTAATATGTCAGTGTACCCACATTTTAATCTAAAATGTGTATTTTGATACTAAATTTTGGCATTTATTACAATAAACACCATATAAACACTATGTATTATAATGCAAGCTAGAAGTCATGAACAATTTGTCGCGTTCTAAGAAGATACTGAATTTATTTACCAAATTTGGTATTTAACCAATTTTTCGTTTTTGAATTATACTGTCCACAGACGAATATTTAGACACACACATGGATATTTTTCTAAAAAAAATTCTTTTGGATACAGGGGTCCTCAAAACATGTAATTATGCTGAAATCTCGGTAAAGAACTTTAGGTGTAATACAATACATTTTCTACCTACTGTATTCATTGTACATGGTGCTAGAACAGGTATTCAGAATTATACCGTGGCATTGTGATTTCTATGTTAGACCTGCCTGCTCACCAAATCTCAACATTATATTTTATCTTTCTAGAGATTATTATTTAATGAAATTATGAATAACTCACCACCTTTCGTTGCATATTATGTAAAATTGTCTACTTTTATAGTTATGCTTAAGGTGTAGAGCATCATAGGGCCAATACGGAGGGCCGGGTTTGATCCCAAACGACCGCATGTGAGATTTGTGGTGGACGAAGCGGCGCAGGGGCGGGTTTTCTCCGGGTTCTCCGGTTTCCCCCGCCATTACATTCCACCGGGGCTCCATCTTCATGTTCATCAGTGTTATCGGCTGCGGTGCCAGAGCAGTAAAAGCGGGCGTTAAACACTACCCCCGCCCCCAATACAGAGGGAAGATGAAGTCAATACCAACTTTTCCCTAGCTGGATATCATTACCTACAGATCGCTATCTAATGTAATTCCTCAAAAAAGTGGAAACATAAAATCACGCTCCAAGGTCACGGTAGTGACCTTACGACGCCGAAATAAAAGTTGTGTATATTCTTAAAATATACACTTTATTCCAAAATAACTGTTTGTGGTATTAACGATCTTCAAAATATTTACCATCCATCTTTGGAATTTAACATTTTGAGCAAGGCAAATTGATTCGTTATTTTTTTAAATTATATTTTATTTTACGCCGCTTTAATAGCTTGATCTTATTGCTCGGGATCTGTTCGGTAAGATAGCTTGTTGACGGTATTTGATGGCTGGTCTTCCGTATCATATTACCTTTGCTTCGTGCCATGTAAATGGTGCCAGAGTGTCATTTAGTTTAGCTTGCTCTACCACCGTAGTCAGATGCGAAGTGCAACTAGCCTTTTGATGTCTCATCCGTCTACGATATACCCTTAGCTCCGCGACCCAATCTACAGCTTCCACTATCTATGGATAGATGGCGACGCAATCACAACTATCATTTATTTTCAGTTTTACTGTTGATTGAGCTTTGATTTGTGGTGTTAAGTATCCAGTCCGGATTTACCTTTGGCGGCTGTAAGAAACCCTCGAAAAAATCCCACGTATATGGTCGGTCCACAAGATTTAAATTCAAATGTGGGCCGCAGCGTAACCGCCTGAGTCACCCCTCGCTATTTTGTTTTTAATGACTCATGCACAGAGTAAGCAGCATATGGCTAGCATATGAGTTACATTTGAAATGACTTCTGAATGCTCCTTGCATCAAATACAGTCTGGCTAGTTAACGCGTGTGCATTTCGGCCATTTATAATACAACTCTTCCTCCTGCAATCCTTTCTGCATAGGAAACATCACCTGTTTCTAGAGCGGCTTTATCTCTATTAGGAATCCCAACTGCCCCGTATTTGACGTGTGCAGATATCTCTTCGTGCATTAAGAGTTGCAGAACTCAACAGGGCTGGGCTATTTCAAGTTAGAACTGGCCATTGGAGAACAGGCAGGAGTGACGATAACACATAATAAAATAAACGAAAAGAATAACAAATTGTTATGAAGAAAATAAACACATAAAGATATAAATATATTTAAATTTCTTGAAAAAAGTTACCTCTAAAATTATATCTTTCGTTTTATACTTCTTGTGCAGCGGTGAGTGGGTTGCGCTCATTAAATGTGTAAAACGAAGTTCGGTTTCCCCAGTTTTCTTCTGGTAGGGCTTAACTTGCATTAGTTCTGCAACTCAACTTCGGAAATTTGAGCTGAGACACTACTCGAGTCGACAAATATAGTTTTTTTCCAAAACATGATGGCCGATGGCCTTCAAACGGGACCACAATAACCATCAGTAAACAAAAGACGAACCTGTACTACGGGTGAGGCAACACAGTAAAATCTCTTGTTTTATGGAGACTGAAGACTCTGCTTGCAAGTCGAGATTCGCGCCTCAGTTAAGAGACTCGGATGTAGAAGACTTGGCAACTGTGAGGGTTACTTTCCAGCCGCAGCCCTTTTAATCCTAAAGCGACTTTGACAGAGGGTTATCATGTTCTGAAAAATACTGTAAGTTTCACTTCCTTAAAATCAGAGTTGCAAGACAAGGATAAAAGTTCCCTTCTGTGGGGCGTGGAGAAGGATATATCACAGCCAAGAGTTGCGGTTATATAAATTCCCTTTGTCAGACAACTGCAGTCGTATTTTCTAGGCAGATTTTACTACTTTTATTTCGAGTTTTATTTTTCATGATAAGGAATAGATAGAACATGTTTTAAATCATTGGTAAAGGAAATGAAATAGTGAATATAAAAGGTGGGGTTGGTTATTTGCTTTCAGATTTTTACTTTCTATTGTACATACGTACAATGTGCATAGTAGATAGAGAACGTATTGCACTCCAACCAAAAATTCAATATGGTGATTTCACCGGAAATCTCGTGTATGTTTTGAGACTCCCTGAATAAAAAAAAAAATGCTTAGAAAAAAGTCAGTGTGCTGTGTCTGTGTGAGTGTCGTCGGACAGCATAACTCAAAAACTAAAAGTGCGTTAAATACCAAACTTGATATTTATGTTTAAGATGTGACACGAAGATTTGCAAGAATATCCCCCCGAATCAAAACTACCTTTATATGGAAATATTTTCGAAAATTGTTATTTTGTCATTAATGGTTCTAACAATTTTGAACAAAATGCCGTATATGAAAGTTATTTACATGAAAATGTATATCTTGAATTTACTGGAAATAGCTCTAAAGTCCTTCTTATTCCGAAAGACTTTTGCATAACTGATAGCAGAACATACTACACAAAAAATGTAGATCTTGTCAAAACACACGATTTATGTTCTATCATTTTTGTTGTGAAGCTAACCATTCCCAAGATATTCCTTGTTATCGATTACAATGCTTATGTATACTTTTTTTTTCAAATAGGATGCCGTGTTTCTTTTGTTTTTCTCCTTGTCATGCAAAGAAGTGAATTTCAAACAAAGCAACAGCTTTTAAAACATTTGACCATCACTTTAGCATCGTGTATTCTATTAGTTGTCTTATATTTAAATGAACTAAGTCACAACACCATTCTACTAATATTTATGTCAATTAGCATGGAAAATAAGTGATTTTTAAGACGTTTGTAGGTGGAACAGTTAGTGAAAGATTGTGAATGGAACACCACATTTTTTTCCGTAATTATTTTGTTTCTGTTTCTGAACCTTTGTTCTTCCATAGAAATGTATGAATCTGTAACCTATATTACACTGAACGGTAGGTAAATAGAAATCTTACTTATGCAGACTGGTTTTATTATGCACTACTTCTAATTATTTCCTTTACTGTTTAGGAATTTTTCTTCCTGACATGATGAATGGAAATGTTGTCCGAAAGTTTTGCCAAAAAACCCAATGACTGTGGACAGCTAGCCTGTTGTAGCATAAACAGGAAGTTAATTAGCTGTAATTCCGGGCTGTCGACAAGAAGTGAAACAAATGATAGCTCCGTTCCGCATTGAGAGCTTAATTTTTTTTTTAAAAAAAACTAGAACCTGCTCAATAAATGACTATATTTTAAAAAGTTAGAATTGAGGACTTCATATACGTTTGTTTAAATTTTATAGAATAAGTAAGAAGTTATTATTAATAATAATAATAATAATAATAATAATAATAATAATAATAATAATAATAATAATAATAATAATAATAATAAAAATAACAGGTAATAATAATATCTCGAAAGTATATATCATTCAACGATTTATTCTACAAATTGTTTAAGGTCTTTTGGAGTTATATTTACAAATATTTTAACATTATGATAATTGAAACTGCAAACTCTATTATTAGGAACACTTTATATTTTATTATGTTTATTATTAATTTATATTTAGCACAATTTTGCTACTCTACGGTTGCATTATTAAACTTTGATGTTTTATTTTATCAAATAATTGATATGTTTGTATTTTATAACAAAATAAGTGCATATGCAAGTGTATATATTTATATTAACGTTTTGTGTAAATGCTTTCCTTTGTAACACTTTTAACTTACCAAGAAAAATAATAAGTTTCCAGAGAAATAATTATTTTGTTCTGTAATATATTTATAAGCAATATAAAATCATCTACAAAACGAAACAATGCAATGAATGTGAAACTTTGAGATAATTTAATTAATGAAAATCCTCTGTACGAACTTCTTCCAATAACGAAAGAATGAATAATTCATATATCTTGAATAGCTTTTTACTGAGCGCGTTAGCTCCGCGGTAACCATTGAGGCTCATCTTTTGTTTGTTTTACTTATGTTTCTGCTGTTTGTTTTTCTGGTTGTTCAATTGAGACATATAGATTTACAATATACACACATATCCCAATACAGTTGCCCTCCGTGGTGTAATGGTTGCCATGCTAGCTTCATATACCGCTTCATAGGCCGCTGGTTAAAACCCGGCGGAGGACGATGGATTTTTTCGGGCGTAAAAATCCTTAGCATGGCTTCCTTCAGAAGGGAAGTAAAGCCGTTGGTCCCGTTTCATAGATTTAGAGCACATAAAAGAGCCTCAAGACTGGTAGAGAGGCCTCTGAGTAAAATTAAGCGGCCTTTCACGCCCAATATAGAATGGAACGCTGAGAACCACAACAGTTAAAGAGCGTCCATAAATAAAACACCATTCATATCCCAATGCCGGGCTGAAACCCGCAATTCTTTGTGCCACCAGACACTAATTAGTACTTAATGCGACCATGGGGTTCGGAAACCTGGGTTCGAACCTCGTTGGATTGTCCACCAAACCATGAGTATTTTCGTGGTTATTTCAAGTCATAAGGAGAATGTATGGGCAATTCCGCTTGTATAACGGATTTATGTGTTATTCAGCATTTCTTGTACCCATAATTTTCTTTCAACTGTTTCATCTCATTATGTTTTAGGGTTGTTAGACCAGTTGATGGCAATTAGTGCGTGACGGAGGAACAAAGTGCGTAAAGCACTTTGAGGAACATATCAACACCTTTTATGGCCTTACAATAACATTTAGGAAACTAACTACCTACTTAAATTTAAAATAATGGTATCATTGTTAACCAGTTTCACCCTGGTAATAAGATAAATAATATCCTTATTATAAAATTAAGTAAAAAGGAAACTGAACTAAGTTGATGCTCATACCGGTTGATTGCCCTTCTGTTGGTGCTCTGAATCCCCGATTTGCAGATGCTGCCGGCTCAGGTTCGGTGTTACTTTTAACAAATGCCGTGGAGATCTTTGCATCATTGTATGGATCCGGCGCTCTTCGGATTTTCCTTTCATCCCATCCTCCCAGGAGTCACAACTGATATACCCAAGTAGAGTGCTGAGCTCCACTGAGTGGGTCCTCATCCGTCAATACTTTTTATTCTGTTCAGTAGAACACAAATTTCTGCTTTCACTGCCACTACCCTTTAATGACAGAGAAAATATTGTGATCGCGGGGACTACATTACCTGGGGATGCCGGCCTGTTTAGCTATAGTCTGGTAGGGTTTTCCATAGACCCTATGAAACAAATGACTGCGCAACAAACCCATCATATGCCACCTCCCTGCAGTTTGGGTAATTTCAGCTTCAGAGCATTCCTCTCGGCAGTTTCGAGCCGTTCCCCTTCGAGAAGGTATCGCTTTTCATAGTGTTGCTAACGCTTGGCATTTATTTAAGATGGCGAAGAGTTGGTAACAGAAAATGGTCAGCACAGAGTTCAGTTATATTCTGTTCTGACTATGCATGTATCGACACTGTCTAAAATGTTTGTTTGTGCTACGCTAAGTAATTAAGGAATAAATAAAGGCGTTTTGCAGCAACTGGTCTCATTTTTTCTAGTATTTTATTACACCAAAAAATTCGATATCGAGATTTCACGGAGATAAGTAAGTTGGAGTTCCAGTGAACTAAAAAAGGCATTTTAGCCAAAGAAATTAAGTGTGCGTTATTTGTCTGCCTTGCTGATTGTGAACAACATACATAGCTTCAAAAACGAAAATGGTACAAATCTATTTTCATAATTACTGTTTGAATTTTGTATGCGGAGTTTTTGAATAAAATTCCTGCATCTCAAGGCGTTGTTTACATTGGACTCTTTATTTTTTTTTTTTAATTTTCGCAAACATGAAATTAATTCAAATGTTTATCCTGATTAAAATAAGTATAACAATAGTCCGCTTTTCTCAGAATACTTCGTTGAAAATATTCAGAGAAAATCATATGAATGTAACAATACAATTTTGTTAGGTTGAACAATGATTTTTTGTATGTTTTTATGGACGCTGTTTAAATTCTTTATTTCTTATCTAATTATTTTAATTATATTTAATTATTTTTAATAAAATAGCATATATTTGAGATAATACATGATTAATAAACGTACAATTCAAATATATATATGGATAACCTATGAGGTCTGAACGAATTTTGTATAACTATAAAACTGTGTAACTTTAAGGGAATGTCACGAATTTAACACACGAAGAATGCAGGATCATTAAAAGTTGGTCGCTATGTGAAGCAATTGCGGTTCAGTTTGCTTGGTCCCGTTTGAGAAAAGTTACCTGCTCAAAATTGAAACTAATAACAAGGAATATCTCAGAAACGGCAAATTCTGCAAGAAAAACGTATATTATATAAATTAAGTGTTTTAACGAAATCATTACATTTTTGTGCATCAAGTTTTTGTCTATCTCTTACGGTTTAACCGTTATACAAAATTTTGCAAAAGTCATCCAGAATATAGAGCTTTCCAAGGCTATTTCCAGAAAATTCAAGATATACATTTTATTTGTTATGAGAATATCTTTAATATACGATATTTTAATCAAAATCAACATTTTCAAAAATTCTTCCATGTAAAGGGTAGTTTCTAGTGGGGAGGATATTGTTGAAAATCTTCCTGTCGCATTCTTGAAAGGTACTAAACATAAATACCAAGTTTCGTATAAAATGGTCTTTTATTTTTTGAGCTATGCTGTCCGCAGGCACACACTCACAAACACACAGACCTTTTTATAAAAATATGTTTATGGACTCAAGGGAACTCAAAACATATATTTCCGGTGAAATTTCGACATTTTGAGTAGAATACTATATCTTATCTAGAATATTGCACATATACGCGTGCTGGAAAAAGTAAAAAAGAACTTCTAAATGCATAACTTTTAAAGGAATAGTATAACACTGTTTGAAACCTTATACATAAATTACATCATATACATCAATATTAACATATACATTAACATTTAACATTTATTTAGGCCAAGGTTCCCCGTGAGCTGTCGTGCCATGGAGTTATGTTATTAACATTTAATGAACATCTATATCATAGGATAAAAACAAACTTGACAACCCACTGTCTTAATTCCATCAAAACCTGTGCATAAATGAGTCAGTTGTATGCTTGTTTGTACAGTTGAGTGAATGATTATATCTAAAATAGGTACATACATTTTTGTGCGAGAATATCAAATAAGTTTGTACATTTCATTTTCATTGCTATATTCAACCATTTATGTATGTTCTTGCTAATGTTTGTACTTGTTAAGCTTTTACCATGAGACAAAATTGAAATAAAGGTCGATCTTTAAAATAAAAATAATTCCCAAGTCTCTGAAACACTAGAAAGAATTTATATAGCCTAAATATTAGACCACCAACACACGTAGAAGATAGTTAAGATAGAATAGTTTTGATTTGTAATTAAAAATGCTGGTAAGAATAAATCTAAAGTGGAGGGTAAGGGTATCCTTACTGTTTTCTAATTTTTGCATTATTGAATTAATACATAATTTTATATGCCTTCTCATCGCTACTTATCAATATTAGCAACGATATACATTGTCTTTTACTTGTTTACCCTCGATGCTTAAGACATTTACAAATCACATTTTTGGATAACTTATTACTTACAAAATATTATGTGTAAAGGATTTAGAATGAATAAATTTGATACGTTTAATTCTGCATGCTTTATGGTATGAAATTTTACTTATTGTAGAATACCTTTTCAGCAGGATTTTATTCTAAGGATATAATTTTAGAAGTAGTTTCTTTAAGAAATTTAAATATATTTATATATTTTTTATATTTCATCATATACGTATTTTAAATTACATTCTCATAAATAAATATGATTTAATTTATGGATTAGCATAAATTATAAGTTTATACATTTTAATAAACCTTGATTTTTTTCTTCTGTGTTTTACACATTTAAATATGACACAATAAGAACATTTTAAAACATTTTATAGTTTTTAAACCTTTTATGACTTACGAAATCTTATGCGGCTCAGTTTCAAGGTTCAGAATAGAAACTTTATTAAGTATACTCCATGACATTTCTATAATCCTCCAGCTTTAGGTTGACCTTGGTCATTAGAAAAAGAGGTTATTATCATTATCTCTTTCTACTCTCTCCCTCTTTTATGGCGAACCAGGGAGGGCAGAAACGCCAGTGGCGGATGATCCTTCATCTGTCTGTTCTTTCACTTTACTTGCAAGAGTTGCAACAACAACAAACACCTTCTAACCCTTGTACCACCGCAGGTAATTAAACATAGTTGAGTTATAACATGAACTTAACTTCTAAAGGAAAGAAACCCCAGGGGTTTTCCACAGCCTGTTAGACAAGGAGAGTAGAAACATGCTAACTTAAATATCGTACATTATAGAATAATGAAACTAATTGAGGATTAAGAAGACAAGCAATACCTTCTTATTTCCGTCACTTTAAATATAAGACAATTCTCTATATATGAAATAAAACTCTGATGTGTTCCATTCACATAACTTTCTCTACATTTCTATAACTATTTTTTTCTTAGTTTAACGTCCTTTAACCTGGTTGGTCATATCGTACGATGAAATAATTGGTGAAATCATGCTCAAATGATCTCGGGGTCCATGGAGCTTAAAGTTACTCCACATTCGTCTTTTCAGGATAAGGGAAAAACCCGAAAAAAACGTATCTGGGTAACTCACCCAGGCGGGCTCCAACAGATTATTGTTAAAAAGTTAATGCTTTTATTTACTTAATGCTAAACCAGAAAAATTAGCAAAAATAGTCTTATTACTTGCTTCCTTGTAAGTAGAAGAGAAATAAGGGAGTACCATAGGTTAAAGTGATAGCCAAATGCTGGTTGTTATGTGACTGAAGTTCCTTTGTTTGTACAGACAGGAGTATACAAATTCCTCTATGAAAAAGTATAAGTCTTTTAAGGCTGAAACCAAAAACAAGGAATATCTCAAAAACGATCAACTACACGAAAACAATGTATATAACATAAATTGTGTGTTTTAATGTTTTGTCTATCTCTTCCGTTTTAGCAGTTATGCAAAATTCCGTAAAATTCATCCAGAATAAGAGGCTGTTCCCATAAAATCCAAGATATACATATTATTTGTCAGGTAAATACCTTTAATACACGATAATTTAATCAAAATTACTAGGTTCATTTTTGAGAAAATCAAAATTTTCGAAAAAAGTTCCATGTAAAGGGTAATTGGAGGTGGGGAGATTTTCTTGAAAATCTTCGTGTCGCATCCTTGAAAGATACCAAACTTAAATACCAAGTTTGGTATTTAGCGTATTTTTCGTTTTTGAGCTATGCTGTCCAGAGGCACACGGACACACACGGACCTTTTTCCAGAATCTTTTTTATTCAGGGGACCCAGAACATATGTTTCCGGTGAAATCTCGGTGTCGAATTTTTGGGTGGATTACAATACCTCCTCTATATACTATGTAACATAGTATGTGTAGAGAAAGTAAAAACGTCGTTCTCAGTTTATGGGTCTGATATAGATTAGAATAATGAAAGTAGTCGAGGGTTAAGAAGACAAGGGTTTCCTTCTTATTTCCGTCACTTTAGATATAAGACAATTTTCTGTCCATGAAATAAAAACGTCGTTCACAGTTTAAATGCCTGATATACCAGTTAATACAGCTGGTAAGGATATAAAATACAAAGACTCATTGCTTTTATGCTAATAGTTTAATGGCTCGCCAAATGATTACGTACCTATTACGCAATGAAAATGTATCTCATTTTAGGCTAAATGTCACTTCCTTGCTGTGGAAACCTAGTTGTGTTTTAGGAGTTGAGATGTTGATGTTGCGTAACATCATCAAACACAAGTACATGTTATTTTGGATGGAGTATGTGTACACAAGCTTTCTACAGAAGTGGTTCTCCAACTTGTAGCAGCAATACATGTTCATTAAAATCCTGACTCTGCAACAGGATTAGGCCTTGTTAATATTCCTTGTTCTATCCCACATTAAAATATCAGACTTCTTACAAGAGGATAAGTTTATAAAATGTGTGAAGACATACAACGCATTTGTTCTTCGTTTAAATCTTAAGGCAACCTTTAGGAATATTAATAGCTTCTCTAGTTTAGTTAGGTTTTAATGCAAGAAAATAAAACAGGAAGTAAAAACACTGAATAACACAATTGTCTAACTAACAAAATACTTTCCTGTATAGTTACTTTATCATCTCTTAAAGGCAATTTAAACCATTCATAAAACGTGGTTATAAATACTAGTCAACGGTTTTCCCCCCGCACAGCTGTACATAGCTCACCCGTTTGTTGAAAAAGTCTACAAGGATTCCGGGAATAGTAATGATTATACTCATGCAGTATATGTTAAATTCGAAGACCTATTTATCCTAGTTCCGCGAGATATATGTTATATTTTTCATCAGATTATCGCAATTTGTTTTAAGAATGCCATTCCTCATCAAAAACACACATCATAACTTCAAAGTATATCAAACATGTTAAATGGCTGTATTCGTGGGGAAATGAATACCTTAATACTTTGTATCAAACTCTTACGCTTTGAGACGATCATAGTACTAAAATAGTTGTTAAATATCATTTATTATAAAGTTATTAACAAAGCTGATCATTTTCCATAGTTTAGTCTAGCACCATTATGAAATGTCACTAGCAAACCCTTAAAGAGGCATTAAGTGTATTAAGTCATGTAAGCATTTCTTAATAAAGAGCACCGTTATCGAGTTTTATTGCCTGTAAGATTTACACTATAATTAAAGAAGCCATCAGTTGTCATTCTTTTGTTAAAGGTTTAAACACGAGGTTAAGCTAATAGGTGTATGTGTACGTTACGGAGGGGTGTTCCACACTGCAGTCGTAAGCTTGTTGTACGTCAGAACCTTGGAGAAAGGGTGAGATGAGTAATTTCAGAGGGCGGGCGACATTCTTACATGGAGAGAGCCGCCATGGAGGGCCCATAACAGTTATCAAGCATGCCTTCATTTCGGCGGGGGCTGGGGACGCCATGCTACCTGTGTAGACTACCTGTGTCTGCAGACAACCACTAACGTCATTCCGCCGCCGAGATCTGTATTTCCCATAGAACCAGATGTATGCATGTTACAATAAAGGTATAATTAAATAAACACAAAACCGATTAGTAAACAAAACGTATTCTATTCTCCAAACAGTTAGCTTTTACCTTGAAGCACTCATAGCGTCACATCTGTTGCTACACGAAATGGGGCCTCTGCCACAGTCCTCGTAGACACTTACAATCCTGAAAGAGATCAGTTGAGATAAAATGAAGATGAAATTAAGAAACAACAAGCTCAGGGGAGTGAGGAATCCTCCTCGCCTAGTGACCCGGAAAACCAATCAAAATAACCATGGGTCAGAGAGATCGACCGCGGGGAACCGATACCACGACCTCTCGAATGCCAGTCTTAGATGATCAGCTTGGTAAGCTAAACATAATTCATTTGTATGCGTGCGGTCTTCCCCTAAGTATAAGGATACGCTTGTATCGAAAGCAGGAAGCAGCCGTTGACGTCCTAAAGGTCAAAGTAAGGCCACTGGTAGAGAGACAAAGTCTATAAGAAAGCAAATGGACCAATAACAATAAAGACATTTAGTGAAGGCAGCTTACAATAGAGTGCAAGCAATCCGTGAAATAATGTGGATTAAAAAAAAACTAAATGAGGCGTGAAATATATCTAGTTTTGACAGCCTTGGAAGTTGAGATTCAGAAAAGAATGTCCAGCTACAATTAGCATGCTTCCATTTAATTTAGCGTCAATGTCAAGAGAAGTATTGCTTCTGATGACATATTTTGTTAATGATTTATAATGTAGCAACAGATGAGACGCTGTGAGTGCTTCAAAGTAAAAGATATCTGTATGAAGAATAAGCTTAACGTAAGTTTTGTTCACCATTCGGTTTTCTGTTTATTTGGTTATTCCTTTACTGTAACATGCATAATATCTGATTCTATCATTGCTGATAGTTTATTTAATCGAAACCTCTCGTAGAATTCTCGATGACTCCATACGTGAGAATAGTTCGCTTTGTAAACATTCTAGGTTGTTTTCTCTTGTGAAGAGGGGTTAAAATAAGTTGTTCTTATTATTAAATTAGAAATTTTGTTATATTACCACCCTAACAAGTTTATTATTTACTGTTTTACTGTTAGAACCAGTTGAAAAACTCAATGCCACATCCGAGATTTGAATACGGTTTTCCAGTTCTCCTGAGTTGCTCTATTAAGCTTTTGTGACAACGTGCCGGCATGACATTCAATATTCGAATCCATAACCTACGCATCATCATCATCTTCATCATCATTTAAACCAAGGATTAGAACACGAGGAGGACCCTGAGAAATGCTTCCCTGTTCAAGAACAACGGGGAGAACCTGAAGTGGACATTTTTTTAGTGTTTAACGCCCACTTTAATTACTTATGGAACCGCAGGTGGTGACACTGATGATACATGAATGAAGATGGAGCACCGGTGGAATGCTATGGCGGGGGAAACCGGAGATCCCGGAGAAAACCCGCCCCAGCGCCGCTTTGTCCATCACAAATCTCACATGCGGTCGCTTGGGTGAGTGAAGTGGACAGAACCACCACCCACGCCATCTACGAGTCATGTTACGAGATAAAATCTCAACTTCAAACGCAACCCATACTTACTTTGCATCCCTAAATTGTTCTCTAATACTGTGTTTGAAAATTGATATATGTGACATTATTCTCCTTATTTCATCTTTATTACCAATTTTATTTTTCCCTTCTTATTTCACATTTCATAGAGAAAAATCTGTGTGGTATGAAATAATATGAGAAATATTGCAAACCAATGTTTGGAAATACTCTAAAACTTGAATTTTAGGCACATTTTAGGACAGCCTTTTATTCATTTTTACATAACACATCCCTCATAAACCGATCCAATACAACCCTCACAAACCGTAAGAAGGGTAAACTAATCTAAATCAATTAGCAGGAGAAAACCTTAGCTCTTATTTTGCAACGGAATTACATTGCAAGTATTTCAATATTTTTATTGTACCTGTTTTAGCTGTTCTGTAAGGCAACGCCGAACGACGAATCACCAAAGCTTTTACAGAACTCGCTTTTATATTGAAAATTTAAGTAACTATTCATTACATAATTCTCTAATACTATTATAAATGGCTTCTAAATACATAGCATTAAAAATATGCAATGAATAATCAAATGGTTCATCTGCATGTACAGTTTAAACATTATTAATTGAGAATACACTATCATAGGATATAGCAGACATGTTCAAATTTAAGCAGCAGAGGGGAGGGTGCAGTAAATCATCATTTCACTATGTGAAGCATTGGCGAATGCCATTATGAGACGTAATGGAATCCTGATTTGGATCTAGCGTGGTTGTCTTTTTTGTGACAGGTGATATGATTTACTTTAGAGGAGTACATCAAAAGTTGCTAAGGATCATCAAGCCTTAATAGACAAACTAAATGATCGTCGGGTAGTCTACTGTTATGCTGGTTTTAATGTACCTAATTAATTTCAGATAAGCTTTGCTTGCAAATGTTTTTGGAACCACACATTTGTTATTAAATGTTATGGAAATAATCACAGTTTGAAAAATGAACACCTTTCGAACTTTTTTTGTTTGCGCAATTTTTAGAACAAGTAATTCCGTTTATAGTTGTGTAGAGCTCCTGAAAGTGCGATAAAACTGATACTTTCCGCATTGCGAAAGTGACTCACTTGTTATTGAGTACTGTATATGTAACTCACGAGCATTTCTCTTCCGTGACTGGAGTAGGGGAAAACGACGTTATGACCTCAAGACCTCGCAAGAGTTTCCTGGAGTATACAACGAGAGAGAAGCATCACTTGTGTGACCTACTTGTACTTACCATTCCCACAGGAGGAAAGGATGAAGAAAAGGAACACAGAAGGTTACAGTCCGCAGGCAGACAGACCAAGAGACGCGTGGAAATTCCAATAGTTTCTAGCTCAAAGTCCCATTCCACTAATGGAGTTGCCGTTGAACGATGTCTTCAACTAAGCAACCCTCTAGCGTCCAAAGGGAATACTGTTTTCTTGGATCGTATTCAAGCCATTTGTCAGTGTTTACTGATGAAAAGTCACTTTACACGAAGTTTAGAGGTACATAAGTGAAAAATAAGACGGAAATAGAATAAAGTGGAAACGAGGGTAAGGAAACCGTGATAGATGCGAAACTATGCCAACATTTGCAAATGGACTTGAGAAAATCACGAAAAATGAATGTAAGGTGGGGGATCGACGGAACAGAACCCGGAACTTTCCGAATGCGAGGCTCCCACACTATTGCAGAAATAATTCGACCTGTAAAGCTACTATTAAGTATTATATTTATATTAGCCAGTAAGGGCTAAAATTGGCAATTATCAAATAACATCCACAAAGGTTGAAACAGCATAACCCAGAAAAACGTTACATTTCTTAATCGCAAATACACCAACCCATTGAAATTAATTATCAGACTTTCTGGACTAAATAAATTACTTTCTTACTGACCACTTCCTATACACCTACGCAGCAAGGTTATTCTCTCCAGAATTCCAAGGACGTAAACTGTCTTAATGCGTCCTAGCATCCTTTGCCATAAATCTAATATACGGAATTACTGCACTCAGGGAAATTTCTAATTAAAGGCTGAAAAGTCATTACCCATGCCGGCGTTAGACAAAACTACCTTAGCATTCATAATTATGGTTACAGAGCAGTCTGTAAGGCATCTTCAATCGAGAACCGGACACGCCAGAGATTTTCTGTCTGGTATAACTAGAAATAGAGAAGGTCGCTGAAAAAGCAATCAGCATGCAGAAAAAGTAGACTAATAGTGACCTTTTTCGCATATTATACTCTCGTATCGTTGCAATACGAAGTTTACCAGTTACAGAACAATCGTTATGCTTTCAAACGATATATAGCTATACAAAAACAAAGCTTTAATTTTGAAACATTGTAGGATCACAGACAATATAATAATAGTAATAACAATAATAATAATAATAATAATACCTATTATAGTTAGTGATAAAGTTGCTTCTGAAAACTAGAATAACTGCTACATTTCTTCTTAATACGCAGCAGAGGCTGTAAATGTCTGAAAAAAAAATGCAGTTTAGGAAGTGTGGGTTCAGAATGTATAAGCGAGATTCATTTCATTCCGGAATCACTTTGGTACGCAGATTTTAGCTCCCTTGTGATAAATAACTCTGATTTTATTGAAATCACTCAAGAAAAGACTTCCTAAAGAGCATTGCTAAACTATAACATATCTTAAGATGAAGAATCTGTGACATTTGACCAACATTTTTTAAAAATCTAATGAAAATTCTTTATTTATAGCTTAGTTTATTTATCTTAAAGGCTTAATATATTAAACATTAATATATTGTAATGACGGCTGAGTACTCTTTCCGCCCAAAGGCTCAGCTGTCTATCTCGCTCTAGCAATAGAGCGAACAATGGCCGGGTAATTAAAGTCTTTGTGTGTTTCCCTGCAATGTTTCTCGAACCTTCTTTATCCCTAGGCCCACAATTCCACTTACAGAGTAATCTTTCTAAATGGATAAAAGGTAATTTTCTCGTAACTTCTAAGCCTGGAACTTTCGGAGCCCGGCTACGGGACTATATAACAGAGACCAATACAGCCCGGGGGGGGGATTAAAAGGTCCATCTAGTGAGTGGAAGATGCTAAGAAAGTGACTGAATGCAGTGATTCCATTATTTGTGTAGCAAAAGTGTAAGTGTTGTATTACTCTACTGAACCAATAAAGTTAATATAACATGTGTTGTAATATTGATAGAATCAAACTAGGTTAGAGAAAGTCAGACGAATGTAATAAATCAGATTTCTACTTTACCTACTACGTCATAGTATATTTGGTAGAAAACAATTGCATTCCAGCCAAAAAGTAGAGATTTCAATGGAAATACACGTTTTATGGTATCCTGTATCTAAAAGCATTTTGAGAAAAACGTCCGGGTGTGCGCCGGTGAGTCCATATATCTATGCTCACCATAACTCAAGACCGAAATCCAAACTTGGTATTTAAGTTACGAAACAAAGATGTTCAGGAAAATCACCCAACCCATGCTACCCTTTACATGGAAAACATTTTTGAATATGATTTTCTCAAAATGGCTAAAACTATTTTGATAAAAATTTCGTATGTTAAAGATATTTACATGACAGATAAAAGGTATTTCTTATCTTTTCTGGGAATAGCCTCTGAGGAAATCTTTATTCTGGATGACTTTTACATAACTGGTCAATCTGGATTTAAGAGACAGAAAAAATGTATTACATAAACATGTAAATAGCGTTACACACACAATTTATGTCATATGCAATTTTTTTTTGAGTTAATCACTTCCGAGACATTCATTGTTCTTGGTTTTAATTTTAAAATACTTACTGCAATTTGTAATTCCTGTTTCTTTAGTTACTCTTGTGGCCATGGAAACATAACTGAAATATAATCACCAGCGACCAGAGTTAAAAGATATTACTATCTCTTAGCCTAGTACTTCTCTTATTTCCCTTCTACTTATAAGGAACTATAATAACATAATTTCTGTTAATGTTTATATTACATAGCATGAAGTAACATTTTGTAAGAATAGCTGGTTACAGAATAAGTAGAGAAAGTCATGTGAATGAAACATATAAGATTTTTCTCCTTCCTGTAAGAGTTAGGTATTCTAGGTGGAGTAATATTTGCATATAAGTGCATTGTGCAATATTTTTTGCTAGTGTTTAACTCTCGCTTTTACTACTATGGCACCGCAGGCGATGACACTAATGATACATGGAATGAAGATGGGGCACCGGATGAATGCGATGGCGGGGGAAACCGGAAACCCGAAGAACACCCGGTTTATCCACCACAAATCCCACTTGCTGTCGCCTTGGTGACAGGCGAGTGGTGTAACCGCTCGGTTTACTTATATAAATTTTAATTCATATTAATATAGCCTTATTGGCAATCAACTGTCTCTAAAGGTGAGAGCTATTTAGCTAAATCCTCGCTAAATAGCGCAGCTTTTGAAACTGTGCTATTTATGATGACATTGCTTTGACCAAAGTGCTACTTACCTCTTGATTTGAGAAGTTATTGCGTGTAATGAAAAAGCAATGGCATGTAATACAGTTGATTGCGACAAAAAATACCCGTTCCATTTCCGTTTTTCTTTGTGTATATTACCGTAACATGTAAAACCTGTTGCAATAAAGTGTACTACGAGTGTGAGGTCTAGAGGAGCGCGTGCCAGTGGAGGATCTTTCTCTGGGCAATGCGTGACCGTGGAGCACGAGTCTGGGAACCTGCTATCACTTCCTACCCTCAGGTAACGAGGGCTGGTTAGGTCTTCCTGCACTTGTTTTATGCATAACTGAGCCTTCTTGCTTCTGGCCAGTTATAGGAAACCTGCTAAATAGAGTCATTCATTACCGGTAGACTGATATAAAAACTGGTTCTTTGTAAGCTTAATACCATCAAAGATTGATAGTGCCAGCAATTATCTGGGCTTTTCTCTCAAACTACATTTCGGTTGCCAAAAGAATCAGGGCCAATTTTTCATTATCACTTTATAGTTGCTTTAAAACGATAATAATCCTTCGAACTATGTTATTAAGTGATAAATATTCCTTATGAGTGTCTTTTGTCAGCAATATTTCATAAAATTTTGAACACCATCTCATTGATTGTTTTTAATTGAATATTTGGTTTATTCCTGGTATGTATCCTATTTTTCTTCTTCTGTATATTGGAGGAATGACCTGAGTAATTAATTTTCCGATCTTGTTTTTCTAAAGTGTATAGCGATTTACAAACACAAATAGATTTACTCCTGAAAGTGATTGAAGTTCCATTTTCAGTATTGAACTTTTTTTCTCACTTCAGCAGTGAAGAAAGGGGTAAACTAAGATACGTGAGGACTAGAGGTGTGGGTTAGCTTGGCGAAGCACGATAAATCTGTGAAGAAAGAATTTCTATTAAGTGCATAAATATCGAAGAACTTATTCCTATCCTATTGGCCGTTTGCATTCCAGCCTATTGTGTTTGCATAAAATGACTCCTTGCAGTAAAACAAGATTCTATTCGCTATGTAATGTAGCTTGTCTTCTCAAGCTAGAGTAGCATGACGGATCGACATGGTATGTTTAAAAAACTTGTTACCATGACGACTAGAAAACACATTAGATGTAAACAATGGTGCTCATTCCAATGAGATAAAAGAAAATGTTTCTGTACTTCCGCATATAGAGGTCACAAAATGCTGAAATATTGTGTTGCATTATTGTGTTGTAGTAGTCCAGGAACCATTGAATATGTAAATGCAAATTTTATTATATTTACGTATGTGTTGTGTGAAATTACTAAAAAGAAACTCTTTGCGTCATCAAGGGGAAAGCTAACAGCAAACATTAAGCAGAATAAAACAGTTCACAGTTTTTAAAAACCTTACTATTTATCTGGATTCTTAATACGAAGCAAATGGATAAAAAGCTGCACTCACCTCTAGGAGCTAATAACATTATTCCGCATCCATCAGAATATACGGGCATAAGTCTGATCGACAATTTAATATCACGCAGGGCGAAATTTAGTGTTAAAGCTAATTTCTCAAAACCTGTCATGGTCATCCATTGTTACCAACCCTGCTACAAGAGGTTCCATATCTACAACACCACATCCCAGTTTCCTTTTCCGGCTACACGTGTTGGCACATCGTGGAACTAGCACAATCATCTCCACAGTCACATCGCAGCCTCTCATTCCAGTTACAGTATTCAGGTTCAGCATCCTCCAAGGGATGTACCAGGGATTCATCTTATAAACTTAAGACATTCAAGAAAATCTCACTACAGCAAACCATACTTTACAAAATATTTTTCAAAAGGATTAATTTTTGTTTTAAATTGATCTAAAGAGTTTAAATAAAATAAAATCTGCATCTTGAATATTCTGGAAATAGAATCTGAGCTACTTTTCATTCTTAGTGATTTTTGCATGAGATAAAAAAAAATCTTATTCCCCAAAATGAGTAGATCTCGGTAAAGCACAAAGTTTATTTTAAACACTTTTGTTTTTAATTTGGCGTTACTGAGAAATTCCATGTTATTGGTTGCAATGTTTACGTAGCTATGCTTTTCTCAAATGAGAAGTCGTTATTATTTTTTATTTTTATTTTTCTTCCCTTGGTAAAGAAGAAAATAAAATTTCAAAGTCATCAATAGTAAGCCACTCGTAAAGTATTTGGCTATTCTTATAGCCTATTGTATTTCCAAATCCTCTTTTACCTAAAAGTAAATAATATGCAATGTGCATATGCTTACGTCGATTAATATGAATTAGATTATAAGAATAAGCGTCTGTAAGAATATTTGTGAAGAGCTAGTAGAGAAAATTGTAACTTTTCTCAAACGGCAAGCTATCTTTCGTTTCCTATTTTTTTTATTTATTCTTAGCCATGCGAAGAGAATTGAACTTCAGTTGTTCCACGTATCGACCTGCTTTTAAAAGCTTTGACTATCACTTTAGCTTAGTACATCCCCTTCGTTACCTTCTGCTTATAAGGATTGCAGCAACAGGACTGTTTCTGTTAAATAATTATCTTTATTAGCATGAAGCAGTAGAAGCATAAGATTTTGTAAGTCATGTAAATGAAACACATCAGCCACTGCATTCAATGCCTATTTTTTTCTTCACCTACCTCGTTTCAAGCTATGTGTTAACCGACTGCAATTTGCGTGTCCAGTGTGCCGGAGTTTACACATATCTGCGTCAGACGTTTAAAAATTCTCCTTGAGATGCTCGTGGAAACACTCGGCTCCAATAGTAGAGCCAAGACTGTGAAAACTCGTAAAAACCCGAAGTTTAGAAGGAAATGTTCAGGTTTCAAAAAGTTTCTTAATAGAACTAGAGCCATTCACTTACTTCAGCTTAACTCATATTTATTCCTATTCGTGCCAATATTCATCCCTTCTAGTTCTATGGTGCCTTAAAATTAAATTAGGAAGTTTAATGATTTGCAAACGGTACGGGAATACATTTTCTTTCAATTATCTCCACAGAAATAATTCCGGAACTGTTAAATCTGGAGGTTGGGACGGCCAAGTTTAATCTCCAGAGCGTGAAATCGTCAACTGGGGAACACTCGTTGGAAAAAAGCATGCTTTGAAGTGCAGTATGTGGCATAGCACCTTGCTGCTAAAAACAAATTTTGTTCAACTGTCGTTCTGGCATGACAAAATTTTGCAAATTTCAACATGACGGTGTGAATTTACAAATAGTGCGTGATCAGCACAATCCTTGGAAAAATGTGGACCAATAATCCCACACATTCCAATTACACACCACATCATCTTGGCTCATAAACTATGCAAGGATTTTAATTTGTTTGTTCTCATACTCGCTGAAGAAGAAGCTCGGTATCTGACTTAAACAGTTGGTTAAGCAGCCATCTTGTCAGTAGTCATACTGGTGGAGCTGCGTTTCAGTTAGCACACATTGCAGCCGCACAATCATATTTAATTCATGCGCAAGCGCACCTCAAGTTGAACATAAATACCAAGCAAAATTGGTATATATGTTACGCGTCATCCTGTATGTTTTTTAACTTTTTAGACCCATATTACTTAAATATGGCGCAACGACTTTGAAAATAGTACTTGAAATCCAAATACAGTGGGTGAAGCACAACTGCACAAGGAAATGGAGAGGGATGCGAGTCAATGAGGCATAATACCTGTGTCAGACAAATACTTATTGGATTGGTATATATTCCAGAAAGTGCGGGAGGAAGACTGTTTTGTTAAAGAGGAAAGCAGGGCAAAATATCTTGCTAGCATTATTTCAGATTTAATATTAAACAACACTATGAAAAATACCATTATACTGATTATGGCAAACAGGTTTTGTCAGATAAGCACTTACTAGCATCACTTGTTGTTATAGTTTGTATTTCAATATATCAGACATCTGGTAAAAAATAATACAGGAGAAAATCGGTCTTTTCAATAACCCTTTTAATTTTGGCTACAAAGTCATTCCTCGCAATCTCAAAATGGAACTTTCTTTGCAGAATTTAACAGACATGAAATATGCTTAGAAAAAAGGCTTGGATATATTTAAATCTCTTTCCAATGAAACATTACACAAGTTACAAAAGTTTGCTTCTAAGCTAGTGTCAATATGGTTCTACATATATTTGTGAGCAAAGTTCTCAGAAACTAATTAAACAAAACGCGAATATCATAATAGGGTAGGGCAGACTGCTGTTTATCCGCGGTGGCAAACATTTATAATCTGGTTAAAAGTACCAGCAGTATCAACAAAGTCACTAACAATAACTGCATTCATGAAACGTTTTTCATTATTTTTTCCATCAAAAACAATAGTAACATTAGTGAAGTTACCGCCACTGATACACAGTGACATCAGAGATATACGGGTTTTTGCCTGCCACGCCGCAAGCGAATGGTAAGCGGAGCTGGTAAAACGGAGGGGAAGTGTGATGTCTCCCCATTCCATTGGAGTTGTAATTAATATTGTTTCACCGCATGTAAAGTACAGTAGCGGCGGAGCTAGACAATTGCAATAGCAAGTTGCCGATTACCAATGTGCCTTGCAGTCTTTCTTTCAAAAATGATGTTTTACAAACCTTTTTACGGGCTTAGAGTGGAATGTATACCCCTTTTATCGACACAAATTTAACAATACCAGTATTGATGATAGACGCAAAGATACTTGCATTTAAACTGGAGCATGTACTACTCTTAATATAGTTCAAGGTGTTATAGAAATACCAGAAAGTTTGGTTTGGTTTTTCCGTGCTAATTAGCATGTGCAGAATTGAAATGCATTTTGATGTTATAATGGCTCACGTAATATAACTTTTAGAACGCAATAAACATTCAGGTGTTTTACCATTCTGAATTCAGAAATAATCAGTTTTCCATTCTACGCGATATTTGTATCTGACATTCTCGTGAGCCATCCTCAATGATACGCCACTGGCTGTTGTTATTCGTCATGTACATAGCTAAGCAGGCATAGTGGAGTGGATAAGGAAGGGGTAACAATGCTTTTTCACGGATTAGTGCACACTCTGCATAGCTGTTTAAGATACTAGTACAATATTTTAGTACTTTTTCCTAATTACCACCAAGTGAAAGTAGGAAGAAATATATACAGAATAGACATTAATTACATGCGTGTAAAAATAACGCGTGATGCAAAGGAAAACCAGCAGGTTTGTTCACGAATCAGCTATTACGGCTTAAAATGTAATGTATGACAACGCATTTTAAATGCTAAGGTCAGTAAATTCTTCCGCGGAATGTACAGCGTCTCAAAGCAATATTTTCTAAGCTTCTTGTAAAACCAACGCATGGTCCTCTCCAGCAGTCGGTCTACCGGACACTTTTTATCTGCCAAAGAACCGGTCCCCTCGAATTTGTTTACGAGTTTCTAGAATGAAGATGTATTGTAGGATCAGTGCCATAATCCATTTAGAGTTCCGAATATCCCAAGCGCGCAAACTCTCCTTAGAGATAATAAGCTTCTTAGCCATCGTGCGGATAGTTATGTGAATTAATTTGCGAAAGTTAACTTGTCTAAGAACGTTTTTAAAACATTAATTCTTCATCTGGTTGAATAACATTGCAATCGAAGAAAGACAGTTGAAATATATGTTTACTTCATAATCATTTGTATTCATTTTCGAAAAGCACTACATTATATATCCTACTAAACATAAATATACCGCAAACACTTTTAGTTTCTCCGTGGCTCAATCCATGTTTGTTTTTTGTATTAAAGGGAATTTCTATCAAAAAGTGTTTTTGTAGTTTAAGAGTATTTAATGATTACGGATAGACTTTTAAAGCAGATGCATATTTATTCCCTATTATCAGGAAACATTGCCAAATCGTTTTAAATGTATATAATTTTAAATCACAGATGAAGACGTGTGTGTGTAACAATTCTTTTACAACTTGACTCAGCATTTTTAATAGTGATGTGATTAAACGATAACTTTCTCCCACACTCGAGAAAACAACAAGAATAAAACTGAAAGGCGATATGCTTCTTTCACATAGAAATAAACAAGTGAAACCCACCACTTAAAATTAAACGCTCTGCAACGCTGTGCCTTCAAACATTCAATTCAACTGAGCTCTTATTTTTATATTAAGTTTGACAAAGCCTATTGAACAATTGATTTATTGGATAAATAAATTTATTATTGCTATTATCATTATCACCATGTTCAATTGGTATTTGAATTAGGTATATTATGTTGCATATTATAGCGCATAAATTGCTAGTTTTATTAATAGGCATATATTGCAGCAGTTTTCAAGTTATACAGCATTCTTATTCTTTTACACATATATGTTTACTTTCTCTAATTAGCACATAATAGATAGAGAACGATTTGCACTTCACCCAAAAATTTGAAAAAAAAGCACGGATACACACATACACATGGGATCGTTTTCTAAAAAGTCTTTTGTTTAATACAGAGACTCTGAAACGTGTATTTCTTGGTATCGATTTTTGGATGTAGTGCAATATATTATCTACCTATGTACCATGTACTAAGTAGAAAAAGTAAAAATGTAGTGGAATATTAATCGAATAATTTTTCGATCGGTTAATGGAATGACCGAAAATCCAGGTTCTGCTGTACTTTTATTTTAGTGAATATATATGTTATTTACGAATAATATATCCTATTGACTCAGTCTTGCTTCTTGAAAAAAGCTCATGCGTAGCGCAATATTTATGCTCACTTCATATCACCCTTCTTATCTGCTCATATCTCCCTCATAATTTGGAAGTGACTTATCAAAGAGTTCTCAAAATGTATTTCAATTATTGTGGCTATACTTATATGTAATTTCAATTTAGCTTAAATTGTATTAGTATTTCTTATATTTATAAACATTTAAGCTAATAATGTAGGCAAGGAAAATCTTTTCAAAATATTACACCTTCAACAATTTTAGAAAACAATTTCCGTAATTATGCTCTATGGTTCGCAATGGTTCTGCAGTTTGAAATTCAGGTGTTCACTTCAATGTTGTGATGTCTGAAGCAGGTGGCTCAAACAGCCGTTCTTTAAATATTTATGTTTCCCGCACTTTAAGTGCAAAAGAAGTTTCCGCAGTTTATTTTCAAATGTGCAATGTAGATAAGAAGCGAAAGGTCACATGGTCTCTGCAAGTGTTTACTTCATGGTGTACTATTCAGAAGCGTCGAGTTGTCGCCTGCAGTTCGAGCCAGGTCATTGAGACATGCTCACCAACAAGTACACGGATATGATTATGACCTGTGAGAAGACAGGCGTTTACGGAGCGACATTTGCCTAAGAGACTTCACTGAATCAGTGTATCTAATAGGCATACTGATAAGTTTTATTTGCGATTGATAGTTGAGAATATTGAGAATTATTTTATACACTTTTTATGTGTTTATTCTTTAATAAGGATAAATACATGATTTCAGCAGAATAGTACACAATTCGATTAATCCAGAGGAATTAAAGAAGCTCTCCCCAATGTGTACTCGGACGGTGGATAGGTAAAGGTGGTTGCATTTGGTGGCCAGCGAGATTTTCCTGTAGGGTTGTATTAAGGTAGGCTTTATGAAACGGAACCAGAAAATCCAGTGTTTCAAATATCAACATTAATTATCTATAAAACATTTAAGACATGTCCATGCTGAATTTGAGGGTAGGTTACATCATTCCATCCACTTAGGCTGAAATATTTTGAATATATTTACTCTGGATGACACATTAGAATACAGTTTAATTCTGACCTGACTTAAAAGGAATGTTTAATTGATACATATAATTATTTTTTTAATTTTCTTTAACTTTGAGGCGCTAATTGATGCCATGTAGTTGTACTGATTGCAGATTAACGGTAGTGGCTTAACACGTTTGCTCAGTTGCCTAGCGACAGTTCGGAATTCCTTTTTATGGTCAAACTGGTTATTAAATAAACGATAAACACACACACACACACACACACACTCACATTCAAACACCTCGTCGTGAAACGTTCCTGACGAAAAAAATAAAAGGACTTCCTCAGTCCTAAGCTATGGAACCTGTCAGTTAGTGTTTGCTTTTAAAAATTGGTCTTTTATTTAGCAAGGACTCCTTTCCGTCAGTAAGGGTTCTCCTTTACACTTCTGCTTAAGCAATCGTTTTGGCATCAACGCTATACTTCTTCTTTTTTGGGGGGAGGGGGTATTTTAACGTCCTTTAACCTGGTTGTTCATATCGGACGATGCTCACGTGATCTCGGGGTCCATGGAACTTAACGTTACTTAACATTTGTCTTCTCAGGAGAAGGTAAAACCCCCCAAAAAGCTTATCCGGGTAACTCACTCTAAGCGAGATTCGAGTTCGCCACCTACACCACATTACCCAGGCGGGCCTATTTCAATAGGCCATTTGAGCCGCATGTTATATGATGAAGGTCTTATTTTTATGTAAGTGTGCCAAAAGTAAAATAAACGATATGGATACTTAAAGAGGTATATCTTTACTCCTCAATTTAAAGCAAATCTAATGTGGTTCATTCACATAAAATTCTCTATCTATTCTGCCTATTAACCTCTTAATAAACAATATTCTTCTAAATACTTCATACTAATCGTGATAAATAGTAGTAGAATGCTCTTATTACTTAGTTCCTTATAAGTAGAAGGGAACTAAGAGAGTTCAGTAGTCAAAAGTCATACTCTTTTAAAAGCTGTCGTTATCGGTTTACATTGAAATTCGCTTTTTGCATAGCTGAATAAAACAACAGAAACACTTCCTGTTTGAAAAAAATCATAAGAATTTTAAAATTCAAAACCAATGACAAAGAATATCTCGGAAATGGTTAGCTCAATAAAGAAACTATATAGGATATAAAGTGTGTGTTTTGTCGAGATCTACACATTTTGTGTCGTAAGATTTTGTTATTTTACAGTCTATTAATTAAGCAAAAGCCATTCAGAATGAAGAGAACTTTAAATGCTAATCATAGATATTTCAAGATATCTATACATTTTATTTGTTATGAAAATATCTTAAACAAGGGTATTCAATTCAACATCCTCTCGGGCTTCTAACCAGGTAAAAAGTTGGCTTGATACCAACGTTTCGAAGAAGTGCATCTTCCTCGTCTTCAGGGTGAACTGATGGATTGAGCAGCCTGGTGTTTATAAGAGCTGGAATGAAGCTAACACCTTATTGGTTCGCGTGATATTAAATATTCATATTATGATATTTAATATTCATCTTAAATACCAGGCCATAATATCACGCGAATCAATCAGATGTTAGTTTCATTCCAGCTCTTATAAACACCAGTCTCCGCAAGCTCGATCCATCAGTTCACCCTGAAGACGGGGAAGATGCACTTCTTCAAAACGTTGGTATCAAGCCAAGTTTTTACCTGGCTAGAAGCCCGAGAGGATTTTTAATTAATACGTCGCCAGGAAAGCTTCAGTTCTTATTTTAAGGGCATTTAAATCACATTTATCTGAGCCATTTTTCAGAAAATAAAAATTCTTGAAAAAAGTTTCTATGTAAAGGGTAGTTTGGGTTGGGGTGTTTTCCAGAAATTTTATTCATGCTGTCCACACACACACACACACAGACACACGCACAAATGTTTTAAATAATTCATATGTTTCAGATTGGTCTTATTTACAGAGATAATGCGCAAAATTACCTTATATTCTTACTTTATGTCAGTAAGATGAGTTAATATTATTCAAAAGGGCATATTTATGTGTATATTATGGAAGCTTTTATTGCATTAATGGAACATATTGAAGGGATTATTAGAGCATAAAGCCACTGGCTGTATTAATGACAAGTAGATCTAGAAATAAAATAAAAACAATTTGCGCACGTCACTGCAAATGCTATCTCACTTTTGTTTTGCTTCGTATAATAAACATGAGAACATGCATGCCTTTGAAAGCTACCGACCTGTCAGATGTTTTAAAGCCCGCCATTTGTTTATTCTCAGTCATTGCGCTTTAACAGCGGTATTTATAACCATTGTATAAAGTCTGCACCCGTAAAACGAACCCATAGGGAATAAGTTTTTAGACAACTAAGCGAGAAACCGGCTTTTTGCAGAATTAGATAGCAAGAAATGAGCATTCTCCACAAATATTCAACAACGAAATTATGTACATAGTCTCCTTTCGCAGAGTGGTAAGTTTTCCTTTTATAGTTGCACTCTTAACTGCAATGCCAGCGTTAGACCACAAATTACTAATATTAATGCACCAAGAATGAAAGAATGAAGAAACTGAACACAATTGTCACAGCACTAGCTCTTTACAAAAATTGTTTATGCACATCTTAAATTTTCTGGGAATGACCTCTGAGTATTTCTTGGAGGACGATGGAATTTTTCGGGCGTAAAAATCCTCAGCATGGCTTCTTTCGTAAAGGAAGTAAAGCCGTGGGTCCCGTGTCGTAGATTTGCGGCACGTAAAAGAACCTCAAGCCTGATAGAGAGGCCTCTAAGCAAAATTAAGCGATTTTTCAAGCCCAGTATAGAATGGGACGCTGAGAACCACAGCAGTTAAAGAGCGTCCATAAATCAAACGCCATTTCCATCTCGAACGTTATGGGCTATCGTTTAAGTATGATTTCCCTACTCACATTCTATCGGCAAGGAAAAATAATATAATAATAACATTTCTGCAAGTGTTTATTACGATTAACGTTAAGTAGTTAGGAAAAAAAAACATGTGTTACATTCACAAAGTTTTCTCTACATCTCTGTAACAAATTATTGTTAAAAAGGTTATTTTCCTATTTCAGGATAATCGAGATATGCATTTGCAGAAATTGTGCTAATTACTTGACTTCTTGTGAGTAGAAGCGAAAACATCTGATGTGTTCTATTCACATGGCTTTCTCTGACTTTTTTATTCAAAAGATTAACCTTTTATCTACATTATGCTTATCAAGATCAACATAAGCATAATTAATCATATTATTTGTTTACTTGTAAGTAGGAGGGAAATAAGGGAATGCACAAGCTAAAGCGATAGTCAAGTCTTTTAAAAGTCGGTCGCTATGTGAAACAATTGAAATTCCATTCTGTTTTCTTGTCAGAAACGAGAAGAAAGATGCCTTCCCGTTCGACAAAAATGTAAGGGGTTTAAAATTGAAACCAATAATCCGGAATATCTCGAAAAACTCTAAAAAAAAAAAAAAAAAAAAAATTGTGTGTTTTAATGACATCTAAACTTTTTGAGTAGTAAATTGTTGTATATCTCTGAATGTTTTCCAGAATAAAGAAGGCTGCAGAGGCTATTCCCAGAATATTTAAATATACATTTCGTTTGCCATAAAAATATCTTATACACAAGGAATTTTAATCAAAATCGTTGGTCATTTTTGGGAAAATTAAAATTTTAGAAAAACATTCCATGTTAGGGGTAGTTTGGATTGGGGGGGTTTTCTTGAGAATCTTCGTGTCACATCCTTGAAAGATACCACACTTAAATACCAACTTTGGTATTTAACGGTCTTTTCGTTTGCTATGCTTTCAACACAAACACACACATACACACGAGCGTGGTCATGTTTCTAAAAATGCTTTTCTCGGATTAAGGGAGTCTCAAAAATATGTATTCCGGTGAAATCTCGACATCGAATTTTTGTGTAGAATACGATACCTTCTCTATATCCACTATATACACAGTAAGTGAATAGAGAAATTAAAAATAAGCGTTTTAAATAATAATTTACTGAATGATAGATATAGAAAGTTATGATAATACAACTCATTATATGTTTTATTATATAAACATTATAACGTACAACCGTGAAACCTTCACATGTTAAACGATAAAGATAAATTCTTTGTTAATACAACTCATTAAACGGTATTGTATTCCACCCAAAAATTCTACGACGAAATTTCACCGGAAATATATGTTTTGGGGTCCCCTGAGTTCGAAAAAAAAAAGTATTTTAGAAAAAGGTCCGTGTCTGTGGACAGCATAGCTCAAAACGAAAAGACCGTTAAATACCAAACTTTTTATTTAGGTTTGGTATCTTTCACGGATGCGATACGAAGATTTTTAAGAAAATCCCCCCACCACAGACTACCCTTTACATGGAAATATTTTCGAAAATTTTGAATTTTCTAAAAAATAGCCATAACAATTTTGATTAAAATATCGCATATAAAAGATATTTCCATCCCAAATAAATTGCATATCTTAAATTTCCTGCGAATACCCTCTAGAGGCCTCTTTGTTCAGGATAAGTTTTGCCGAAGTTTGTGTAACTGCTAAACAAAAAGAGATAGACAAAAACGTACTACACAAGAACTGTAGATGGCGTCAAAACACAGAATTTATGTCCTTTAACTTTTTGTTGTGAAGGTAACCGTTTCCGAGATATTCCTTGTTGTTGGTTCAATTGTAAAGTACTTATACTTTTCTCAGACAGGGGGTGTCCATTCTTCTTTTGTTGTACTCTTAGCCAAGCAAAGAAGCGATTTGCATTGGCAATCATATAATGATAGCTTAAAACATTTTACTATCACTTTAGCACTGCGCACTCCTTTGTTTCCTTTCTGCTTGCAAGGAACAAAGTAATAAGAACATTCTGCTAATGTTTATCTCGATTAGTTATGTGCGGAAAGAAGAATAATCTTTTGTAAGGAGTTTGCAGAGCAGTTAGCCTAAGTCTTGTGAGTGTAACACATCATATAATTTACTATTATTATCCTAAAAAAAACGAAACATGTGTGCTTAATATGGAACAAAGATATTGAAATGTTTTAATTTGTGTTAAGCCCATTAATGTAAAGCTATGGGAAGCAGTACACAGTATAAATATTTATGTAACTTTTTACCCATCTCCAAATCATTCGGCAACATAGAAATATCACCATCGAAGTTACCGTTACAATATAAACAAAGACCTCTGTTTTTTGATCTGGCAGAACTATATCGTTGGATATAACTTTAAATTAGAACTTTATGGCTTCACAATGTTCCTCCGTCATAGGAATGACTCGCCAAGCTTTACCAAGAGCTGGAAGTCGGATAGTTTTGGTGTGAAAAACGATACCGATCTCTGTCAGGATATTTACACACTGTCATCTCTGGTCGTGCTTATTCATCCTTTACTTTCCACACATCAGTTTGTTGTAGAAGATGGAACTGATTCGATTGCCCGTTTGCATAGTGGGCTTGGAATGCTTACATAATCCACTTCAGGTACAGCAACGAAGAAGAGAGTAAATGAGTCGGCAATCCATCAAAGGTGAGTCTTGGGGCTTGCAGACACTAGCCTCCGAGTGCATAGACGCAGCCGCAACAAGATTTATGCATCACGATGTTGCTTGATGGGAGATCCTGGTTGGGAATGCGATTGATTCAACTCGATCAATCATCGCTGAAGGACGCCATTCGACGTAATGCTCCGGGAATCGAGAAGCATAACGTCATGAGTCCGCTAACAGAGCTTTCGTGCGTTCTTGCTGACAGAGATTTGTGGGCGGGTGAACTCTCCGGCAAAGGAATTCTGAGCCACTGGTATTTGTTTGCGGTAGGACATTCTCAAAGGCTGTTGTGGGCCTACTATAAAGCAATCAAAAGATACGTTAGAGTAGATATAGATTTACGTACATTTTCCTTCACGTGAATTCAGTACATTACAAAAACTCCGAGATTGAGCCACCAGAGAGGAGAAGTTGATACGATCTGGAAACGGAGTGCCTTCCTAATGCAATGGCAGATTATCAAGACCCTTCATGGCTTGAACATTTTATTTATTATTATATTACTATTTAGATAGAAGAATAAACTTTTTAGCAATAATTTGTTACCGATATGTAGAGAAAGTTCATGTAAATGTAATACATCAGAGTGTTTTAATATCTAGTGCATTCGTAGGTACACATTACGATAGAGCGAGTGATGCAAATATTATATAGTGTAAAAATTACAATTTACGATAAGAAATAAGCTCCCCATAGTATTAAACTACCTTAACTGTTAATCTCCTTCTGATATGTTTAACTCACCTCCGGACGCTACTGCTGGAAGTCTATAAAATATTCTGACTTCGATTCTCTACTATGAATAGAACACATTAGATAGTCTACTTTCTCTATACGTACTATGTACATAGTATATAGAGAAGGTATTGCACTCCACCAAAAAATTCGATACCGAGATTTCACCGGAAATATATGTTTTAGGGCCCCCTGTATCCAAAAAAAGGATTTTCAGAAAAAGGTCCATGTGTGTGCCCGTGTGTCCGTGTGTCTGTGAACACGATAACTCAAAAACTAAAGTCGGTAAAATACCAAACTTGGTATTTAAGTTTAGTATCTTCCAGGGATGCGACACGAAGATTTTGAGAGAAAAAATCCACCCCAAACTACCCTTTATATGGAACTTTTTTCGAAAATATTGATTTTCTAAAAAATGGCTCTAACGATTTTGTTTAAAATATCATATATTAAAGATATTTGCCTGATAAATAAAATGTATATTTGGAATTTTCTGGGAATAGCCTCTGAAGTCTACTTTATTCTGGATGAATTTTGCATAACTACTAAACCGTAAGAGATGGACAAAAACTTACTGCACAAAAACTGTAGAGCACGTTAAAACACACAATTTATGTTATATACATTTTTTCGTGGAGTTGATCGTTTTTGAGATATTCCTTTTTCTTGGTTTCAGCTTTGAAAAATTTATACTTTTCTCATACAGGAATTTGTCAACTCCTGTCCATACAAACAAAGGAACATCAGTCCATAGCAACCAGCTTTTGGCTTTCACTTTAACCTATGGTGCTCCCTTATTTCGCTTCTACTTACAATAAAGTAAGAAATAAGACTATTTCTGCAAAATTTTCTCGATTAGTATGAAATAAAAAAAAAAGATAAGCTTATTAACAATAACTTGTTACAGAGATATAAAGAAAGTCATGTGAATGGAACACATCAGATTTTTTTAAGTTGGTATGCTACAAGTGTGATGAGAATTTATTTTTAAAAAACACCACTCTCTCTTCATACTCTGAAATAAAATAAGCTCTCACAAAAGCTTATTGGTCTATCTCCTTCATACTATTCGAGGTAAATATTAACAGAAAGAAGGCTGTTATATATTTCCTTGTAGGTAAAAGGGAAGTAAGAGAATGCACTGTTAAAAACAATAGTCTAAGACTGGTCTCTGTGTGAGTGACTTGAAATCTATTTGGAAGAATGATCATGAAAATATATGAGCTGTTCTATCTGTCGGATAATATTTCTAATTGTTTCAATACATACTATAAAAGGTACTAAAAGGTATTAAAGCACCTGAAAAAAGTATAGTACTGTAACATTTAAACCAATAACAAAAAACTGTCTCGGCAAACGATGAAGAAAGGAAAAATGAATGATGACTTTGCACTTGAAAAAAGTATAAGTATTGTAAAATTTAAACCAATAACAAATAATGCCTCAGCAAAATGTATCTCACATAAATTATATGCTTTAACGGTATCCATATTTTTGTGTAGTAACATTCTGTGAATCTTTTACGGTTTACCACTTATGTAAAAAGTCATCTAGAACATAGAGGACTTCAAATGCTATTACAGGAAATTCAAGATGTACATTTGTAATGAAAATATATTAAACATAAGTATGGCATTTTAGTGAAACTCGTTAGAGCAATTTCTGTGAAAATTAAATGCTTTAAAAAATGTCCCCATGGTATTTTAATAAAATTCGTTAGAGCCATTTTTGAGAAAATTCAAATTTTCGAAAAATGTTCCCAGTTTGCTTTAAAATCTTCGTGTCACATCCTTACAAAATACAGAACTTAGCTATCAATTTTGGCACTTAACCTTCCTTTCGTTTTTGAGTTATGCTGTTCAGATTCATACCTCCTTACGGACACACACACACACATACACACCCGCGCGGGCAATTTTCTAGGAATGTTTTTATTCAGGGGACCTTAAAATACATTTATGGTGAAATTATGGTGAAATACCGCCAGTATTTTCAAAGTCCTGACTGCAATCCTATTGAACTACTTTTGGACCATGTGGACAGAGAGGTAACGCTCTAACGTAAATGTATTGTGGAGTCTTGTGCACAAAATATGGAGGGATATTTCTGAATATACACTATCGCACTTAATAGAAAGTATGCCCAGAGTTTGCGCAGCTGTTATTAAAGCAAGGGGACTACAAACTATGTCTTTTTTATTCTACTGTTTCAATAAATCCTAAAAATTATGTGTGTTCAAAAACTTTCGAACGGTAGTGTGTATATATATGGTAGCTTTATTGTTTAATACTTCTTAAATGAATCTTAATGATAATGGATATATATACACTACCACTCAAAAAGTTTTGAACACACCTAATTTTTAGGATTTATTGAAACAATGGAATAAAAAAGACATAGTTTGTAGTCACAATAGTATATTTATGAAAAATACAATACGTGTTAGATTTTGCTTTCTTCAAAGTATAGTTCTTACTTTAATTACAGCTGCGCAAACTCTGGGCATTCTTTCTATTAAGAGCGCCAGTGTATCTTCAGAAATATCCCTCCATATGTTGTGCACATGACTCCACAATACATTTACGTTAGAGCGTTGTTTCTTTCTTACCTCTCTGTCCACATGGTCCCAAAGTAGTTCAATAGGATTACTGTCAGGACTTTGAGAGGACCAAACCATGTTCTTCAAGACTTGTGTCTCCTCCAATCGTTCAACGTATCTTCTACAGAGTATAGATGCATGCTTGGGATCATTGTGTTGCTGCAGAATGAACCCTTTGCCAATTAACCGCATTCCAGATGGTTTGGCATGACGTTGGAGAATATTGGGATAATGTTCCTTCTTCATCATTCATTCTATTTTCACAATATCGCCTGTCCTATTTCCACCAAAACAACCCCATACCAGCACCGAACCACCTCCATGCTTGACTGTAGGGGATATGCACTGAGGTGCCATGCGTTCCCCTTTTGCATGTCGAACAAACTGGCGACATTTTGAGCCAAATAGCTCAAACTTATATTCATCTTAAATAATTACCTTCTTCCACTGATCAACAGTCCAGCTTACATGTCTCTTGGCTCATTGTAATCTTTTTCGTTTATTGACAGCTCTCAATAGAGGTTTCTCTGCCGCAAAGCAACCGTTCAGATGTGCATCCTGAAGTCGTCTCTTCTAAACTCACAGATTCATCCCTCAACTGGTTCAGTTCTGCTGTCAGCATGGGTGCTGTTTTGAAACGATCACGTTTGCTAGTCACTATTAAATGTTTATCCTCACTTTTCGAGGTCACCCTAGGCTTCCCCTTTCGATAACGATCCTTATTGCTATTTTTAGTTTCATACCTCTTTACAGTGCAATAGACACTTCCTAAGGAAACGTGTTCTTGTGTGACCATTTGACGCATGGGTGGCCTGCTTTATCTAAGCTGACTATTGCAGCACGTTTTTCTGCTGAAAACTCCCTTCTTTTACCCATTTCAAACTTTTCCTCTGCACAATAACAATGTGTACCATTCACCAGTTTATGAAGCACTGAAGTGCTGTTCGCAGCCAATACCTATGTACAGATGTCTATAAACGACATCTAGGGAACCACAGACATCCAAAACAAAATTAGGGCAATTGTTCCTATAGGGACCAACATCCTTTCTTCAAATAAATTCATCTATTTGTAAGGAAGAGTTACGGCAAAAGAATACCACATGCAGCTTCTTGTAATGCATCTATACGTATTCGGAATATAATTTACATAAGTAGAGAGGTGAATGGTCACAGTTGAAGGAATTCCAGCTATTGTTTCTAATCATGTACTCTGCGTGTCAATAATGACATACTGTTGAAAATAACAGCGTACAAAAAACATTCCCGAACTTGGATTTTGTACCGCTCTGGTCACGAGTGTATGTAAAGGTGAACTGAAATTATATTTTCTTAGGTTTTTATTGCCTCTCACAAACTTCCTTTCATAGGTTCTTAATTTTTTCCCTTTGTTTTAGATAAAAGCAACGTTTGGTAGGTAATGTGATATTTACAGAGAGCATTGTGCATATAAATTTTTGTTTGAGTAACAAATGACGTTTGTATTTTAAAATACTATTTTACACGTAATAATTTTATTTCAAATAATGGCTTTTACAAAAAAAAAAAATAAATAAAATGTATTATTTAAATATTCTATGGTCAATCTTTGAGAGCTAACCTAATTTCTGTGGATGAATTTCTAAGCACATGCATTTAAATTTTAAATATAGTCTTGAATCCTTAAGTTTTAATATGCAAGCAAGCAGATCACTACGGATATATGAAATGAATTTTAATTGCCAAGGAATTCCGCTAAATAAATGCAATAGTTTCGCTCGGGTGCTCAGTTCGTTAAAGTACGAACATGTGAGGAGGAAGTCTGTATTTACAATCCCGTCAGAAGCATCCGAACGAGTTTTTTTTTTTTTTTTCCTCAGTCTTCACGGGCAAATATCTTAAATGTCTCTCTAGAAGCCGCCTTCCCTATTTCCGTTCACAATTATACTTTTCATGTGTCATATATGTCCACATTATGCGGTGTTGTGTGGAGAAAGATCAGGCGTTAAATAACAATGACAAAAATAACAGCAATAATAATGTAGTAATAACAATGTTCTCTCGCTACCGTCTTTCCATATTGAATAGCAGAAAATATGTATAAGTTTTCGTACACTTTGCACGTATTATCAAGTATGATGAAAGTATACTCATACTTTCGTATATGTGTTTCTTGTGAAGAAATCCTAAATTTCCTTAAATTGTGATGCAAACATATAGAATTACTAGATAGAGCTACGTAGAATGAACAGATGGAAGATTTGGATAAACACTTCACTGCCACGACAGCGCAGCATAGCAAGGTGAATGAAAACGATTTAAAAGTCTTAAAACCATGACCCAGAAATATCCTGTTGTCAAATTCATTTTAGGTGAACACAAAATCTCTCAATAATGATATTGTAGTATACCCAATAATCTTTTATAAAAATAGTTTCATTTGGAACAGCTAGAGAAAGTTATTTGAATGGAATACATAAGATTATTATTGTTATTATTATTATTATTATTATTATTATTATTATTACTGTTGTCATCATTAGCAGCATTAACATCTAAATAAGAGCGCTTTAAGGGAAAATATCCATTACCATCTAAAACATTTTTTTAAATAGCTATTATGTGTTATCCCTTTACATTTCAAGCATAAAAAATACATATCTCTTATTTAATCCATATCTATAACAAATTTAAAAACATTGGGAATAAACAACTATAGTAATAGTAGTAATGATAATAATAATAATTATAATTATAATAATAGTAATAATATTAATAGTAATAATACATATAATAATGATAATACTAACAATATTAATGGTGATAATGTTGATGATGATAATAATAATAATAATAACAATAATAGTAGTAGTAATAATAACAGTAATAAAATAATAACAATAACAATAATAATAACAATAACAACAAAAATAACAATAACAATAAAACAATAATATCAATAATAGTAACAGTAACAATAACAACAATAATAACAATACTACTACTAGTAATAACAGTAATAATAACTACAACCACAACATAATAAAAATAAGCACATGCCTTCGTGGCAGGCAAAATCACCTTACTTTTAATCATTACATACTTTTAATCATTACACTTACATCAGCCTGATATTTTGTATTAATTCCGATTCACCCTGGAATAAGTTGCAATGGATATAAGGAAAGTGTTTATGGCTTACATTGGGATCAAAGTACTTCTCTTCTATAAAGCTTTGAAGCGCCTGTATTCCACGAAGAGGTGTGTAATATTCAGTGCTGTTTTCCGCATTCTTCATTTGATGAATCTGTTTAATTTTTGCTATAATGTGGATATGCTAATTTAAGCATTCGTGTTCTTGCAATGCAGAGATTCTCACGTTATGCGCAATTTATGTTTGTTTAGTGGAAGATTCTAATGCCGTTCTTTTCCACTGAAATGCTTTAACCTCAAAGTCATTGACCAATTATAACTGAAACTGATATTTCTTTTTATATTTCAATTTTTCAATTCTATTGCCTCTCTTAAATGGGAATCGTTATTAGTTTTTTTCCTATGGCCATGCAAAGATTATTCAATTTCAATGTCATCATATAGCAATTAAAGGATTCGAATATCACTTTAGCTTAGTGTATTCCGTTATTTTCCTGTGCTTACAAGGAAATAAGTAAAAAGGACATAATGCTATTGATTATCACCATTGCCATGAAGTGATAGAAAAATAAACTTTTGTAAGAATAGTTTGATGCAGAACATGTAGAGAAAGTCAAATGAATGTAACTTATAAGCTGTCTTTAATCATAGAGCCTCTAAACGTGTATTTAGCGGAAAGGCTCAAAACATGTATTTGCGGTGTAATATGGATATCGAATCATTATTTGAAACGTAATACCTTCTCTACCTACTACGCACATACTAGAGCAACTAGCTGATTTATTAAGAGCAATTATTGCATTTTATGGTTTCAGCCAACAATAGCTATAATAAAAATATTGAGATAGCGTTGAATAACAAAACAATATATTTACTTGTGTAGCTTAATGTGCTTTAGCATGATTGGTCATTAATGGAATGGAATAAATGGAATCGGTGAAATGATGTTCAAATGATTTCCAGGTCCATGGAGCTTAAAGTTATGGGACTTTTGTCTTCTCAGAACAAGGAAAAACCCCCAGGAAAAAAACTTATCCGGGTAACAAGATTCGAACTCGCGACTTTTTGAATGTGAGACAGGGACACTACACCCGCATCATCCAAGTGGGCCACAATAGTGTTTGTTTTCAACGAGAAATAAAAAAAATTGCTGAATTAAAATGAAAATGTTTTGTATTATGCATAGATTTTCTGAGGGATATTTGAGAATGATTATTACTTTCTAGAATAATATGTTTTTAGCGATAAATGAGAAATGCCTGTCTTTTTATTTTGCATAGAAAATGTGCGCTTATTTAAAGCTACAAGAATAAAGCTTAAATTAAACATTTTAACCTTCGTAGCATGAAATTAGCCGTTGTGAAACAAAGTTTAGAATTTCTCAAAAAAAGAATTAGCTGTTACAATACCTGCACGCTACTAAAATGAGGTGGCAAGCAAGAAAGAGTATCGTTTCTGAAAATTGTAGGTTGTAAACAGAAGCAATATGGAATTTCCATCTAAAGAAAGGCCTGTAGCTCACTTAGTTTTTTTAATTTAAAAAAAACAACAAACAAGCCAATAAAAATAGATAAATAAAAAAGTTGTTAACAAGAGGACCTGGTAAAACATGGTTAAAGTTCTCCAACCCTGGTTACATTTCTCTAATTAGAAATAGGCGGTTTTTTTACCCCCTTGTTTTTTCTTTTGTTGCCTTTAATTTATCTTAGCGCATAGGTAATTAATCCTATGTGCATATCTAAGTTTTGTGAATAACCTTTATAATTGGATCTCAATAAAGATATAAGAATTTAAAAAAAGTCTTATACTTTGCCCTCGGATGAAGCAGCTCCACACGAAAAAGCAGCAGGTTCTTGATGAATTCAATATCTTCTACATTGGAACCCTAATGAGTAACAACTCCTTTAGAATAGAAATTGCATTACGTCTTGGGTGTAAAACCTGCCAAATGTATTTCGGGGAGCAGTGGACTCTTTTGGTCACCACACTCTTAAGCTCTGTCAGGATGCTGAGCTGAATGGCATAATTAAAAGGGCATTAATATCCTATGACCATCCCACCGTTTTAGAACCCGTGAGATCATTCGCTCAGATGGAAAGAGACCTGATGGAATGACCTTAGTTCCATGGAGTAACATATGGGAAGCAACATGCGTCGACATGTTTAACCATGAATTAACTCACGATAGCCAAATGTGAAATATTACAGAGTGGTCACTTTGGAAACATAGTAAGTGCACTTGTACATAGAACGCATTGACCACAATGAGAGATTTACGCAGTAGGTGACAATTTAAAAGTTTGCTGCTGTATAACTTTGTCTGAATTGGACTCCGTTGGTAAAACAAAGATCAAGATTTATGTAAAGTAATGACAAATAAACAATTAAAACTAATTCTATTAATGTACGTCTTTGTTACAAAGAACTCTGTGATGCTCTTGAACAGCTAAGTCATTGCGGTAACGGTAAGAAATTGGAATTCAAAGCAAATGGTGAGTCTTACGACTTCTGTGAAGTCACTTTGATGCCTTTGGCTAGCGTTACCAAATGCTGACAGTTAGAAAGTTATCTCTACGCTATAACTTAGTTGTAACAGACAAAATCACAACTGTGAAACACGAAAAAGTCAGAAATTGCAGGTTTTAACTTAGTGATTAATGTAATATTTGTTTTTGTTCATGATATTGATTTGAAATAAAATGTTTTGAATTTGGAAATAGCGTGTTTTAACTTAATGTTAATTTAGCTATGTGTTAATTTTCATTTAACTCATGTTATTACTCTTTATTTATGATGTACAAAATAAATGTGAATTTATAGTAAAATTTTGAACACAATACGCCAGTAATTAAAATTGTCACTGCGAATGTTTAAAAAAACTGTCAACACAAAATCTCACATCCGGACATAACCGGTATATAAAAGACACTTTCCGGAAAATAGCAACTATGGTTTATTCAATACAAAACCAGCTCTGAGGATTGTGTAGAATAGGAGCTTTACCAGCTATGAGGATTGAGGCAAATTTGTAAACAAATGTTAGTCAGACAGGAACGCGTTCACCTCCTAACCACCTCAGTAATTTTTCATGTCTCTACTACGTGCATACAGTGAAAATAATTGGTAGAGAAATAATTGTATTCCAACAAAAATTCGATAATGAGGTTTCAATGCAAACACGTATTTTTGAGGTCCCTGAATTCAATAAAACATATTTTTAAAAAATGGCTCGTGTGAGCGTACGTATGTTTATGTGAGTGTGTCTGTGAACAGCTTAGCTCAAAAGCGAAATGTCGTTTTAATACCAAGCTTGATATTTAAGTTCAGTGTTTTCCAAAGATGAGACACGAAGATGTTTTTTAGGAAATTCCCACTTCCCAAACTGCCATTTACATGGAAAATGTTTCGGAAATTTTGTATTTTCTCGAAATTAGCCTAAGGATTATTATTAAAGTATCGTATTTTAAGATTATGAAATGAATGATCTTATCAGGAATAGCCTCCCATATCCAATTTATTCTGGATTATTTTGTATAACTAGTACACCATAAGAGCTAGAGCAGTTTTACTATACCAAAAACTGTAGAGTTCGTTGAAACACACAATTTAGCCTTATGTTTTGCCTTATTCCTGTATATCTAATAAAACTTCCACACTTTGACATTTACATTTTGAACAATATTCAGGACCTTTTAACTTTTGAGAAGTTATGTAATAAATATATGGAGGTTTCAACTACTTATATTTATTGGCAATTTTTCTGCAATTAGTTTTGCTCTTTCGTATTTGGAGTTTACTGCTGAACCGCTTTCAACAGCCTTTCTTAGTTTACTATCCATCTTTGTGTCTTTATGGTTCGTTTAGGTGTTTTTACATCTTAATTTGTTTATCAGGAACATTACATCATATGTGATGTAATTTAAACCACAGGTGGTAGAGAAACATTCAAACATACATAAGTGCTACATCCTCAAGTGACTTGCTTTTTATCCCCTTCTTTCACTCTTCTATTATTTCTCAGCAGGGAATAACACTTTCTTACTTCAGGTGATGTAATGTACAACTGCCTTCGTGTATAATTATTTATTATTATTAAAGTGTTCTTATTTCATCACACCACGTTATTTTTGCTGATATATTCTTCCACACAAAATGAGGTTACAATATATTTATTACACTCATTATAACTCACTAAAACGTTATAACACTAGATATTCCGAAAGAGCTATCCAAAGCACAGTTCCTGAAAGTAATAGCATCAAGATCTGCAGGATAAAGTAGACCCAAATAGTTTCCTTATAGGTAGGATCAAGGTCGAATTTGTCCTTCACCTTAAAGGAAAAATTGTCTCTATAAAAGGGACATGGAAAGGGAGGTCTCAGAGCGTGAGTTAAATAGCCCCCTAAGATAAAGAATGGGAGATAATTAAATGACCAAATGGCAATTGTGAAAAGCAGCGTGTATTATAGCCCGTTATTAAAGGCGATAAAATACTTTTATCAGTGTAGAAAAATTGCATATTTCCAGTTTTTCTTCACAGACTAAAAAAACTGTATTCACCTGTTAAACATTTGGTATTTGATTATTTTATCTACTTTAGATAAAACATTCGCGTTATTTGACACTTTTGTTCTGAATTAATTGTTAATTAAGATATAAATTATAGTTCTTATATTACTTATTTATAAAATATGTTTTAGTAAGCTCAAACTAGCAATGCATATTTTAACACGAACTAAAAGTCATTCTTTATCTTAATAGTGCTATAATATTTCTACCTTTACAATGCTCCCAAATTTGGCATTATGTCCAGTCACACAGCAAGTACCCTTTGAATTTCCACATGTTTATTAAACAGGCTTAATTTGATTAGAAATTATAATAGTATATCTAACTCATTTTCCTGCCTTTAGATGATTAAGTTATTCATAGCTTTCACAATGTGTGTTCACAATACAATTCTAATTGCAGGTAGGTGCAAATAGGTGTAGAATCAATCTATTATTATTTAGGATTATTATAATTTGTATTATTAGTTTATGTTTTCAGAGGTTTTGCTGTCCCTATCCTAGGCAAATAACTTAGATACAAAAACCCAGAGTAAACCGTAAAAAAAAAAAAAAAAAAAAAAAAAAAAAAAAAAAAAAAAAAAAAAAAAAGCACACACAAGGCTTAGGGAGGAAGACTCCAAAAAAACTGCAAAGAGATATTCATAATTTATTTTTGAGATGTTTAACAACCAGTCATTAACGGTATAACTGACTTTTCTGCTAATGAGTTTTACTTAGAGTAAGTC
Source organism: Hymenopus coronatus (assembly GCA_030762935.1). NCBI lineage: Eukaryota > Metazoa > Arthropoda > Insecta > Mantodea > Hymenopodidae > Hymenopus > Hymenopus coronatus. The sequence goes on along the minus strand of CM060890.1, from coordinate 49,432,824 downwards.
TTAAGTTTGTTGCATTTGTAAGTTACAGGCCTTGATTCATAAATCTTGTGAAAACTAAATTTTGCGATGAAAACAAACGCCTATTTGTACTGACAAACAAAGTGGGTTTTTAAAAATAATATGAATTCAGACTTACATAATTAAAAGGATTAGGAATAGTAGAATTGAGGATGCAATGGCTTCAATTAAAAAATATTTTAATGAAGCACCTGAAGAATATATCTATATTTGTGCTATCTACTCAGCCCAACAATTTTGCCCAAGTAGAAAGAAAGCCCGATTTTGGCTTCTTTGACGGCTGCGCAGCGAAACTTCGCTGTGCTCTGAAATACGATCTGTTCCTCAGCGAATTTCCAGTGAGACTAAAGAAGTTTCTCCAATGGTGGTCCGCCGAAGAGTGGAAGGAATCAGTAGTTCGAACTTTTCCCATCAGGTCGCACTGAATCTCATCGCATAGTCACCATGAAGATATTAGGGAGTCTTTGTTTATCCCATAAGTGCGCGCCGTCAGTGAAGAGATCCATATCTGGCGCACAACTTGTGGAAAGGGGTAAACAGACAATTCAAACTTTATAAAATTTGCGTTTATGCGACATACATTAAAATCGCAATTATTAGAATTCCTACACTCGGTTTATGACTTTTTTTTCGCAAAATAAAAATTTACTTTTTGCATTTGTACCATAAATAACTATGTATATGAAAGACAAGACTAGCTGACCTCATGAACCATTAACAATAATTTTTTTTCTCTATTTACATTATTTATGTCTCATAGCTATGTGGTCATATCGCGCGGATCTGTTAGGAAATACCTTGTGTTTCGGTGTATGGCGGATAGTTATCCATTTAGATCTTGCTCCTGTAGCATTCGATGTTACTTCGCCACCTGTCCACATTGCTTGCGTATCCTGAATTGTATCCTGAATTTTCTGGAAATAACCTGTGTAGCTCTCTTTGTTTTGGGTGCATTTTGCTGAATTTTGCATAACTGCTAAACCGTAATAGACAAAAAATGTGGAGCTCGTTAAAACACACAATTTTGTTATATGCTTTTAAAATACTGAAACTTTTCTCATTTTAGAATGTATAAGCTCTTGGCCATGCAAAGAAAGGGATTTCAACGACATGGCAACCAACGTGACTATCACTTTAGCTTAGTATATTCTCTTATTTCCCTTTTATTTACAGGGAAGCAAATAATAAAGACAATTTCTACTAATTTTATCTCAAATAGCATGGAGTAGAAGCTTTTTAACGATACTTTGTTTCAAAGATGTAGAGAAAGTCATGTGAATGGAACACACTAGATATTTATTAATTATAACCAAAGACAGTGATTAAACTCCAAAGTTTCCGCCATTTGTGTGAAAGTAAAGTTGTAGCACGTTTTCTTAGCAGCCAAATAATATGATGAGCACTGCAGGTTAAAACGCACTTATCGGTGCCGTCGTAATGTCGGCTTTGGTTACATTCGTTTCATTATTAGCTTACTCTGTATTTGTAGGACTGAGACCCCCTAGGACTTACAGTCAATGCCTAGGAGTCAGAAGCCTGTCGTGAAGCCTACGGCACGAAACCACAGGGGTTACGAGGGGTCGGCCAGTAGCCACGCATGAACATGAAGTGGATGATATGAAATTGATGATTGGAAAGGTGATAATGGAGCAATTGGTGGCATGAGTGCGCCACTTCGTCCACCACGAATCCCACATTGCTTGGGATCGGACCCGGGCCGCCTAGATGGAAGGCGAATGATCTAACCACTCTCCCACGGCGCCGCCATTGATTGCATATGCGGTGATAAAGCTTCGTTTTATGGTAAGCTGTTACTATCAGGGGAATTGATATTATCATAGTTCCGTATTACCGTATTCTCAAGATGAGAAATGAAATAGATATGTAAGTCTTGTTGAGTTGTTGCATTATGCTGATCACTCAATAGGGAAGAAGTCACTGTCAGTAGATCTCATGACTCAGATTGTGGTAGAGCACGTTCTTCTCTTTGAGAGGATGCAAATTTACATAGTTAAGGAATCAAGTAGAGGTACAGCACATTTCAATACTGGATGGTGGCCTTTTAAGGCACCGCTAAGAACATCATCCTTTAGGAAAGAACGGCAATGTAAATGCTAATATCAAACTGTTTGCTGGTTCTGTTACCGACTAAGAAAATACCAAATGCATGCTGATGTCCAAGGTTTTCAGTATTATTATTATTTTCTATTCTTATTTTTTTCTTTGACAGCTTACCCTCCCCATATTTAGGACTGATATCCACCTAGGACTTACAAGCCGGTTCCTATGGTTCAGAAGCCTGTTGGAGAGTCAACGACACGTAATCGCAGAATGAAGAACCTGGAACAGTGGTCGGCCCGTGGCTAGGCCTGAGCGTGAAGAAGTGAACTATATGAAAGGTGATGATGGAGCAATTGATGGAATGAGTGACGGAGGAAATCCGAGGAGCCGGAGAAAACTATTTTCGTCCACCACAAATTCCATATGCGAGCGTTTGAGATCGAAGCCGGGGGCCTAGGGGGGGGGGGGTGAGTAGTCTAACCACTCTGCCACGGCGTCGCCCTTTTCTACCCTTACTTGAGTATATAATTAATCTTCACATGAAACGCCAATCAAAGATAGATAAAAGAAGATATGAGCGACATCAAAATAGAATACGGAGAGCAGTACCTTATCATCAGTACCTTTTTAATAATTTGGTTAAAAATTATGTCCAGAAGTAGAAAGCTGTATAGAATAAAGAATAATAAACAGCATTGGAGTTATGATGATAAAAATACTAGCAAAACAATACTCGATCCTAAGGAACATAAATGGATACAAATATCAATGGAGAGAGGAGTAATTATAAATATAGGGAAAATAAAATATAAACATAAATCTATTTTATTGGAGAAAGATAAGAAGTAATAACTGATGAGTTATTCATCTAACTGGTTCCGTTACTCAGTCGGTAGAACCTTGCCTGCTGTTCAGGATCCAGGCTAAATTCCCGGCTTTGGGTGGAAATTTTTCTCTGGTGGAATTTTTCTATCCTCCTCAGAGTCTGGAACTATGAATGAAATTGTTAACGGGTGTGATCGAAAGAATAAAATTAAAGTAGAATATAAACCCAAAGTCAATAGTTCATTAATTAACATCATTACCGATTGGCAACAGGTATGTTCCAAAGGAAAATGCCACCGATATGACCGTTAAATGACGAAGTATAAATGGAACACAAAATGCATCTAATTCAAGCACAATTATTGTAAATGTGGTAGTGACATAGCTGGATAGCTGGGATATTGTCTAAGAAGTACAATACCTTGAAGCTAGAGGATAGCAATGATAAAGGCAACCTTTGATTCAAAAAGAAATAATTGTGTACCCTTCAGGTGCTTTGAGAAGTTTTACATTGTATGCTGAGGAAAACTGGATTCTACGACAAAGTCAGTAACCTATTGGTTGCATCTGAAATGTGAATGTGGGAAAATAATTGAGCGAGTAAACTTGGCAAACAAATTAATTTTTTTAGAAAGATAAAAAAGCAATATTGAAACAGTTTAGGACGAGGGAAAAGGTAACTAATACAATGGAATCTGTGTAGTATTACATAATACTAGAAGTATTGTTAAGCAAATCCAATTTTTTAAATATTCTTACAATTGAATTTTCGGCAAATTTGATTCTTTTAGGAAGATAGGTCTTTGTTCTTGTTTACTTTAACATACCTGTTAGATACCGATCCGACACATCCCTAATATATCAATCCAAATGAGAAGAAATCGTCTTTTGTATGACTAGCAAATGAGAAAAGGACAGAAAATTGGGAGTTTCTCGCCATACCGTTCAGTAACAGTCGCATGCCGACTTAGTCTTCACTTTATTCAGGTAATCTAAAAGCAAAACAAACAGCAAAGGGATAGTTAAATATCTGTTGCCCAAAAAGTAAGGGGAAAACCACCTTGTTGGAGGAAAATAAAATATTACATAATTCAGATCAACCTTAGGAATATAACAATGACACTATAGATACATGAAGAGATTCTGCAGATGAAATATTTGTAGATTATGTTATTATGTGGACAAAGTGGCTGAGTGAACAAAGTCAGTTTAATACATTTATTTAGTATTTAATGTTAAAAATCTTGTAAAAGGAAATGAGGTTGTGTGCGTTACTTGTTTTCAAAGTTAGGACGCAAGAGAAACTCCCGGGGATGTGAAGTGACACATGAAGAAAGAAATATACATATTTTAGAAACATGGATATAAGAGTGATTTAAAATTTTTCAAAGAACACATAAGATAGGCATAGCAACATAAGAAAACACGTTTATGATAAAAGCAAGCTGTTTAAACGAACTAATCAGCAACGGTTTAACAGCCAGAATATACCCGTAGTAAACAGATAATAATATACGTATAAACCCCGTTTCCGGGCAATTTATCTTTCATTCGTTGACCGTAACCGCAGAACAGTTTTTATCGTCAAGTAGACATATTAATATGTTCGTCGAGATGATAATGTCTTGCATCTATAAGGTGCACTGGTTTATATTGGTAATACAATATACACCCCCTATGCATTTACCTTACCTTGTTCCAGTATACCACTTAAATCTTGTTTTACTTGTTCGCTTCTCCTTCGCTCCTGACCAGGTTGATGTTTTAGGGCCAGACTTCGACATAAACCAATACGAGACGCAATCATTTAGGGGAACACATCGTTGAGAATCATATCTTCCATCCAATCAGAAGAAGGATTTCCGCACTCTCTTCTCGGTTTACTCACCTAGATTTAACCGTTGATTATAGGCTAATGTGTGGTGTAGGGCTTTTCAGTTCAAACCAATAAGAGATTGGCTAACCTAGGGCTGATGTGAAATACAGATGATAAAGAGGTTCTGCCAACATTAAATACAGAAAGAACACTATAAAAAACCAAAAGCATCGTCACATTTCCGTGCACTCGGGTATGCCTCCGGGTGGCAGAATTTCAGGGGATGTATTGGGATTTCTGCGTAAGTGAGGCACTTGTGCAAACCTTTCTGGGAATGCAGTTTCAGGGAGCGCACCTAACATCATAGGTTACCAATAAAAGTATAATAAATAAGATAAGCTAGAGTAATTATTTATTTCTCACCCATCACGATATAGAGATAAGAATATTTAGCAATCTTAGTATAATTTTCCCTTGTTCATTAAGATTCCGCAACATGTAAACCTGCTCGTACCTTGATAATTTCTTTCCTTAGTACATGCACGCTATATCCTTTCCCATCATATTTCGATAAATATTAACAGTTGCTTTATTGGGTCCAGCATCTATAAAAGTATAAGCATTTCTCGCAGTTTTTTTTTTTTTTATCAACACTCAAGAAAGAACAGGTACTCTCAAAAATGAAAAGGACTTCCTGATCTGCCGAAACTCTCCCTCTCTCTCACTCTTTATCAACATCTTAAAGATAGCTTTTACACACGATTCATTAAATTAACCGCTAATTTTCTTCGAAGGAACCTAGATTTCGGGGATATAGACCTATAAATGAAACTACAAATGGACACGGATAGTGACCCCTTCTGCAAGGTATAATTAAAATTTGCAAAATAATAGGCGTACAGACATTTAAACTCTATAAACATAGTTTATTTAATCCTTTATCAGACCTTGACAACCAACAAGTTTTGTTCTTTAGCATGGCGGAGTAATAGCCTTCTCATGTTGGGTGGCCTGTAAGGCGTAGCTCTATATCAGCCCGGAGCGGATGATCGTAAGACTGACGGGACAGAAAGTTAAAGGCGTAATTTAATCATACACTGTTCTTCACGGAAACCGTTGGAAGTATTAGCACATTTTCATTGTGCACTCGAGATACGAACCTGGGTATAGCTGCAGGACAGTATCATGATGGGGACTGGACTCATAAGCCCATATTTAAACTATATTTTGAGGAAATATATTATCTCTAATATTGCGATGTTCCCTCAAATAAAATAACCCTTCACAATAACTTTACATTTCAAAAATAATGATTTAAGCATGATTACTAGCACAATATTGGTGTTGCATGAGGATGAATTTTTAAAAAGGTAGTTAGCATTAACGCGCAGATCAATGGTATTTGCGAATTCTTTTAGAAATTATAGCAAGAATTCAAGTTGTCATAGACTGTCTATTATTGTCTAGGATGTTTATAATGAAATCAACACTAAATTCTTTCCTTGTTTTGAAATTACTCACATGTTTATCTGCAATAAATTATTATATTGGCATTTCTTCTTTTTCAATAATTTTTGAGTTACAACACTTATCAAATGGCGGCTTATTAATCGTTAGAGATGAAAAGTCTTATTTTTGCACTCCTATATTCTGGCATTTTAATTACGTTTTCGGTCTTAGCGTTTCTGGTTTTGTTGTTAAAATATTTTTGTTACTTCAATACCTACCTACAAAAGTTCCGTTCTTACACTTGCATTGATATCTCTTACATAGGAAATATAAGATAAATATTTACCATTTATACACGCATTACACAACGATTAAGTTTGTTCGGCTCTTACGCATATATTGACTCACTGTCAAAAGAGTTTAAAACTTTAACCTTTAATTCTTATACACGCATTTGCAAAACTATTAACCTCACGGTTCTTCAAATGCATTGATATCTCTGCCATAGGGTATATAAATTAAATATTTAGTTTATATCACACATTACACAACGCCTAAGCTTGTTCGATTCTTACCCATGCATTAATATCACTGACAAAGAATTTATAACTTAAAACATTTAATTTTTAAACATCATTGACATAACTACTCATCTAAACGGTTCTTACATTGCATTTAAGTTTCTGTCCATAGAATTTATATTTTAAACATTTAATTTTTATACAAGCATAGACATGGTGTCAAGTTGTTCGTTTCTTACCCATGCATTGATATCACTGACAATAGAATTTATAACATTGAATTTTTATACATGCATTGACATAACTATAAAACATAACGGTTCTTATATCTACATATTTACGTGTTAGTCATATGATTTTTCAGTTGTTTCTGTCCTTGAATTTGCGGTGATGAGATACTTAAATTGTCTTTTCACTCAAATTTGAGGAACTAAAAACTTATACAAGGTTTTACACAGAATGTTTATTTCGAAAATCTACCAGTCTAAATAATGTGTATTTAAATCTATCAACTTGCACATTGAGGCAGCAGTTTAAAGCCAGTGTTACGTACATATTTCTTCCTCAGACACTCTGCTTTAAAAATTCATATGGTAGCTCTGTATCATTACATCTATATCTGAATCAGTATTCAAATGTGTATATATTACATTTATTTACAAACCTGATTAAGAATTGAAAACATTAAAATTATCCTCACGTTGCTACACGAAATAATAATTTTCAGCTCATTTATAAGTTTTTATTAAATATGATAGGACTAAGCCATTTAATGTGAAATAAATAAGATCGTTCACATCGTTAGAGAAGATAAATATAATTTCTTTTGCTTTAAATTTCACAAAGTTAAATTAAATAAAATCCTCAAAATACATTTATTGTTGACTGAACAGTAATGTATCTTTCCCATAATGGCGAATGTGCCAGTAAGTATTTTGCTCCGAAGCTTCTCGCTGATAATTGCAGATTTACGGTATAGCAATTTTCAGCTTCATAAATACATTTTTTTTTGTTCTTTTCGGAACAGTATGCAAGTTTTAAAAACAGCAATTATTTTAAATGATCAATGATGTTTGTAATTTTTATTATAATCTGCTGCAATAAAACATAACCAGTCATAATATCTAGGTAAGGAATGAAAATAAATTAATGCATTTTACAAATATGTGTCAAATTTAAGAGGCAATTGAAAATTCAAATTGGATAGCACGGGATAAACTTCAAATACAAATATTCATCATCGTCTGGGTATTTCATGATATGTATTTTGCTTAGGCGGTGCCGTGGTTAGACCGCTCGTTTCTCACTAGACGCCCGAGTTTTATCCCAAGGGACCACATGTGGGATTTGTGGTGGACGAAGTTGCACATAGGTGGGTTTTCTCCGGGTTCTCTCGTTTTTTCCGACATTAATTCCACCAATTGCTTCACAATCTATTTTCCTGGTACCATTTCAACTCATCCACTTCCTCTCTTTCATATCACTGATTAGCTGATGGCTAATCTGGCTTCTTTCTGAGCCAAAGCGTGTGCTACTCAACAACCTGTGATCCCAGGCGCAGACTGTGTAAGTCCTATATATGAGAAGACTAACCAAAGACAGAAAGAAACATGTGTTTTGCTTAAATTGAATTAAATCATAAGTAAACAATAATTTAGAAGACTGAAGACTATGGCATGAAAAGTCTCTATGTAATTATTAATTGTGGTAATAATACAGTCAGAACGTTTATCACTTATTTTGGTCGCCCTCCATGGTGTAATGGTTACCATGCTGACTTCATACACGGTTCAAACCCGGCGGAGGACGATGGATTTTTTTCGGGCGTAGAAATCCTTAGCATGGCTTCCTTCGGAAGGGAAGTAAAGCCGTTGGTCCCGTGTCGTAGATTTACGGCACGTAAAAGAACCTCAGGCCTGATAGAGAGGCCTCTGAGCAAAATTAAGTGCTATTTCACGCCCAGCATAGAATGGGATGCTGAGAACCACACCAGTTAAAGAGCGTCCAGAAATAAAACGTCATTTCCATTTTTCACTTATTTTGGCTAAAGAATAAAGAGTGTCGCAGTGTCATCTATACAATATTGTAATATTATTTGATCGGCATAACAAACTCTAGAATATATGATAAACAATAACAATATAGGTTTTAATAACGATTGTAAAGGTGGGTAGGCGTTAATTAGAGTTGTTATAACTTTTATAGTATGTAATGAAACAATTAACATCATTATTCGATGTAACATAGGGGCACAAGATAGTGGCTAACGTTAAATAGGTGTTTATTTAGCACAACAGTGGGTTACATAACATGGTTCGTTGTTATTGACCGGTTTTATGTGAAAATCAATACTCATGACCTCTGGGTCACGTTGCTCAAAGATCACATGGTCAAGGATTAACCTGTCTGTCTGGAAGCAGGTATTCTTACTTGTTTTTTCTTTTATTGCCTTTTAGTTGCCCCACGCACGTTAACCTTTGCTTCAGGTTTGGCAATACTAAAATAATTAATTACCCATTATTGACATCATGCCTGGCTTGTTTTCGACATATCTCTATGTAAAAACGTCGATGATTATCTTAGAGCACAAGTGCTTATGTGTTAAGAATACAATTTATTACCTTTAAACAGGTTTCATTAATATTATACAAAATATTAAGTCAATTAAATGCAATTTTGAAGTGTTCTTGAATCCAAATACGAAACAGATTCAGAAAATCACGGGTGCTCACATGTTTAACCATAAATTTGACCACATAACTATAAAAACAAAATTTAAATAATTAGGATTTGTCATAATAAATTAAATCCGCGTGCATTTAAGAAAGTAAGGAGATATTTTCAGCTAATCCCTCTGCTTCAAACATCCTATACGAGGAAATATATTCGATATTTAAGCTCAATAAACAACTAATATTTTTTTAAGAGAAAAAAGGTATGTGTAATAAAAGGTATGTGTTATGTAACACTTCATATCATGTGAATTAATTGTTTCTTCCACAACAAACGTGTGTAGGACAGAGGCACAGTCAAAGCGAAAAATTCAATACCATACCTGGGATTTAAATTTCGGATCTCCTGATTTCCGTCCAGTTTCTCTAACTGCTGAGCTACCATGGCAAATGCACTAAATTCATAACTGGCTTGCGTTTTTCCCGGTAAACCTCAAGCAGATCTCAAACTATTTTGAGATGTCGAACCTCAATGGCGACTTAACAAACTCCTAAGTAGTTAAGTCGTGGGCTATAAAGTTAACCAACTATTAGGCAAATCAATGTAAATTAATGTTTGTTAGCTCAGTACTTAGAGCAACTGAAGGAAACCTAGAGATCCCTGTTCAAACCCAGCTATGGCAATATATTTTTCACTGTGACCCTACTTCTCCAGTATTTGATGTTTATTTTTATTCAGTTCTATGCAACTGAATATCCAGGCTTAATGCACTAAAATGCTAAAATACACAATTCAAACATACCAAATAAAACTGTTTGTAACACTGATCATTTGAAATAAATTCGGTACTGTTTGTTTGAAGTTTATTATGCTTTACTTATTCAAGGTAAATTCGAAATCTTAAGAAGTGGTTCCTTTAATTCTCAAGAATTCGTGCAAAGAATATACAAAATAATTGCTAGATGATTACATTCATCTTATTGATCAGTTTGAGTGGTTCAAAAATCATAAAACAGCACATAGTAGTATCTAATTCATAGCGTTTCCTTGAATATCTATTACATCTTATAGAAAATAAGTACATAATCCGCAGATTTGGATAATGAAAATAATAAAGGGTAAGAGGGTAAAAGAGTAAATAAAGCATCTAAAGTAATTGAAAATGTACAAACTGCTGGAGAAGTAAAGTTGAATATCTGTATGTCAAATTGAAATTCACATTTATAATGCATTGTTTAGGAGTGTGACTAAAATTACTTGCTAACATCTGCCTCGGATTTTTTTCGGTTTAAATATTTGCTGTAGAAATCTAGACTCTGTAGGTTTTAGAGGGTCTTCTATCCATTTAAGTAGCTTATTATGCCCCAAATATGACTTTCAATAAACTTCTTCTCAGCGCATCTTTTCACTGCTAATATAAAAGGTGGTAAAACTGTTTTAAAATAAAAGTTTAATTGTGAGCATTTAATTGTATAAACTTCTGAGCTTCTCTTTTGGTATTTGAATACTTACAATATTGTTTCCTGCCTCTTCTTTGCAGAATTATTTTCAAAACAAATCGAAAGACGTGTTTACTCACTGTTTATTCCACACAGAGGTATACAACGGAAGAGGCATCCCATTGCTGGAGCTGTCTAGAGAGGGCGAGCAGCCTTCTATTTCCATAAAAAGTACTCTTTCTTTGATGGAAGCATCCTCACCAATTTTCCGGCAGCGCCTCACGCCACGAAACCTAGAAACACAGCTGAAACGTTAAAAGGAAACGGATTGAAAGGAAATCGTAGTAATGAGAAACCACCCCAGCATTCTCCAATTCAGGGAAAACCATGAATAATCTTAAGTATGAGTGGGCGGCATACGGAATACTGAACTCTGGGCCTCTCAAATGCGAACCTCACATGTTATATCCGAGCATCTCGCTGGTAATTGCTCATTCCTGTTCCTTCCTGTTTCGTTTTTTATACCAGGTAATGCTCTTTATTATGTTAACTACCGTGCACTAAAGTGATATCCTCATCTCCTCCTTTCACTGTCTCAAAATACTATTACCAAACAATATTGCCTATGTACTTAAATAACACACTAGAAATAAAGATCTTTAAGTAATTCGTGTGCGGCAATTCGAGTATTAGGGTGTTGTAGAAATATTACCTAATGTACTTGAATTACATCAAGACAATCTAAGAGTATTGTTATGAGGTTCTATCTCTACGAATCAAACTAATTCATCTTAGCTTAGCAGAGTATCTAAAAGTTTACTACTTCTCCGCGAAGCGCAACACCGCACGTCCGTGAACATTCCGATTACAATAGGGAAGCACTCCTCACTCATAAATCCAAATGGTTACGACCTTTCCGTTAACTGAAAATCCACTTTGAGGTCAGGTTTTAGAACCTTAAACGATTCGCACTAAATGTGGCCATACCAGGGTTAAATCTTGAGAAAAGTTAAATAGTATCTTACAATTGCCATAGCGTAGGAAGCAATGGGGATTACTTTAAGCGATGCAGATGGAAGTAGAAAAGTGTGTAACTGTTATTTCTGGGGCTATCTGGATGGCTAACTACACCATGGAGTAAGCATTAGTATTCCAAAAGAGTAATTTATTTTTTTCTCAATTTTTGAAGTCACAGCAATGTTAAAAATGCTAATTAAGAAGCTGAAACTATAAAAGATGATAACGCTTTACTGTATCTACTCCCAAGCTAAAAGATTCCTTTGGGAATCTTAGTATTAATGTCAACACGAAGCCATCAGTAAGGGTTACAGTGTCATAGGTTCAACAACTACCAAAACGGGAAATTACAATGCCTAAAAAATTACTAAAAGTGACTTGCGAGTATTAGAAAATGGTATAATACATCAATGTCGCCTAACATCTTCAAACCGAACACCTGCTGCCTTTTATTGTGTGTTCCTTTGGTGCGTAAAGGGTCACACAGCAGTTACATAGATAATAAAGCACAAAAAACATCAGAATTTACTGCTTGCTTTTTCTCACGCAGTTAGACTGAGTCCGAAATCAAAAAGAGGAAGGAAATGAACATTGCGTACAAGTGACAGAGTCCGAAATGTACCAGGAGGAAGAGAATGAATAATGGATAGAGGCTAGTTTAGAAGAACAGAGAAAAGGGATGGAAATGGATATGCATTTTTCTCATATGAAATATATAGTATATATTTACAAACAATGTGTATTTATTCCTAAATAAAATATGTGCAAGTCTCCTTAATTTGAAATATTGAATAACAGCGAATTAATGTTGTAGTATGATATTCGTCTGGCGGTGCCAGTGGGACTTGTGCTGGACAAAGCGGCGCAGAGGTGGGTTTTCTCCGGGTTCTCCGGTTTCCCCCTCCATCTCTTTTTACCGCTGCTCTATCTTCATTCAATATATCATCAGTGACATCGCCTGTGGTGCCATAAGTAGTAAAAGCGGGCGTTAAACACTATAAAAATGCCTGGTCATCGCTATCGGGCCATTTGCCATGATTCCGTTCTGGGCCCAACCAACCCATGGGTTGCTCACCCCTCATCATCATAAATTATACTCTGAAACAAATATTTAATTTTTAAGATTTTTTGTAATACATATGTGCAATATTCTTTTTCTTAAAAAAAACTTATATAAATCAACTCCAAGAAAACAAATATTGAGTTTTGTATAAAGGTGTATCGTGATATATGTGTACTAATTAAACGTTTTATCACTATAAAATAAAGCAATTTCCGTATGATTTATATTCTTAGACCTGATGCTATAAACTATAAATACTTATAGCTTAGCTTGTAAAATCTACAAAGAAAATAATAAAATAAAAATTGAGACGAAGATTTAGGAATGTTCACAACACACAACCAAAAAGAAACACACAATCGTAAGTTGACTTGGCATCTGGTAAAATGACGGTTAGATGGAAGAATGTATCCAAGCTAGAAAATTAGATAAGAACATAGGAATGTAGATTGTAACTGGTTTCATTTCCGTTTGTTAATGAGAAACTTTGCTGTGCTGATGGACACAAATAATCGTCTGAAGCGGACAAATAACTTAGATAGCCGGAACCTAAAACAAATAGCTGCCCAAGATATCTTATGCACAATCTCTATTAGCAGACTCTTTTAGGGGAATCTATGAGGTACAAAATATGGGGTTTCTTTCAGTATAAAAGAGAGAGTGATATCTACTAATATTAAGAATTAGCTCCCCTGTAGGATTTGTTTTTCAAAACAACATTTTAAAAAATATATAGACAGTTTTCTCAATAGATGCTAAACTTTCCCTGTCTTGCTTAAACGCATACCCTCGCTTCAACGCAATTGAAAATTCGTTTACGGGTGATTTCAAGTCGTTCATCCTCTTGATGGTATACATTTGTTCTTCAATTTAATCATTTGTCGTAGTTCCCCTATAAAGCATTGTATTATTCGCCTACCTATCCATGGAAACCATACAAAAACCCATGGTCAGAATGGCCGGCCCGACAGGAATCGAACCTTCGAGCTCCCTAATGTGAGCCTCACGCATTACCAGAGTCATCTCACTCGGTGGCAATGGTGGGAACTAAACGGGGAAAATATTTAATTCTAATACTATAATATATAACATACTGTGTGATAATAATATGAGTTTGCCTTACAATAATATATGTATTTACTTCGTTCACCGCCTTATTCAAATTTTCATACAACAACTAATATATGATTTCCAAATACATTCAAATAAAACTTTATGTACATTCATTACTGAAATGAACTTGCAATTACCGTTTTAGAGTGCACTTATATTTTTACTGTCTCTACTTAGTACATAGTACAAGGGTAAATCAGGTATTGCAATGTACCCAAAAATTTGATACCAGAATTTCACTATAAATACACATTTTTGAGTCTCTCTTATAAAATAAAACTTTTAGAAAAAAGTCCGTGACTGTATGCGTGTATATGTGCTATTTAGTTTACTATTTTCCAAGGATGCGACATAAAGTTTTTTTAAAATAATCCCCCACTCCAAACTACACTTTGCATAGAAATATATTTGAAAACTTTTATTGTATAAAAATGGTTCTAACGATTTTGATTAAAATGCCATGAACAAAGGCTATTTACATGATGCAGAAAAAATATATATATATATCCTAAATTTTCTGGGAACAACCTCTGAATACCTCTTCATTATAGACGATTCTTGGAGAACTCGTAAACCTTAAAGAGATGGAAAGTTAAACATTTTCGAGATATCCCTTGTTGTAGGTTCCAATTTTAAAGTGCTTATATCTTTCTACGCATTTGCTATTCTTTCTTATTTTATTTAACTTCTGAACCACGGAAAGAGAACCGAATTTCAGTCACATAGTAATCACTTTTAAAAAAAATTGGCTTCCGCTTTAGCTTAATCTATGCCTTTAATTCCCTTCTACTTATAAGAAAGCAAGCTATAAAACTCTTTCTGCTAATTTCTGTAATGCTTAATTCCATGGCATGAAGTAGATAGAAGGATAAGCTTTTGTAAGAATAGTTTATCACAGATTAGGTAGAGGAAGTCATGTGACTGAAACACGACAGATTTTTTGGTATTACGGAAAGCACTATAAGCTTCTCAATCTTCTATGCATCTAAATCATATGGCGTTTAAGTGTCAAATTACAAGACCGTGATGCCTGATAAAATTTCCTTGCCGTCCATTTATCTGTGAATATGTTATCCAGAAAGCTGATAAAAATCAATTCAAAGTGTGGCTGAAGTCCATTTAGTTGCCAACTGAAATGCTGAAATGAATAGATGGTGTAGTTTTCCTGCTCCATAGTTCTACAGTATTTCTAAATAAGACACTGAAGTAACTTCCCCCTTCCATAACACTCTTGAAATTCCTTCTAAAACTGCAGTGCCTAGACAATGACCTCTTTTTCTATATTCAGCAGGGTTTGTAGTACATTATTGCGCAAATAGCTAATGCTACAACAAAAACCAATCGACAAAAATCGAATATTTTAATGAGCTCTACCTAAAATAAGACTATAACATATATGTTTTCTATTATACAAAATCCAATAAGGATTTCACTAACTACTTGTAGAAAAACCAATAAATAATTTTATATGCTGCATGGAGATAACTAAAAACGTACACTTTAAGAATAGTGTTTAAAGCTCTAAAGTAACGGAACAAGTTGTTTGCACTTTATTGAACTACCTTAGTATTTTTAGTTTAAATAATCTCAGTGTAAATAATTAGATAGCATTTGCTTCCTATGAAAATAAGTTCGGTTAATTATTATTTTCTCCAAGCTCCTTTTGTCTCTCTCCCTCTTTGTGTGTGCATGTGTATACAGCATAACTCAAATATCAATACGTCCATGAATACCACACTTCTTATTTCAGTCAGACAGCATTTTGGTTTACAAAGCAAAATTTTTCGTAAACGTATCTTCCCAAGAGAACAAAAACAAAATTGTTTCTATTTTCTAAAATTGCGCCCTCCGCCCGGTTACTTCAGTGTCTTATTTAGAAATACTGTAGAACTATGGAGCAGGAAAACTACACCATCTATTCATTTCAGCATTTCAGTTGGCAACTAAATGGACTTCAGACATACTTTGAATTGATTTTTATCAACTTTCTGGATAACATATTCACAGATAAATGGACGGCTAGGAAATGTTATCAGCCGTCACGCTCTTGTAATTTGACACTTAACCGCCATATGATTTAGATGCATAGGAGATTGTGACGCCTATAGTGCTTTCCGTAATACCAAAAAATCTGTTGTGTTTCAGTCACATGACTTCCTCTACCTAATCTGTGATAGACTACCCTACCACCGATAACTGTACTTCCAAAGCGTAATGACCACCACGGACGGGCAGTCTCTTTGCCGACACTTGCAGCACTGAAAGAGACCGGCTGGTATAAATGGAAGTGAAATGAAGGTTTTTTTTTCCACAATCCGCAGACTTCAGGCCGTTCAGAACAGGGCATTAAGGATGATCTACGATACTGGGCTCAGATTCCCATCTCACAACCTACATACCTACTCCGGAATCCCGTATATCGTCGACGTCGTGAGGGAACGAGCCCGCACGTTGTATGATAAACTACCCTTTCACCCCAACCCTCTGCGCACTCTGCGCACTTTGGGCGACTATGACCATAGGGCGCCAAGAAGGAGAAAGTCCTACCCCCTGCCAAGGGACGCTCTCGGGCCACTAGCCTGAGAGACTACCATCCCTTAATCCAAACAGCCCCCAGATTTCGCAGTAACGGGAGAGGTCACAGCCTGTTGGGAGACCAGCTGGCTGAAACCCTGCCCCCCCCCCTGATTAATCTGGAACTTCCCACCTATCCATTCCATAATCCTACCAACTTTACTCCCACCCGGCCTGCTTAACTCGGTGACCACACAAGCGGCACGAGTTAAGCAGCATTGAGCTTGGTCACCACTTGGGTGGGTGACCGCCCAAGTGACCGACTGCGCTCAAGCGGAGGAATTTTAACACACAAAAGCTTGTGAATAAAATTTTTATCCCTACAATATCGCACAGGTAAAACCGCTTTCAGCGGTTAGGTACTGTGGCGAATTACATTCCGTCCAGGTAAACCTGGGACTGAGCGACTGCTGAAGGAATTGCTGCCTGGCCACTGCAACAATAGAGCGAACGAACACAAAAGCCGAGCAAAGACCTTGTGTGTT
This sequence comes from Hymenopus coronatus, assembly GCA_030762935.1. Taxonomy (NCBI): domain Eukaryota; kingdom Metazoa; phylum Arthropoda; class Insecta; order Mantodea; family Hymenopodidae; genus Hymenopus; species Hymenopus coronatus. The sequence continues at coordinate 49,415,770 of CM060890.1, read as the reverse complement.
TCCTGCAAGATTTCTCAGACATTCTATCTCCCCTGGTCCATGACATTCTTCTTTCAGAGTAATGTCTTTCTAATGGACAAAACGTAATGCTCCCGTAATTTCTAAGACTGGAACTTTCGAAGCCGGTTACGGACTGTATAAAGGGCCGACAAGCGTCGATGAGAGAGGTGAGTTAAATATCAATCTAGTAAGTGACTCTGTTATTTGGTTGCAGTGTTGTATTGCGTATAATACTCTAGTGACATATAAAAGGACTTTAACAGAAACTGGTATTCTTAATTGTTGCAATATTAAGATTTTTTTTATTGCTTCATTTGTGTAGGCCCCTTTAACATCAATGGTCATATCGGGGGCTTTCACTTGTGAAACTGTAGGTTCAGAACATTGGGTTAAACTTTATATTACTAAACACACGCACATTCACTCTTACATTCATACTTCCAGACTATGGGGGATAGAAAAATTCCCCGCCCCAGCCGGCAATCGAACCCGGGACCTCCGGGTGAGAAGTCAGCTCGCTGACCACTTGACCACGGAGGCAGTCAATATTAAGATTTGAAATTTGTGTTTTAATAATGTTGGCAAGTTATTCTGTTGTTCGTTATAAATATTAAAACCGCCAATAGCTCCAATAAAAACGGAAGAGATAACTATAAATTGAATGAAGTAATCCGGAAAAAAGACCTATGCACCAGACGAAAAGCCTGAACCATCCAGGTCGGTTTCATGATATGGTGTAACTTGCATAAGAAGGATGAAGAGGTGCAAGAATTTGAGTGCACAGTTAGGATTAGAATTTATTGTTTTGACTTTATTTATTATTTTATACTATTATAAACCTTTAAAAGAAGATTTTTAAATCTAAATAAAAAAAATTAAAAATTTAAGGATAAAGATTAAAATCTCATTTATGCTATATATTGAAAGAAGTTATATATAGCAATTGTTTCCAATTTTATTCTATTAAAATGAACAGCCTTGATACTTTCTGTATCTTCAGTTTTATCTTGTAATTCATCAATAAATGATTCTCAGAACCATCTTTACTTGTTTGATCCTGGGAGGGCGTCCTCAAAATATTTTACACCAATAAGGCTACTTGCCTGATTGTAATGTACCGACTTCAGAATAAGCCGCCGCGGTCAGTGACATTAGAAAGCAAAAAGAAAGGCTAAGTAAAGCCATTTTCTGAGCTTCCAAGGCAGTTAGGATTTTTGCAGCGGAGGCAGTCAGGCAGAAAACTCGTGCGGAGGGCCGCTTTCATCACAGCATATCAGGAATGACGGGCTCTTTCAAAAAAGAGTAAACAACTGCTTGAGTGATAATTGTTGACGTTGCCTAGAATTCTAGCACAAGAAGTGTGGTTAGTATAAGATTAGCATTTAGTTTCCAACGAGCGATCGAACATCGGCTGTCTACCGTGAAATTAAAGCAACAGCTTGAATCCTCCGTCAAGGTGTGACTGTTCAGACAAGTGTTAAATACTGTCATTTCGACCAGGCCATTCTGAAATTGGAGATCCGCTCACTTTTTGCTTTCTAAGATTCACACTGAATGTAATGGGATAATCATTGGATTACCTTTCTTTCCACTGCTAATTTTCCCGCTGCAAAGATAATCTTTTAAGAATAAGAGTGCATAAAAGTATAGGTGTTGTAACTTCAAAAACGATCTCGAGCGTCTGTGCAGAAAAAGAATATAACTTTGAATTACACCTACTTATTCTACTAATTGCTTATAACTTTCAGCTTTCATTGATATTTCAAAAGAGTAAATTCCCTGGCATTTTAGTACGTGTTGATTGTCTTGGTCTCTTATGCTTCTATTTTTAATTAATTGTTAATCAAAACAGGAGAGAAAATAATACAACAATTAAGATTGACACGTATTCAAAGTCTATATGCAAAGTGCCAACCAAATTGCTTGCGTCATTTGATTTGGTAGCTCTAAATAGTGCATTTAAAACCGTGCGGAATAACTTGCTGCGTTATAGGAGAGGTTGTTTGGCTTTTGACACAACAAAATAAGCGTTATGCGGCATCTTAAATTGGAATTGAGAATATTTAGAATAAGCCCCGCGCGAATGCATGCATCAGAAAGAGAGAGTAAAATAATTTAACAACGAAATATAAGTAAATGTTGAACTTAAATCACATTATATTTTAAGAAAAAACAGTAAGGAATTTTACAGTCTTAACAGCTTATTCTGATATATGGAATTTAGAGAAAAATCCCGAATTATTTGTCGTCCCGTTGTAGGTAATCCTTGACTGCCTAATTCAATTCAATTCGTCCATAAATAACATTTACATGATGTTGGATACGCCATTCGGTTTAAACCAAAAACATGCAATTTAATTACTATAAAAGATATTACATATTGTATCGCATCTAGCATATATATGCATATTTATATTAGAAAAATTTAATAAAGTAGAAAAGGTCAAAAGAGTAAACATTAATGTCACTATCTCCAAAATTCTTCCTTATTGTTTCCATTATTTTAAACAGTAATGGCTAACATATTAATCTGCTTTGTAAAGCTCAGTTGTTTTATCAGTAAAAAAAATTCCTCCGTGATCTAGGGGTAACATCTAGCTTCTGCTTCCCAAGGCGGCAGGTTCAATTCCAGCGGAGGGCGATGAATTCTTTCGAGCGTAAAATCCTTAGCATAGCTTCCTTGGGAAGGTAAGGAAAACAATTCGCCCCGTGTCTTAGATTTACGGCATGTAAAAGAACCTCAAGCTTGATAAAGAGGCCTCTGAGCGGCCTTTTATGGCCAAGGTAGAATGTAACTCTGAGAACCAGAGCAGTTACAGAGCGTCCAGAAATAAATATAATTGAATTCTAAAAATGTTTATTGCTGTGATATTGCATTGCAAAATTTATTAATCAGCATTAGGAAGCCATAAATACATTTTTTGCAGCAGTAATTGGAGAAACACTAATGGAAGTAAGCAGTACTGGATAAGAGTGACCCTCTGTGTGATTCTCACTTATTATGTATCTTTTTTTTTTTTTTTTTTCATTTGTATATCCCCCTTTAACATCAATGGTCATATCGGGGGCTTTCACTTGTGAAACTGTAGGTTCAGAACATTAGGTTAAACTTTATATTACTAAACACGCGCACATTCACTCTCACATTCATACTTCCAGACTCTATGGGGATAGGAAATAATTCCGGTTAAAGATAAATTTCCCGCCTCAGCCGGAAATCGAACCCGGGACTTCCGGGTGAGAAGTCAGCTCGCTGACCACTCGACCACGGAGGCAGTCTATTATATCTTCTTGTATTTAACAAATAAACATAAATAAACTTAATGCGTAAACCGAATGAGAGAAGCATTATTTGTAATTTTTAACTGCTGCTTTTCAAGGTTCATCCAAGGTTCATCCCAACAACAACTGGAAAAAAAGTATTTCTGACAAAGGTATTTAAAAATCCAATGCAGCACATGATATATTTGTATTCGTTTGTTGCAAGATATGACAAAATTTACGTCAAGTTCACATAATAATAAAAAAAAAAAAAAATCTGATGTGTTACCTCACATAACTTTTTCTAGTTGCTCTACAAACAAACTTCTTACAAAAGATTATTCTTCTTTCTACACCACACTAATCGAGATAAGCATTAGCAGAATGATCTTATTACTTAGTTCTTTATAAGCAGAAGGGAAATAAAGGAATACGCTAAACTAAAGTGATAGTCAAATGTTTTAAGAGCTGTCGTTATGCAAATCGCTTCTTTGCTCGGTCAGGAATAGAACAAAAGAAAAACGGACACTTCTTGCCAGAGAAAAATAAGTATTTTAAAATTGAAACAAATAACAAAGAATCTCTTGGAAACGGTTACCTCCACAATAAAAACGCAAAGGACATAAATTATGTGTTTTGGCAGGATCTATATTCTTGTGTAGTAAGTTTTTGTCTATCTCTTACGGTTGAGCAGTTAAACAAAATTCGGCAAAATTCATCCAGAATAAAGAGGTCTTCAGAGATCTATTCCGAGAAAATTCAAAATATACTTTTTATCCGGGATACAAATATCCTTAATATAAGTAATTTAATCAAAATCGCTAGAGCCATTTTTCAGAAAATCAAAATTTTCGATTTTTTTTCCATGTAAAGGGTCGTTATTGGTGGAGAATTTTCTTGAGCGTTTTCGTGTCACACACTTGGAAGATACCAAACCTATATACCAAGTTTGATATTTAACGGGGTTCTCGTTTTTGAGCTGTCCACAAACACACACACGGTCCTTTTTCTAAAAATGCTTTTTTCGGAATCAGAGTACTCCAAAACAGATTTCCGGTGAAATTTCGAAATCGAATTTTTGGGTGGAATACAATACCTTCTCTATCCACTGTGTACATGCGGGCTAGAGAAAGTAGTATTTCAGTAAGACATACGATGAACTTGGGTTATAATCATTAACAACTTCAACAACAACACAGATCCTGTTATTGTAATAAAGAAGTCACGACGATGAAGCAGGCACGTGAAAATGACTAACCGCACATATCAAGGACTCTCCAAGCTCACAGAAAATCTCGAAAGGTAAATATGAAGTGGAACTCGATATTCAGGAAACGAAATCTGATTAACATCAGATACAGAATTACTTCATAGGCTTGAGGTGCGAATATTTACCATACATGACTACTATCAAAGGAAAATATAACAGTCAACGTTACGAATATAGAATACCATAAGAGATAAGAGATAAGAACAACTTCTGTTGTAAACTTGGAGCGTGCACTGGCAAATTTCCAATATGTCTAGTCTATATGACTACTGCAAGAATAAATGAATATCTATTTGTAAGTGCAGATACATTTTAACACTTAACAAATGGCGTAAACAATTAGCTTGTGTTAGCGTCGATAAATTTACTTGCTGTACTGATTTTCCATAACTCATTTTAAACAACCCTAATTTATATAAATTTCACTTGTTTGAACACATTTTATGTAATATTATGTGACTTTTTAAGCACAGTTAGAACTGAAAACAAATTTCTCCCTTTCTATTTGAAATATTAGGATCAGCGTTGGTTTCAACAAATATTATATGTGATAATCTCTGCCTTTAGTGAGATGTGAAACAAAGTTTATACATTGATGTATTTGCAACACGTTGTGTATGCATTCTGGTTTTAATGAGCATTTTAGAGATGAGTAATAAATCTTTATACGTTTTTAGATTACCAATTTAAACTACTCTTAATTTCTACCAGTTTCAAATTACAGTCATTAATATTAGCTTAGTATATGTCAAAATTATTTTTCTCACAATTTCACTTGTTCTGTTGTCATTTAAATAATACCAAACTAACGATATAATATCATTTCATTATGTCCTTCTTAGATGACCGTTATATTGGGTGATTTTTTTGGTAGTGTTTAATGCCCGCTTTTACTATTGTGGCACCGCAGGCGATGACACTGGTGATACAGGGAATGAAGACGGAGCACCGGTGGAATGCGACGGCGGGGGAAACAGGAGAACCCGGAAAAAACCCTCCCCTGCGCCGCTTTGTCCAGCACAAATCTCGCATACGGTCGCGTGGGAACGAACCCGGGCTATCTGGGTGACAGGACAATAGTTTAACGACTCGGCCACGGCGCGGCCCTATATTGGAAGATAGAGTAAAATAGGCAATTTAGCAATAATTTGGAATCGATGTAGAGAAACTCGTGTGAATAGAACATTGAGTTTTATAATTGTACATGCATGCTCATGTTCAATTATTATTATCATTATTAATTTATCATCGTTATTATTTTATTATCATTATAATGAGCAGCACTTTGTAAATCATTTATGTATATTCACACCTCAATTATAAGGTGCATATAAATTAAGGGGATACATCCGTAAAATTTGTCTAAAAGTTGTGAAAAATTAAAAAAGAATTCCTTTTATATTATAACAATAAGAATTCTGAACATTAATTAAAGATACCAAAATTTTCACTTGAAAAACTTTAACTACTAAACAAATGAAGCTATAGATGGCATGTGTATGCTTGCTAATGAAAGTTAAACTTTATTTTTTATCAAACCTTTTTCCAATACTTTTCCATATTCAAAATGTTTCACATGATGCAATTTTTTACCAATTTGTTTTAAAATTGTTATACTTCCATTAAAAGCTCAGTATAGACAAATGACTGTAGTAATTTTACTAAATGTTACTACAATTTAGCTAAATTGCTAAATTTTGAAAAATCAAGAGTTAGGAGAGTACGAAAAGTAATAATTTTCTGCACTAATTGGAGCTAATGTAAAAATTATAATATCACAGATACATATATATGTAAATTCATTTACTGTAAACTGGACTTTTTAAGTGAATATTGTTAAAAATGCATTACGTGGATCATTTTTACTTGAATAATAAATGTAGATAATAACAAGATATTGTTTAAATGATCATGCAGGTTGAAATTTTCGTATTTGACAGAAATATCAAATGATGATGATTGGGGTTTAAGGGCGCTCATCTACTAGGGTTATAAGTGCCCTATAGAAATATCAGTATTGTTGTATACAATAACTGGTATAAAAGATATACTTTGCGGATTTGTCAAGTTTCACAGGATGCATTGCCTTAAGTCATGTTTAATACAAAACTATATTCATTTACCACGTCAGTCATCATATACATAAAATATAGCCTCTCTAGCAAAACCATTCAATTTCATGTAATGTAGTATAAATAACTAATCCAGCGTTACTCTATACACTGCGAGTCCGAAAACAGGTGTCTAAAGAGTGTTTTTACTTTCTCTACACGTACTATGTACATAGTGTATAGAGAAAGTATTGCATTCCACCCAAAAACTCGATACCGAGATTTCACCGGAAATACATATTTTGGGTCCCCCTGAATCCAAAAAAAGCATTTTCAGAAAAAGGTCCGTGTGTGTGTCTGTGGACAGCACAGCTCAAAAACGAAAAGACCGTTGAATACCAAACTTGATATTTAAGTTTTGTATCTTCCAAGGATACGACAAGAGGATTTTCAAGAAGATCCCGCCACCGCAACTAACCTTTACATGGAACTTTTTACGAACATTTTGATTTTTTTAAAAAGTGCTGTAACGATTTTGATTAAACTAACGTATATTGAAGATACCTGACAAATAAAATGTATATCTTGAATTTTCTAGGAATAGACTCTGAAGATTACTTTATTCTGGATCAAGTTTAGAGATTTTGCATAACTACTAAACCGTAAGAGATGGACGAAAGGTTACCACACAAAAAATGTAGAGCATGTGAAAACACGCAATTTATGTAATATACTTTTTTTTCTTGGACCTGATCGTTTTTTAGATATTCCTTGTTTTGGTTTTAGCTTTGAAAAACTTATACCTTTCTCATTCAGGAATTTGTGAACTCCAGTCCATAAAACAAAGGAACTTAAGTCACATAGCAACCAGCTTTTGACTATCAGTTTAACCTATGGTACTCCCTTATTTCGCCTCTACTTACAAGGAAACAAGTAATAAGACTATTTTTTTCTCGATTAACATGAAGTAAATACAAGCATAACCTTTTTAGCAATAATTTGTTACAGAGATGTAGAGAAAGTCATGTGAATGGAACACATACTTTTTTTCTTCTTCTTTCTTTCTTTCTTCTCATTTCGTGTTAATACTGAAGGAGTATTGGTACGTTTCGTCATTACACTCGCAAATTTGCACGGATAAAATAGGGAAACATATACACGAAGACACTATCCTAATAAATCTGAAATATAATAAGATAACCACATTTCATATATTAAGTAAACTGATCTTTTACTCACATGACTTTCACTAACTGTTCTATAAACGTCTTATATAGGATTATTGTTCTTTCTACTGCATGTAAATCGAGATATGGGAATACACAATATTAAAGGATAGTCAAAACTTTGCAAAGTTGTCGTTTTCGATTGTCAAGTATAAAAGATAAGAAATGCGACGAATTTCTGTTTGAGAGAAGTATAAATATTTTAAAATTGAAAGCAATAACAATGTGTGTCTCCACCACAAAAATGTTAAGGATATAAATTTTATGTTTTAACGAGATTTGCATTTTTTTCGTAGCAAGCTTATGTCTACCTCTTATGGTTTATGGTAATTAAAAATCATTTGGAATGACGAAGATTTTAAAAGCTGTTGTCAAGAAATTCAAGATATACGATTTATTTTTCATTTAAATATCTTTAATATATGGCATTTTGATCAAAATAGTTTAGAGCCATTTTGAGAAAATCAACATTTTCGAAACTTTTTCCATGCAACGTTTTGGTGTTGGGAGTTTTTCGTTTTTTTGTTTTTTAAATCTTTGTGTTGCATTTTTGTGTTTAGTATTTAACAGACTTTTTCTTTGAGTTATGCAGGCCCAACCCAACCACAAACACACGCGTTTCGGGTGGCATACAATATATTCTCTACATCTAGTACCTTGTACATACGTTCTGTACAAAGTAAAAATATAAATATAAAATTTGTATTCTTTACCGCAGAGCGAATTGGTTCCTCGGAGAGGTGGAGATTTACATTTGGGAAGTTCTGGGTCCATTCCTTCGACCACCTAATCTAATCTTGTGTTTAAAAATATTAGAACCAGTTTACTAACTCAGAATAAACTTCTATTAGATGTTATTCTATAATTAGTGCTAAATTGTGTGGTACGACAGCAGAATAAAATGTATTAAATGAATAATCATGGAATAAGATATTCCATGATTCCTTGCGGGATAAAACGTTATTCCGAGAATAAAGTATAAGAAGTAAAATGGCTACGGTACTAGACACAATTTTGACTCCTATAAATTATTAAGTTATTTATAATATGTTTTTGAAAAAGCTTAATACAATAATTGTAGAGGTAGTTTGATAAATAACGCAACAATGACGAGATTAAAGTTGAGAAAGGAAATTGCGCTGAGATAATTTGATGATTATTTAAAGCTCATGATAAGAAAATACACAAAATAAAGTTACATTTTTAAAACAGTAAAATCTATTCATATCAAAGCATAGCGAAATAAAGAGTGAGGTTACGTTTAGTTGACGATATATATAGGATTGGTTACTTCATAAAGAAATATGTTTCAAAAACGTAACATAGCCACAATAGTGAAGGTTAATGACATCCTGTGCGATTTGCAGATTTTGGAGGTTATGTGTATCTTTTATAACGATAAAGCCACAAGCTTCGCGATGTAGGGAGTATGTGCCCTGATTAGAAAAAACGCCTGCAAAGCTCACAAATATAATCGAAGATTCTATTTAAATTATTTTAAAATAAATTCTTAAAGTTTCCGTATTTTACGTTATGGGTTTATTGCTTTAAAAACAAAGAATACCTTCAGTAAAATATAATGTTCTCGGTACTATTGGTTTGGGTGTGAATTTATAGCTGTTGCATTATATATTGCCGTCGCAAAGTGCACATTAAACCAATATGCTGTTCAACATAGCTAATAATATTTTTGTTCAATAATGATACTTGTTTACAAATTGTTTGTGTACTTGATATCGTTGTGGCGGTTCAAGTATGCAGATCTTAAGTTGAGAGCTAAAGTGTAATCTTAACATTCGAACAAAAATGTATTTTAAGGAATGAAATTAGGGAAACCAGTTTAAGTATGCTAGCCGTTTTAAGCACCTAAACGGAAATATACCATAGATTACAATAAGATACAACTTAAAACATAAGGTAAGATTTCATCCCCAACTCCTAACCTATCGTAATCTGTATTTAGGTAAATTTTGCATGGTGTAGCTGTAAATTTACAATTTTGCATCCGAACATGCTTGTGAGTATTCATAATTATTTAACGGTACCCTAAGTAGTTAAAATAAGAAATAATAAATCATTTAGGAACAGCAGATTGTGCAAACAATGCAAATTTCCGTACAAGTTCATCAAAATAAGGCAGTGATTACGTATAAAGTTGACCACGAATGACTAGCAAATAGTTAACATTGGTTTTAAATCTGCAAACAGTGAAACAGATATCCAAGGAATAGAATTGCATCGTACAACCATATTTAAACCCAAAATAGTGTATTTCCAAGAATAACTATTCCAAGATTTATACTGAATTCGTTCAACCGGCCGTGAATCACATAGAGCCTGAAAAAAATTATTCTATAATATTTAAATAATTCAAAGTAGTAATTTAATCTATATTTAAATAAAATTTCTTTTAAAATTATAAAAATTAAATATTTTAGATTAATATTAAATAATTTATATTCTCGGAATTAAATTCAATAACAAATAACAAAATGAAAGGAAATTATATACACAAAAGTTTATGGCAGTAGGGGAACCATCCCAGAAATCGTCAATCGATCCGGAAACCACAAAATAATAATTCATGGTGAAGGTGATCGTCGGTGCGGAATCAAAGTCCGTCATCCCACATTAAATTAAGGGCAACTCGTTCGGTTATTAGAAGATGAAGAAGAAAAAAAAAACAAATATCATATCTGCATGATATTAGTTGGTCTTAATTGTGGCGTTCACCATGATTGTATCTTAGCAAGCAAGTAATACGGTGCTGACTAAAGTAGACGCCTTAAACCAGCTAAGACTTAAACAACGATAAATTAAGAAGAATGCTATAGAAAATCAGTGGTAATATCACGCACAGAAGCACAGAAAGAGAAGCCTAGTAGCATCAGTTGGTAACAAAACCGGCTGCAAATTGAATTTTACTTCACTGTTCTGTATCCCGCGGAGATCGTGCCTTAAGGCTCATCTCTCCTTTAGTCCAAATCAATAAGTCCGATTCGCCTTCTCTCTCGCTCACACAGAGTGTCTTCTACAACATGTGTATGTCTATTGCGTTTTGTTTTTATTATTGTTTCTACTTCGTACAAGTAGAGAAGATGCTGTCATTTTACCTAAAAATTTTGATACCGAGGTTTCACTAGAATTACAGGTTTTAGAGTCCCCTGTATAAGAAAAAGTTTTTACTTTCTCTACATGCACTACGTAAATAGTACGCATAGAGGATATTGTGGTCGTCTCCTTAGCGCGGTGGTAGCGCAGCTGCCTACCAAGCGGGAGACCTGGGTTCGATCCCCAGTACCGGCGTGGGGATTTTTCCCCCGCTGGGAGACCTGGACCGGGGTGCACTCAGCCTCGTGAGGTCCCTGGGGGGCCAATTGAGGAGCTACTTGATGAAGAAGTAGCGGCTCCAGGTCGTGAGGACCGCATTAACCGGCCGGGAGGGGCTCGAGGCGCTGACCACGTCTCACCCTCCAATACTGCACCCCATCCATGACGTCTGTAGTGGACCGAGATGGGGGACGCAGCGGCCGGGCGGTAGGCCAAGGCTCCCCGTGAGCTGTCGTGCCATGGAGCTACAGCGGATATTGTATTCCACACAAAATTCAATGTCAAGCTTTCACCAGAAATGTGTCTATGTGTTAATGTCCCCTGAATAAAATCACTTTAAAAATTTCCGTGTATGTGTATGTCAGTTAAATACACACACATGGTATTTGATTTAAATATCTTACAAGGATGCAACAGAAGCTATTCAGGAAAATCCCACCATCCGTTACTAATCCTTAGAAAATTTTGATTTTCTCAAAAATAGTTATAAGGATTTTTATTGAAACCCAACATGCTTAAGATAATTTTATGAAAAACCAAATATATATCTTGAATTTTCTGGGAATAGGCCCTGAAGACTTCTTTATTCTGAATGACCTTTGAATAACTTTTGTATACCTGGTAAACCGTAAGAGGTAGACAAAAACTTACAGCACAGCAAATGCAGATCTCGGTAAAACATACAATTTATTTCATATACAATTTTATTGATTTAGCCGTTTCCGAGGTAATCTATCCTATTGCTTTCACAAACTATTCAAACTTTTCTCAAACGCGAAGTCTTCTTTCGTTTCATAGCTCTTTTATTTTACTCCTAGGCATGCAAAAAAATTCAAATTGTAGTTCTTTGCCATAGAGACCAGCTTTCAAAATATTTGAATATCGTTTTACCTTGGTGCTCTCCTCATTTCCTTTCTACTTACAAGGAACTAAGTGTCAGACCATCTATGCTATTGTTAGTCTCCATTAGCATGATCTAGATAAAGAATAATAATTTGTAAGAATATTTTGTTTGCAGAGCAGGTAGAGAAAGTCATGTGAATGGGAAGAAAAGAAAACCCTGTGTTTGTGTGGGAGAAAGGTGTTTTGAACAGGAGATCTCAAAAAAGAAATGACGGATGAATATAACACTTATCATCCATCACCTTTCAAAGTGCGATACGAAGATTTCAAGAAAATTCCAAAACCGTAAGCTACATGGAAAAATGGTTGAATGACTGTAATGATTTTAATTTAACTGCTGTATATTACATATATTTGCATTATAAATAAAATGCACATCCTACATTTTCTGAGAATAGCCTCTGAAGTCTTCTTTTTTCTAGATGACTTTTACATAAATAGTAAACCATAAGAGATAGGCAAAAAATTACAACCCAGAAAACCAGCTTCCGTTGAATACATACAATTTATGCCCTATACAGTTTTTGTAGAGTTTTGCGTTTCCGAGGTATTCTTTTATATTGGTTTTAGTTTTAAAATACTTAATTTTTCTCATACGGGAGTTTTCAAACTCCAGACCATGCAAGAAAGGGATTTCAACCACATGGAGACTGGCTTTTAAAAGATTTTACTATCGCTTTAGCCAGTGTTTTCCGTTATTCCCCTTCTACTTACAAGTAAGCAAGTCATATGATGATTTTGTTAATATTTATCTTGATTAGAATGAAGCAGATAGAAGAATAAGCTGTTTAATAATTTGTTACAGATATGTAGAGAAAATAATGTGAATGGAACATATCTGGTGTGTTATTATTTTCTTCATGAGCTCTAAGGTCACAAAGTCTCTAGAGCATGAGAACTTTTGTGTTATTAACGGACAATGAACTGAGAGTTCTGAAGTAAAATGTCAAAGGTACTTGTTGTAGAAGAATAACCTAAAATTATAACGTTGGTTTGCGCAGCATGTTCAACAGGCACGACATACCTAATAAATCTTAAATTGTATGGCATAAATTCGTTTGGCAACTGCTTAACTCTCGAAGTTCAGCAGATCTGCTTCCTGACCCGTATGGAAAAAAATGCAATGAGAAACTGAATGATGAGAAAATAAGAGATTCTAGAGATCAAAATATCCTAGAAATGGGAAAAAAACTCACAAGAAACAGTTCAATTTGTCGCTTTTGGTACTAAAAAGTATTATGGACATAGTGTAGAGAGAAAATATTGCACTTCACCTAAAAATTCGATACCGAGATTTCACCCGAAATACAAATTTTAGGGTCTCCTGTATACTAAAAAAACATTTTTAGAAAAAGGTCCGCGTGTGTCCGTGTGTCTGTGAACACAATATCTCAAAAACAAAAAGTCGGTAATACCAAACTTGGTATTTAAGCTTAGTATTTTCCAGGGGTGCTACACGAAGCTTTTGAGAAAAATCCCCCCATCCCAAACTACCATTTACATGGAATAAATGAAAATTTTGGCTGTCTCAAAAATGGCTCTAACGATTTTGGTTAAAATGTCATATATTAAAGATATTTATATGCCAAATAAAATGTATAGTTTGAATTTTCTGGGAATAGCCTCTAAAGGCATGTTTATTTTGAATGAATTATGCTGAATTTTGTGTAACTGGTAAACCGTAAGAGATAGACAAAAACTTACTTGACAGAAATGTAGATCACGATAAAACACACAATTTATGTCATATGCTTTTTTCGTTAAATCGACCATTACTGAGATATCCCTTGTTATTTGTTTCAGATGTAAAATACTTAAACTTTTTTCACATGGAAAGTTGTAAACTCCTGGCCCTGCATAGAAACGGATTCCATCCACATAGCAACCGACTTTTAAAAGATTTGACTATTGTTTCAGCCTAGTGTACTCCCTTATTTTCCTTCTACTTACATGGAAGCAAGTAATTAGGACTATTTCTGCTAATATTTACTTCGATTGTCATAAAGTAGATAGAATAGTATGCTTTTAACAATAATTTGTTACAGCGATATAGAGAAAGTCATATGAATGGAACACATTAGATATTTTGTAAACAAAATTCGTTTAAATATTTAACGCAGAAAACTCACTCGTATTCCTGATGGGTATTCTAAACGGGCCAGTAATTTTTTTCTCGACTGACTTTCAAACATAAAACTTTGCTATGTTTATTTGTTCTATTATTTAAGATATTGTAAACACAAGAAATACTTCATTTCACTCTAAAATTCGAAACTAAGATTTGATTGAAAATTGACGTTCAAGACCCACGAACAAGAAAAACAAAGTTTTTAGTACAACTTACATATAGGATGGCATAAGCGAGGAGGGAATTCGACTCCAAACAGTGCGGTTAAATGTGTATTTGCTTTAATTTGAAACATGGTGAGTAGAAAGAGAAATTACAATAAATTCCACAAGGCAGCTAGCAAATTCTTAACTGCCTAATCTCGATCTTTGATTGCAAAGGTTTGCATCATTACCCAATACCCGCTTGGAACTATACAAAAGCCGGCGAAGCAAGGACGGCGAAGATATTAGCATACTTTCATATTTTACTGCCTAAAATCAAGCACAGCTGGTAACAACATAATTGCAACTGATACTGAGAGAATAATAAGACAATGAAGGATGTCTGTGACAAGGTTTTCTAGCAATACAATCGTCTTTAACGCACCCCACCACCTAGCCCGGTCAGGTAGCAGAAAATAGTCATGTTTCAACAAAAACCTCATTGGCTCAAACTCATTAGAGAGAGGCTCGCGTGGATTAGACCAGGAGCATGGCGGATGACAAAAATCATAGACGAGAATCTGCCATTTGCAAAGAAGCAGAGTTGTGGATCCATATCTTGGTAAGATGTAGGGGTATGGAGAAAAGGAGGGAAAGGTATTTACCGCGATCCTTTACCACGCAAATGTAGAATTAGAAGCATGTTGGACCCTACTGGCAGGCACGGAAAACGCGGCCGGGCTAGGCAAATATCTACTTAAGGCGAGACAGCTGAGAAGGCAATACCAGAGAAGTGGGGGAGACGATAAGAAGTGTTAAACAAAAGTGATTATATATATATTTCTCTTAAGTGAATTTGTGTACTATAATAGGATACATTACTACATTTTAATAAGTTTATTCGGTATTGTAAATTTTCGTTGCTGTATTTGAATAATTTGTACTTTTATTTTCGTGTTTACTCATTTAATTGTTTGTCTTTTAATATTGCTTACTATTTTATGTATTGCATAAGAATGTACGGTCTGTGGACCCGTGCGATTAATGAAGATTAATCTATGCATACTGTTACTTCAATCAATCGACTTATTCATTCATTCGTTTATTCACTGTAAGCTGCTCTAGGCGGCGTCCTAGGGAGGCAGGAATAAGATGAGAAGAGACACCTGCGGCCGAATCTAGGAACTATGGCACGCAAAGTCAGGGTACCTACAGTTACCAGAATGGAACACCCTCGTAGTTGTATAGGTCGGGAACCCCATCTCACACAGTCCAAGTTTCGGTCCTTATACCCTATAACAGACAGCGCGCGAAGGATAAATGATAGTGGAACGATATACAGGAGCAGAAAAATTGGCCTTGCGACCCGAAAAATAGTCATAGATCAGAGTGGGCGGTCACTGCAATCGAAACCGGAATCTCGAGAATGTGAGTCGCTCGTTAGCGCATCCCCATCTCTCTTGATACTACAGAGGGTTCTCCGCAAATAGGGCATAGCGCCCTCCAAATCGTTTGAGCTTCTAGCGTGATTCCTGGAAGAGAGACGAGGGCTTAGGCCCGAAGGTGACAGCGCAGCGATCGTGGGTTCGAGTCCCGCCTTGGGCATGGGTGTTATGTGTTTGTGTATGTGTGTGCAAAAAGTAAAACAGAAATTCAGTAATCATACGGTAATCACAGTAATCAAATTAGGTAAACAAAAAGTAGGGTATACAGTGTCGGAGTCCCGATCAGACTCCGGAACTTATAATAAAAAAAAAAAAAAAAAAAAAAAAAAAAAAAAGGTGCCGGTCGCCATGGCCGCGCTCGCCAAAGCGTCTCGCTTTGGTGTTTCGCAGCGCAGTGGATCGTGGGTTCGAGTCCCGTCTTGGGCATAGGTGTTATATGTTTGTGTATGTGTGTGTGTAAAAAGTAAAATAGCAATACAGTAATCAAAGTAAACAAACTAGGTAAATAAAAAGTAGGGTATACAGTGTCGGAGTCCAGATCAGACTCCGGAACTGATAATAATAAAAAAAAAAAAAAAAAAAAAAAAGGTGCCGGTCGCCATGGCCGCGCTCGCCAAAGCGTCTCGCTTTGGTGTTTCGCAGCGCAGTGGATCGTGGGTTCGAGTCCCGTCTTGGGCATAGGTGTTATATGTTTGTGTATGTGTGTGTGTAAAAAGTAAAACAGAAATACAGTAATCAAAGTAAACAAACTAGGTAAATAAAAAGTAGGGTATACAGCACCGGAGTCCCGATCAGACTCTGGAACTGTATTTTTAAAAAAAGGACGCCACGATCTGGATTGACAGGCACAAACATGAACGTCCCTAACATTTCCAGTTAGAATGTACCAGACGCTGCCGATCGCACTCATGAACTCCTAACCCTTCGAAGGCGGTTAGACAAATGATACATCCCAATCCTTGGCGGTCCTAGTGCACCTGGTATTTACAAGAGTTTGTATATTGGAAAACATCAAGTAGGAGAAAAACAAGCTTTAATAAGTACAAAATATATTCAAATAGTCATGTGAATATAACGTTTAAAAGTTTTTTTTAAATGCTAAACCCCTATTCGCTTTTTTTTTCCCTAGTCTTTTAAAATCAATAGAAACACAAAAACATCAAATTGGTCCTTCTTTTTAAATTAAGCATCTTATTAGCCTACTCTATCCCATTACTTTCTCCACACGTAATATGAACATAGTTTACCCAAAAATTTCATACCGAGATTTCACCGGAAAAACACGTTTAAGGGCCCCCTCAGTCAAAAAAACAGAATTTTCAGATAAAGGTAAGTGTGTGTGTGTGTGTTGTATGTGTGTGTCTGTTAACAAGTTAATTCATGAAGGTAATACCAAATTAGGTATTTGAGTTTAGAATCTTCCAAGGATGCGACACAAAGATTTTGAGAAAAATCATTCTACCCCAAGATACCCTTTACATGGAAGTTCGAACATTTTAATTTTCTCAAAAATGGGTCTAACGATTTTTATTGAATTATCAAATTACATCTTGAATTTTCTGATTATATGTTCCAATAGTCTTTGAGACCTCTTTTTTCTTGATGAATTTTGCTGGATTTCGCATAACTAGTAAACCGTAAGAGATAGACAAAAACTTACTGCACAACTAATGTAGATATTGTTAAAACACAAAATTTATGTCATATGAATTTTTGTTTGTGGAGTTGACCATTTTGAGATATTCCTTGCTTTGGTTTCAGTTTTCAAATACTTAAACCTTTTCACATATGGCAATACAAAGCAACGGATTTCATCCACATGGCAACCAGCTTTAGCCTAGTGTATCCTATTATTTCCCTTCGACTTATAAGAAAATATTAATGCTAATATTTATATCAATTAGCATGAAGTAGATAGAAGCATAAGCTTTTTAACAATCATTTGTTACAGAGATGTAGATGAAGTTATGTGAAAACACGCGCGCGCGCGTGTGTGTGTGTCCGTGTGCCTGTGAACATGATAGCTCAAAAACGTAAAGTCAGTAAAATACCAACCTAATATTTGAACTTAGAATCTTCCAAGGATGCAACACAAATATTTTGTGAGAAATCCTACCACCTTTACATGCAAAAATGTTTGAAAATGTTGATTCTCTCAAACGACTTTGGCTTGAATGATTTTAATTAAAATACCTTTACGAGGGTCAGCTGATAAGCCCCGGGCCTCTCAATGAAAACAGCATTTAATTTTTTTTTTTTTTTTTTTTTTTTTGCTTTATTACTCAACATAATTTTTGGAGGTTTGGGAACAGTCACTGGGTGCTAGATCTGTCAAATAGGGTGATTTTTCAGGCAATTCGAACTTTAATTGGTACATTTTCCCCATTGCAATGACTGAACGATGGGGCGTGATGGAACAGGATTTTTTTTTTTTTTTTTTTTTTTTGCCAAATGAAGTTTTTCTTTTCGCATCATTCACTCAAATGTTACATTAAGCTTGCGTAGTAGTCACCAGTGATACTTCTACCCTTTTCCGAGTAATCAATAAAAATAATTCCCTGGGCAGCCCAGAAAACACTCGCAATAACCTTGTTAGCTGACAAAATTGCCTTTGCCTTTTTGGAGATAGAAGCATGTTGGACCCTAGTGACAGGCACGGAAAACGCGGACGTGCTAGGCAAATTTATACTTAAGGCAAGTCAGCTGAGATCTAAGAAAGCTGTAACTAGGAAGAGGGGGGGACGATAAGAAGTGTTAAACAAAAGTGACTATAATGTTTTACATATATTTTATGTCATACTTTTCGATCATTGATTTGTTGTAGTGTTAATGTGTGTGTATGCGTATATTATATATATATATATATATATATATATATAAGTTAAAAGTCAAAATTAAAACAAACAACAAGAAATGGACTGAACACTCAATGGGGATGTGTGATAAAAGGATACCAATACAATCTTCCAATAAATTCCAAGAGAAATATGATTGACATCATTGACTGCTTCGTCGGAACGGACTGTTTATCCTAAGCCATGTGGAAGAAGAAGAATGTGTATTCGATTTCAAATATAAGCCACCAGTATGCAGAGGTGATTGAAATTGGCAACAATAATATTATTGTGAGAATTTTCCACAGTGCAAATTTATTTTCAAGTTATGCATTTATTCGTTTTATTTGGTATACTTATGCCGGTTTTCTAGGCAATGACCAGCAGTTTCTACTTTTTCTTTATACAAGCCGCATTTTCCTCTATTGTTCAGCTATGTGCTGATTTATTACCCTAGCTATATCGTTATGCTTTTATTGCAATCTGATCCAGTTTTCTGCATAACATGCTGGTCATATATGATATACTGCTTGCGGTTAATGCGACATAATGCACATTAATTCCTTTCAGAGCTTATCGTGTTTCTAGAAAACAATGCTTAATGATGGTTATCCTACGCAAGAAAATCCCCCCCCCCAGATAGACTATCTATTTAACAGGGTGACCTCGATTTTGTACATGGACTATTAGGCCTCATAAGTTCAGTTTTTACTTTCTCTAGTCCCGTATGTACAATTACATAGTGGATAGAGAAGGTATTGTATTCCATCCAAAAATGTATACCGAGATTTCACCGGAAATATGTTTTGGGGTCCCCTGAGTCCGAAAAATGCATCTTTAGAAAAAGGTCTGTGTGTGTCTCTGGGCAAGGTTTAGTATCTTATAAGGATGCTACACAAAGAATTTCGAGAAAATCCCCCCACCACAAACTACTATTTACAGGGAAACATTTTCTAAAATGATTTTTTCAGAAATGACTAACGATTTTGATTAAAATACATAAATATGGTATATTAATTGTAATCACATTGGAAACACCCCTTCATTACACATCGATTATAACGTTGTTTATTGACTTGATTTTATATTCCTGAATTGTTTTCCAGACCAGTCTCTTTGGGAATGATACCGACTGTGTGGAGTCCATATTGGTTAGAAAATGGTTGATATCTCACTTAAGGAAAGACACTAATGTGATGTAAAGGATGGGGCACTTTTTATACACAGTAGCTAAACAAAACGCTTCAACAACTACTTGGCAAAAATATGTTACTTCGTTTCACAGTGTATTAATCATAACTAAAATAAATTAATCATCCAATTAAAGTTTTATTTATATTTATTTGAAATTTAGTGCTGATATATACATATTTTTCAGTATCAACTATAAGTGAGGAGCGTGATCTAAAAATTTTAAGGGGGCAAGTAAGTGTCAATTTGTCATTTTTTGTAAAAAAAGAATCACTTTGTTTTGCAAAAATCAAGTCTATTAACATTGTTGTATTTATGGGGTTTCGTAGCCCTAAAAAGTAACCCTTTGTAAAAGCCTGCATCTTTAAATGTCCTTCACATGTAGGCTTTAAACTTAATTTATTCTCATTTTCAATTTTTAGCGTTAGACTGCAACCAAAAGTAATCTCTTCTTTCAATTTTTATACAAAAAGGGTCAAAATTGTGCTGATTGTCCAAAATAGTAAAAATAAATATTGAATTTCTTATTTTATGAAATAAAAAAATAAAACATGACAAGCAAGCACAAAAGACAACGTATTTGTCATGGAAATACTTTCTATTCTGCTCAGGAAGCAAATATCAAAATCGGATAATTAACTTTTTCAGTCAGAGTTTTGTAATATTCTGTAAGATTTTTGGTCTCATTGTGTTAAGCTTGTGGGAGATTTCGAAAACACCTGGTTTTAAATACAAAAAATATAAATAATAAGCATTTATTATTGATACTTCATTAGACTTATTCCAAGGTAATTTAGCTATATGTGCAACAATTTAAGTACCTAGCTCCTATAAAGTAACAATAATAATAATAATAATAATAATAACAATAACATTTTGGAATATATACCAATCTATGCGATTATTTTTATAACAAAGTACATTATAAGTTTAATCACTTCTACATACTTTTATCCAAGCCATTTTGTTTGTTTATTTATATATAGAAAAACTGTTAATTTTTATGAAGTAGAATGTTGAATTACAAAAAGACGAAAATTTTAAAGTGTGTTATACTGTATAATGAATAAGGCGTAGTGCTGGAGTATCAAGATTGGAAAGAAATTAGGAGATGAGAGAGATGATGGATAGGGAGGTAAGAGTGGAGGAGAGAATTGAAAGTTGTGGTCTTCAATGGTATGGACACGTCAGAAAAATGGAGGATGATAGGTGGCCAAAGGCATTTTAGAATGGTCACCTTATGGAAGAAGGAAGCGAGGTAGACCAGGAACAACGTGAAAAAGGCAGACTCACAGAATGTTGAATGAATGAATGAATGAATAAATGTATTTATTAACATAGCAATATCATACATAGAATTTCAACCGTCGCACGGGTCCACAGACCGTACGTGCTTTTGTAATACACATTACAAGCAATATTAAAACAACAACCACAACAAAGAATTAAAAGAGTAAACACGAAAATAAAAAACAAAGGAAATACACAGTCAAAAGCAATATTAAACAACAATAAAATTAAGAGTGAATCCGAAATAAAAAGATACAAAGATATTCAAATATAGCAATTTAAATTTACAGCACAGAGTACACCTTCATAAATGCACCCTCTTATAGTAGATAATTACACTTAAAAGACATATATACACATAATATATACAACCCTAGCACAACAGTGACCTAAGTATGAAATAATATATATGTATGTAGAACATTGTAGTCACTTTTGTTTAGTTGATCTTATCCCCCCTCCCCCTTCTCTATTGGCAGCCTCCTCAGATCTCAGCTGTCTTGCCTTAAGTATAAATTTACCTAGCCCGTCCATATTTTCCGTGCCTGCCAGTAGCGTCCAACATGCTTCTATCCCTACATTCGCAATGTTGAAACATAGAAAGGATTTACTCAATCGGAAAGAATGGGGATTGGGAATACAGAGTAACTGCTAAAGAGTAGAGAAGTCCTTTAAAATAAAAGTAAATAAAAGCTACTTAATAATTGTAAGCATTGGTTAAAAATAATCTGATGTGTTCCATTCACATGACATTCTCTACATCTCTGCAAAAAATTGTAGTTAAAAAGCTTATCCTTCTATCTACTTCAAGCTAATTAGCAGCTATAGTCTTATTACTTGCCTCCTTGTAATTAGAAGCGAAATGACGGAGTTACATAGGTTAAAATGATAGCCAAAAGCTGGTTGCTATGTAACCGAAGTTCCTTTGTTTGTATGGACAGGAGTTAAGAAATTCCTGTATGAGAAAAGTATTAGTTTTTCAAAGCTAAAACGAAAAACCAGGAATATCTTAAAAATAATGAACTCGGCGAAAAAAATGTATGACATAAATTGTGTGTTTTATCGTGAGCTACATTTTCTGTGTAGTAAGTTTTCTTATGGTTTAGCAGTTATGCACAATTCCGTAAAATTCATCCAGAATAAAGTAGTCTTCAGAGGCTATTCCCAGAAAATTCAAGATATACATTTTATTTGTCAGGTAAGTATCTTTAATATACGATATTTTCACCAAAATCGTTAGAGTCATTTTTAAGAAAATCAAAATCCAAATTTTTTAATGTAAAGGGCAGTTTGGGGTGCGGGGGATTTTCTTGAAAATCTTCGTGTCGCATCCTTGGAAGATACCAAACTTAAATACCAAGTTTGGGCTTTAACGGTCTTTTCATTTTTGAACTATGCTTCCCACAGACACACACATACACACAGACAGACAGACACACACACACGGACATTTTTCTAAAAATGTTTTTTTTATATTCAGGGAGAATCAAAACATGTATTTCCGGTGGAATCTGAGTATCGAATTTTGGGTGCAATGCAATACCTTCTCTATACACCATGCACATAGTTCGTAAAGAGAAAGTAATTAGTAAAATCGCTTGATACAAATATTCTGGAATGATCATATAACACCACGTTTTCAACAAAAGTACAGATATACATTTCAGCTGTATATTCCTGTCCTTGTGGAAAATTGTTACTAGTTGTCTTGATTACAAGAGGAAAATAATTGCGGCAATCAGCAAAATCCAATTTAAACCCGGATCTAGAACCACTGCTAAGTTCACATCCGCGAGTCATATGTTAACGGATATGTGCAAGAAATAGTTTTCGATAAAGCGATTGTTTGAAGCTAATAAGAAAGGCTAAAAATAATTGTTGTGAAATATTGTGCCATATGTCTCCTTGGCTATTTGATCTTTCGATCGAAGTGCAATATCCGTGAAAGCCCCCGTCCTGCTTTTTACAAAAGATATCTGATGCCGCTAACAACGAAGTAAAGTTTATAAGCCACTTTTTCTCTCTCCAAGTTTTGTTGTCCTTCATTACACCAGTGATTCAGTGCCTTGTTTCCCAACATTTTAATGCCCTGTTTGAGAGAAAATACTGAAAATGGTTCATTGATTGCTTTTAACTGAATTTACCGTACATTACGATTGTTTTGTAATTGTAATTTAATCTGTGATAATGATGCATTTATGTTTTATTAAGCGTTTTTCATGGTAAGAAGTAACGCGAATTAACCTAAGTAATTGACACTTAAATCACAGCATGCCAGTCTGCAAATAGCTCTCTCCTTGTTTATGGTCGTTTAAGTGATTGAATACTATCAGGTGTTGTGAGCCTGTTAGCGCTCTGGGGCATTTTCTTCGGTAATAAGGGCATAGAGCGTGTGGAATGGTATGTTTTCATGTAATTCAATAACTACAGCTCTAATTCTTTTTTGTGGATGCTTGTTTTCATGCTGAGATCTAAATCTCCGTTTCACTCCGTCAAGCGAACCCATAAAATCACGCCATTGCAGGCTGTCTTTTCTTTAAAACATAGCAGAAAGAATAAACCAAACTGTCACTGAAAATTCTATTAAAAGTCTTGATTATCAAGCACTGTTTGTTCATCCTCGTAACAATTAAAGCATGAACGACCAGGTGTTCCATATTCTTTATCTGAATCATTTAAAAGTAAACGCGGTGAATTAAAACAAACACAGTAATATTGATATTTTAAAAATATATATTTTCCTGATTTTATATCCTTTAACGACGCAACCAACTTGGTGATAGTAGTAATAGAAGCAGTATTTATTAAGTGCAATATAATACATAAATTGCATTACACAGTTGCATAGGGTCGGGTGATCGTACATGCTCTCTAAAAATACTTTAATTTAAAACATCGACCCCTATTTTACATATCTGTACAACACTGGAAATACACGCACGCGCGCATACACACATGCAACAACAGAGCAGCAAAACTAACAAAAGAAATAACATTCTGACATCACTCATACACACACTCGCGCTCATAATTACACTCACGTATTCACATATATAGGATAACTTATACACCAAGTACGTCTGTATAATATATTACATAAATATCTTATGTATTGGAATTCGTACTTCTATTAAGTATGTTCCCAGGCTTGGCCAATTTTGGTTGTTTGGAATAAAGCCCCAGCATTGTGTTCTCCGTCTGTTTGAAGCTAACAATACTTCTAATAATAAGTTTTTCCTAACATCCCCCATCAACACGCTATGTGCCAAACTATGCGTCCAGTCATCCTGATCCCCTCCTCCTACCATCACCTTCATCATCATCATCTACTACCTTACGAACTTTCCACTTTCCCAACCTAAGCCACGTTATTCCCGTCCTCTATTTCAATTCCCAATTCGAAAATGTATTTATTTATCCCATCAAATTTTATTTCATTTGGTATCACAATTTAGTAAGATTGACGATCATGTGGGGCATTGCTAACATCCCAAAGCACTCTTCAAAATGCTTTATACGTTTCTCATTATTGAATACATACTTCTTTTCTTCGTCCCAAACAAGTGTTAGGTCCTTTGAACTCTTCTGAGGCTAAATAAAGTGATCATTCCATCTTTTTGTCTGCCGTTTAGTGGTTATTAGTACAAATAGTTTATAATAATCTATATGCCTAATTTACATATTTTCTCGACTCACTCTTCTATAAACTAATCTTGCTTTATCTATTTCTTATTAATATGATCCTCATTACATCCACAATTTCGTTGTTGCTATAAGAAAAATATTTTAAACTAAATATTGTAAATCCTATCAAATATTTTCTTTACATGAACACAAAGAAAAAAAAATAAATAGCGATCTTCAGTTGAGGAAAGTATATACAGTTTCAACATTGTAACCACCAACAATCACTACTCTGATATGATTAACGTCATAACAAATTTTATGTAGTATAATTGTGCGATTTCGATCTACACCTTTCGTGTAGTAAAATGCTATCTCTTGTGATTTATCTCTTGTCAATCAGAATGAAAAGGATTTCAGAGAAAAATATGTTTACAGATAGACACACATTCTCGAGCGCACGCACACATACACATACTCGCGCTCGGTTCTTTTTTTGTCAGAGCCTCAAAATATTTAAGATGAAATATCAAAATATAAGTTTTGAATGGAATGCATTACTTTTGATTGCTGTATGTAGGACTTACCGTGATACCTCGATGGGAACGTTCTTAAAATATGTTCCCTTTTTTTTTAATATCGTCATTCATATTGTCTTCCATCAGTTATGCTCTATAATGTAGTCTTACTCCCAAAGTAGCCGTAAACATCTAATTGAAATGCTTCCAATGTTGATTTCTCTCTAGATCGTCGAAAATCCTTGTAGATGCACTTTAGTGCTGTCAATTTTATGCAACTCTGTTTGGAAACATCTCTTTTGCTTAATGTAACTTTAACGGGACTTTGTAACCCGCATTTTTAGGAGGTAAAATCTTTGCTGCATTATACCAATAAAGTTTTAAATTCAAACCTTCTTTAATTATTTGTTCCTTCAAATCCCTTTTAAATTCTCACATAAATATAAACGCCAATGCCTGCAATGAATCTGAAAATTGTAAAAGAATCATATATTCTAGACCTACTAGCATCAATCACATTGCACTTTTTCTTCTTGGGTATGTTTAACAATGGAACACTTGCGCATGTAAAGTATGTAAGAATCATTGCGACTCATTTTCAGATTCATCCATGGGATGTTAGAGTATTAATTTTTACTTGCAAAACTTTCTAACGTATTTCCTGATGCGTTTTATGAGGATCCAGTTTTGGACTTACCATCTTACTCGTTTAAAGCAGTTTTGTGGGACATTGATTTGGACCTTCCGCGCTTACCTATAGCCCTTTGTTGTCCGCTTCCATTCTGTAAGTTTGCGAACATTGAAGGTCACACGGTGTATTGTTTCTTTTTTTTTTTTACTTTCTCCATACGCACTACGCACATAGTGTATAGAGAAAGTATTGCACTCCACCAAAAATTCGATACCGAGATTTTACCGGAAATATATATTTTAGGGTCCCCAATATCCAAAAAAAGCATTTTCACAAAAAGGTTCTTGTGTGTGTGTGTGTGTGTGTGTGTGTGTGTGTGTGTCCGTGTGTCTGTGAACACGATAACTCAAAAACGAAAAGTCGGTAAAATACCAAACTTGGTATTTAAGTTTAGTATCTTCCAGGGATGCGACACGAAGATTTTGAGAAAAATCCCCCCACCCCCAACTACCCTTTACATGAAAATTTTTGATGTTCTCAAAAATGGCTCTAACGATTTTGATTAAAATTTCGGATATTAAACATATTTACCTGACAAATGAAATGTATATCTTGAATTTTCTGGGAATAGCCTCTGAAGAGTAGTTTATTCTGGATGAATTTTACTAAATTTTGAATAACTGCTACACCGTAAGAGATTGACAAAAATTTACTACACAAATAGTGTAGAGCACATTAAAACACACAATTTATGTTATATACATTTTTTTCGTAGAGTTCGTCATTTTTATGACATTCCTTATTTTTGGTTTCTGCTATGAAAAACGTATGCTTTTCTCATACTGGAACTTGTCAACTCCTATCCATATAAACAAAGGAACTTCATTGACATAGCAACCAGCTTTTGACTATCACTTTAACCTACGGTTGTCCCTTATTTCGCTTCTACTTACAAGGATGCGAGTAATAAGATTATTTCTGCTATTTTTTTCTCATTAGCATAAAGTAAATAGAAGTATAAGCTTTTTAAGAATTATTTGTTGCAGGGATATGGAGAAAGTCATGTGAATGGTACACATAAGATTTTTTCTTAATAGTTCTTAATATTAGTTTTTACTATACTCGTAACCACAGTCAGTGGATACTGATGACACATGAGATGAAATTCGAAAAGGAAATTTGGAAAGGAAACGTCCAAGAACTAAGTTTTATGGTACTTCTGTGCGATTTCTAGCAATGACCATTGACTCCTGGAAAAGTATTCTGTCAGGGAGGATGTGGTCCTGGTGGGATTTGAAGCCCTGACGATTCCATGTCTTAACGACCTAGTCTTCTAAATCGTAGTGACTTCCTAACGTCATTTACTTTTAGTTACATTGCTTCAAAATTTGCAAGTTTGATGACACAGCTATACTGTTGTCATTCCATAACGAGGAGATTGTTTTGTCACTCTATTCCTCACCGTCTCTACCTTTATCATTCTCTATCGCTCCTTGTCTTTACCTTCAACCCTCCTTCTGTCTCTCATCTCCCTCTGTATCCCTTTGCACCCTCTCTCCTAATCTTTTATTCTTCCTAAATCCATTACCATCACCTCTTTTCGCTATATCTTTGTGTACAACTTTCATGTATTTATGGTAGCGTCAACCGAAAAAACTAATGCCTGGTAAATGTAATGTCACGGATCTCCCGCTTTCCGAGTGGTTGCTCTTAACCTTTGAGCTACCATTTAATCTGCTGGTCTCCGTGATCATGGGGTAACTGCTAGCCTCTAGGTTGGAGTTCAAACCCTGCGGACGACAATGAACATTTTTGGACATAAAAACGCTCAGCTTGGTTTCCTTCGGAAGGGAGAGAAAGTCGTTGTTTCCATGTCGTATTTACGATACGTAAAAGAACTTCAGCCTGGAAAAAGAGTCCTCGGAGCAAACGTAAACGTCTTTCTCACTCACTGTAGAATATGCATTGTGTAAGAAGTACGCCCAAGATGTTTCGAGTTCGAATCTCGTTAAGAGTGAGTTACTCGAAGGGTGAGTTACTGAAAAGACGAATGTCGAGTAACTTTATAAATTCCACGGACTCCGAGATCATTTGAGCATCATTTCACCGCTTTCATTCATTGTCCAATAGACCAAATAGATTAAAAGTCGTTAAGCTACCCCTTCCCAAAAGGCACTCCCACATTGTAAACAGCACGATCTGGCTTCGTTATCAAATAGTTTACTTGTGTTAGAAATAGGAGTTCTAGAGGCATATTAACTGGTAACCTTCGGCACTCCAGCGTTTTGTCTTTACCTTCGTAGCTGATAAACTTGTCCAAAACTCCGAATTCTAATGGTACCAAAATTACTCCTATAACTATGACTCATATGCTTGAATGTTTTAACACTTAATAACCTTTCTGAACCTTCCTCAAAAAACTACTTTGAGTAAATTGTAGCTTTAACAGAAAACATTAAAGTCTCACTCAATTTTCAGCTATTCTCTAGTCACTATTGGGTTGTTATTTGTTTCTGACTCTGATATTGGTTCTCAAATGCGATTCAAGTATGGGTATCCCTCCAGTAAAGATTATGAATTTTCTCCTCTATCAAATAAATAGGAGTTAAACAGCCGAAACATTAACCGTTGTTTCTACAGATTTTCTGCTTGATTATGAAGATTAACGTCAAAACTTGGAGAACCTGTTACATAAAGTATGGGTGTTACATACATAAAAATAAAACAAATAAGTATGAATATTTCACAGTGTCTACACAAACAACTCTCGAGTCTGCATTTTAGAAACATGAAATGGACACTCCATTGATCTCAAGCTGCGATAAGACGGGTAGAAGTGACTTGCAGGCGGACTTAAAGAGATACTTATCTATTAAGAATACCCACGTGATTATATTTCATACTCAATCATTGACAATAGTAATAAAGACTAAGAATCAGTTGGTTTAATGAAGATACGCAGTTTATAATTACAATGAATAAATGAAAATGAATTTGGCAGAACATATTGGTTAAATAAAAATCGTAATAATTTGCAAGAAAATCTAGGTGCAAAAACCAGGGTAAGTATAGTTTATATAGTTCAATACCTACATGATGGATGATTGGATATGTTTCCTAATATAGCTTTTTGTTTAAGTTAGCTAAAATTTGGAACGATGAAATAAAAATACTATTTCTTGTTGTTAAAAAATGGGGGGTACATATTTTTGTGCCTGGATACCTTTTCAGACCTCTTTGTCATCAATTATCGATGATATACTTGTCAGCTGGCAAGTGTTTATGGATGCCATATAATATTTTAGATGCAATAAGCTGTTGAAACGCAACAGGATTGGTACTTGTGAGGAAAAAGGGAGGGAGTGATACAAAATTACGTAATGACTTGGGTCGTGGTGTTCCGAGGTTAAATGAAGACGTCGTTTTTGGCTGAATAATAAATTTATTCATACACATATTTCATACACCTGCTTGTTCCCCTTCCTTAGTATGAATCGACCACAAAATAAACATTAGGGGGCCAACTCACGAGATTTTCACTAATATTAATCTTGATACAAGTGGTAAAATTCTGACATGTCCTGTTCACATGCCTTTCTCTAATTGTTCCGCAAACCTTTTATTCAAAAGATTAATCTTTAAGCTACATCACGCTAATTAAGATATAAATACGCAGAATTAGTCTTATTACTTGTATCCTTGTAAGTAGAAGGGAAATAAGGGAATACACTATCTAAAGTGATAATCAAGTTCTTTAAAAGCAGGTCACAATGTGAAACAATTAAAATTCTACATGCCTTCCCATTCGAGAAGAATTTAAGTGCCTTAAAATTGATACCAATAATCCGGAATATCTCGAAAAAGGTTCACTCCACGAAATGAGATCTACATTTTTTTCGTATTACGTTTTCGTCTCTCTCTTATGGTTTCCAGTCATAAAAAAGTCATCCAGAATAATGAGGTTTTCACAGACTATTCCCAGAAAATTCAAGATATACATTTTATTTGTCATAAAAATATCTTAAACATAAAGTGTTTTAATCAAAATCGTTAGAGCTATTTTTGAGAAAATCAACATTTTCGAAAAATGTTCCATGTAAAGGAGCTGGAGGTGGGAGGATTTTTTTGAAAATCTTCGTGTCTCATTCTTGGAAGATACTAAAATAAAATACCAAGTTTGGTATTCAACGGATTTTTCGCTTTTGAGCTATGCTGCCCACAGACAAACACACAAACCCAGACGCCACACACACACAGACAGACACCACACACGGACCTTTTTCTGAAAATGCTTTTTTTGGATTAAGAGGGACCTAAAACACGTATTTCCGGCCAAATCTCGGTATCGAATACCTCCTCTATACACTGTGTACATAGTGGTGCACAGTAAAAATGGTGTTTTATATGGTGAGTAGGAAGCTAGCGAAATGAGGTCATAAGCCGTAATCCTACAAGCAATATAAAACAATTTAAACACGTGTGTCATACGCATTTTTTTCTCAATATTTATAAACATATTATAATTAGAGATTGTTTTACCAATTTAACGGAGTTAATGCTTAATGGTCTGCGATATACAGTTGTTGCCTTGCTTAGCATTGGCGCTGACAACATGACTGGGACAGTACGAAAACATTCTATACAAAGAAGGCAGTGTAGCAGTTGTAATTTTACTCTCTCCGCTGCTTGCATAATTTCGTCTGGTTCAGCAGATTCAATGTTCATGACATTGAAATCATCCGCAATTCTATGGACCGATACGAGCTTTCAGAGTCATATCCTATTTGAATGTGGCACATAAACCAAAGCTGCTTACATTGCAGAGCTATAATTTTATAACATTTAGTGACAGAATTTTTCACTTTTAACATTACTGACATCTGGTAAAAGACCTACTTTTAGCATCAACTGCCTAAAAATAAACTTTTATCACCAAATTACCATTTTTACTATCATTTGGACAATATAGCACTGACTGCACATTCGTATTTGTAGATTTCCAATTCCCGAGTGAACTTACTTGTGGATTTAACATTTCACCATACCATTTTTCGTTTCTTCACTGCCAAGGGAGATCCTTCCTTAACCTTATTCATTGAAGACATTATTTTATAAGTGTACGTGTTTCATTGATAGGAAACTATTACAAAAACTGCCCGCCTAGCTTTCTTATGCGAATATGATGCGTAACGCTTTCATGCGAACTGATATGATAAAACTAGTGAAGCTTTTCGGAAATCTTAACTTTCTAAACTTAATCTCATCTTCTATAGACACACGCAATCTGTTTCACCTATAAAGTATTTTTATTAGCGGCGATTCGTCAACATATATCGATTTATGGAAGATTTCTCTTTTGTCCTATTTACTATAATTATTTCATTAAGAACGTACATCTTCTACTGTCAACAATGTCAAAGCTTCTCTGAGAATGCCATTTGGGCTGTCTTTTGTCCTATTTACTATATTTCATTAAGGATGTTCATCTTCTACTGTCAACAATGTCAAAGCTTCTCTGAGAATGCCATTTGGGCTGTCTTTTGTCCTATTTACTATATTTATTTCATTAAGAACGTACATCTTCTACAGTCAACAATATCAAAGCTTCTCTGAGAATGCCATTTGGGCTGTCTTTTGTACTATTTACTATAATTATTTCATTACGAACGTACATCTTCTACTGTCAACAATGTCAAAGCTTCTCTGAGAATGCCATTTGGGCTGTCTTTTGTCCTATTTACTATAAATATTTCATTAAGGATGTTCATTTTCTACTGTCAACAATGTCAAAGCTTCTCTGAGAATGCCATTTGGGCTGTCTTTTGTCCTATTTACTATATTTATTTCTTTAAGAACGTACATCTTCTGCAGTCAACAATATCAAAGCTTCTCTGAAAATGCCATTTGGGCTGTCTTTTGTCCTATTTACTATAATTATTTCATTACGAACGTACATCTTCTACTGTCAACAATGTCAAAGCTTCTCTGAGAATGCCATTTGAGCTGTTCTTGACGTTATTTTATGTGACTATTTAACAATAGCTTTCATTTCTTCTCAGTGGGAGTAAAGTATCGTATAAGTGAGTATTTGTGCCAACTCAACTATCGAAACTTTTGACTCTCGCTAATGTGCAGAAATTTACAGAAATGTTACTTATGAACTACACTCTTAAACTCCAGGTCTAGACCAATATGTTAACCTTTTATGGAAGGTGTGGTGGCTGGCTACGCTATGGGCTATAAATATAGAAGCTTATGTAGTAAAAACAAAGACCATTAAATGTTATACTTAAATGCATCTGCTTTCATTGTAAGTATAGTAAAGGTAGTGATTGGAATACATCACTTGTGGGCCACATAACCCCACTACGTCTTCAACAAGGATCTGTCTAAGGTCTAAGTTTCCAATCTAAATGTCTGATTCCAGTTGAATTTCATTTTAATACTTATTTTAGTATTAGTTCTAACTAAACGAGTCCATCAGTCACCTCTTTGCGTTACAGACTTAATTCGTTTGAGCTGTTTGGAGTGATCTTTCACGCACAACTCCTTACAGTCATATAAGGGGTACAGGTATAGCATATATTCCCCCCTTGAGCTTATTTTTATAACTTCTGTTAGAAATTTTATCAATGAGATCCATGTTATAATAAATGTTGTAATAATACAAAAAGTATGTGATTATTTGTGTTGATGAGCAGAATATAATCGGTTCACTACGTCCTTTAGAGGAACATTAAGTTTCGAAAAATATTCCATCAAAGTACTTGCTCATACGGGGAATATAGACCAACATAACAAATCTAATGACATTCTAGTTAGGAAAGATATCAAATAAAATTTTTCTGCAATTTTAGAATGTTTGTTTCTTAATTTTACGTGGAGTGAATTTACAATTGTAATTTTAACAATATCTACATGACATAATGAGCTTTTAAGATAAGCCAGACTTCTGTAATCAAATGTTGCTTTGCTATAACGTATACTTTTATAACTATATGTTATTACAAAACAAAGCAGGCATTTTCGGCCTTTAGTAATGTATTACAGCAATTTACGTTTAAAATAATACAAGCACTTCGCTTATAAAATTTACCTATTCAAAACAATTGAAAATCCTACCTGCAGAATTCACATTATATATTATTCTCAAGATATTAAAATATATATGTTATTTGTTTAATATATAGTTGGAGCTACTTTAGAGAAAATAAAAGAAAAAATAGAAATGTCTTCCATGTAGTTGAGTTGGTGAATTTTCCTGAACACCTTCGTGTCCCATCCTTGGAAGATACTGAACTTAAATACTCAGTTTGGTATTTAACAGACGTTTCGTATTAGAGTTATGCTGTCCAACCTACACGAACACATACAGACAAACACACACGGACCTATGTCTAAAAATGCCTTTTCTAGATTTATTGTTCTTAAAAATGTGTATTTTCGGCGAATGCAATTGGTACTTCTACTATGTTCTACATAGCACTTGGTAGTGAAAGTAAAAACGAAAATAATAAGCATTAAGAATGGGTAGCTGCAGACATCTTGCATATGCAAGGAAAACTTGTATTCAGTCCAGTTGTTGGGCAGGTCCAAAGAAGAAAGATCTTACCTGTCAGATACACGTTTTTTTTCGCAGTTCAATGCGTAACGTCAGCTGATAACAGCTAACACACATTACTCATTATGCAATCACTCTCTACTTCTTTTCTCCCCTCCACGGTTTCTTACTTCTTATGTTTCTCGACACCCCAATTACTGCGTTTAGGGAGAATGTTTTGCTTGTCTTTTTGATGTAATGTTCCCACAAATCCAGTGGTGCGGTAAGAAAATGTATCAACAAGAGATCTAGGGTTTTCCAATTAGCGGGTTGCTCATTGCATCTTCGTTGCATTATTTTGGCTTCAAGCCATAATAAATTATTCTCCAGGAGAGTTACTAAAAGGCTTTGAAAGCAGACAAATATATACTTGTTAAAGATTAAACGGGATTTAGAAAAGTGTGGTCATGCGCCAGTTTAATTATTTTATATAAAATATAATTAATAGATTGTGGAAAATTATAAACAATATCTGTGTATCTGAGGAAAGAGATAAAGATTATAACGAATATTACAGTAAAGATTATTTATTGTATCCTGCTTTGTTTAATTTACGTAAAAAAGTTAAAGTTAGAAAATTGAAAACTATAATTAGATAAAGCTAATACTTATTTAGATGAACCGATTTTCATTTCTGGATCGGAGAATGTCATAAGAAAATGTTTACAAAACATGCATGAACAGACTCAAAAAATATCATTTTGAAACTTCATCATTAGCTTTTTGTGGGAAATATTTAGGCAATGACAAACAAAATAACACTTGACAGAACAATGGAGGAGTTGCAAAAATTTAACAATTTTTGTTTTAATCTGAAATAATGATATACAAGCTAGTGAGGCAGGCGTGAGTGCTTACAAGAGAACACTGGAAATGTGTGATTTTATAACGTGTGTGTGTGTAATTTTACGAGGAGTTTTCTGCACTGCAGCTATTGGCTTATTGTACGTCGATCTCTAGAGGAGAGGATGAGATGAGTGTGCCAGTCCCGGATAGACCATCTGAGTCCGCAGGTAACCAACGTCATTCCGCCGCTCAGTCACCTCCACGGAATGGCGTCCCTACCGTAGTCCTCGCCGACGCTAAAATACTGAAAGAGACCGGTTGGGATGAAATGAAAATAAAATGTAGGGATACGAAGTTTGGGGAATGAAGATACCTTCCCAGCAATCCTTAATGACTCGGGAACTCCCCCTAAAATCCCAGGGTCAAAGAGATTGTCCGGGGGGAATCGATACCATGACCTCTGAATGCCAGGATTTTATAGCGTACCTAATACATAAATAAATAAATAAAAACTTTAATTTCGTGCTTTATGATATTGCTAATGTAAAACTTCCTTCCTTTCATTATAAATACGCATTAATTTTATTTACTTTTGAATTCATTATAGTACACAGAATCACTCAACTCCTTTATCTGATTATAATATATAATGACTAAATGTTGCTCACTTTGGAAGAAAATGAGGATGAGCTAAGTGTGTTTAAATTGCATCAATTAGGAAAAATAGAACCTCGTATATCAATAAAGAAATGTAAAATCATAGCTCATCGCGGAAATACACCAACCGCTCCAAATTAACCCCTCTTTAGCATGTCTCCAACTTTTATAAACCCAGGTTTCATCTGGAAGTGAGTCACAGATGCTTAAGAAAAGTGTGAAAATAAAAAAACAAGCAACAGACAACTTTCTTAAGATGTTTTAGGTACTTTCAAGAAGACCTTATAAGAAACGAGAATATCAGGAATTCATTGGATATTTACAATATTAACGAAAACCTGGAGAACATAGAACAATATGGAAACAGCACGTACAAAAAATGAATGTAGAGAGAATTCCACATCAGGCTATGGTTTACCACCAAAAGGTAGGAGAGACTTAGGAGGTCCCAGAACGAGGTAGCAGCGAAAAGTGAAGACGGAACAAGCACAAGTTCCTGAACCTTAAAGTGAAGAATAATAAGATGCACAAGGAATACTTCACGTACATTTTCTTCGGAAGCAAGTTTACCTCGTTGATCTGGGCTCCATCTCGAACGTTGAAGTTTCGATTGGCGGATTTGTGTCCGTATCCGAGCGGGTTTGTTTCTCCTAATCTTCTGTTCCTTCTACATTAAAAACAACGGCCAATCCTCAAACTTTAAACCCGAAAACAAGCCTAAATATAACTATGTTTTAAATCCACTTTTTGGGCCAGCTAACCTCACAATTCGAATTGAATCCCAACATCAAATGAGTACGGTACTTGTCAGCTGCATACATAGGTATAAAGTTTACTATTAACTGCGTTAGTGTAAAAGACATATTTATTGCTGCTTAAATATGAATGAACTTCCCCATAAATTTTGTTTACCCTATTGCCTTTTTACTTTCTCTACAGATACTATATATGCTGACTTCATATACCCAAGGTCGCGGGTTCAAACCCGGCGGAGGACGATGGATTTTTTTAGGGTAAAATCCTTAGCATGGCTTCCTTCGGAGGGGAAGTATAGCCGTTGGTCCCGTGTCGTAGATTTACCACGTGAAGGAAACTCAAGCCTGATAGAAAGGCCTCTGAGCAAAATTAATCGTTAGAATGGGGCGCTGAGAACCACAGTATTTAGAGAGCGGCCATAAAATAACTCGCCATTTACAGTTTTTACACATACTATGTACTCAGTATATAGAGAAGGTATTGCATTACACCCAAAAATGTCATACCCAGTAATGTATGTTTTGAGATCCCTGAATCCAAAAAAGCATTATTAAAAATATCCGTGTGTGTGTGTCAAAAACGAAAAGTCCGTTAAATATCAAGTTTGGTATTTAAGTTCCAAGAATGTGACACGAATATTTTAAAAAAATCCTCCTCAACTACCCTTTACATAGAAAAAATTTTGAACATTTTTATGTTCTCAAAAATGACTAACGATTTTGATTAAAATAATGTGTATTAAAGATATTTACATGAACAATAAAATGTATATTTTGAATTTTGTGGGAATAGCCTCTAAAGACACCTTCATTCTGGTTGAATTTTGTGAAATTATGCATAACTTGTAAACTGTAAGAGATAGACACAAAGATCCTAGTAAAAATGTAGAGCTTATTAAGACGCACAGATTATGCTATATACATTTTTTTCGTGGAGTTGACCGTTTTTTGTTATATTGTTTGTTATTGGTTTCAGTTTTAAAACACTTATGCTTTTCTCATACAGGAATTTGTCAACTTCTGTCATACAAACTAAGGAACTTAAATCACATAGAAACCAGCTCTTAAAAGTTTTGACTATCACTTTAGCCTATGGTACTCCCTTATTTCCCTTTTAATTATTAGGGAGTAAGTAGTAAGACCATGTATGCTAATGTTTTCTCACTTAGCATGAAGTAAATGAAAAAATAAGCTTTTTAACAATAATTTGTTGCAGAGATGTAGAGAAAATAATATGAATGGAATACATCAGATTTTTATAAGATAAAATACTTAAAAGCCAAGAGTGCTTATATACGTTTAACTCAGTTTTTAAAATTTGTCATGTAAAGTTATGTGGCAGATGTAATTCAGATACCTATTAATTTTAAGTCATATCAGCTCATTTAATAAACTATGAAAATTATATGCATGAATCAAAACCAACATTATTTTAGAAGAATTAGATAAGAATTGTCAACCCCTGATTTTAGTTTATATGTAGACATGATAATATCAACAAAATCACAAACAAGAGGGGGATAAATTACGGTATAAGATACTGTAAAAGTAATGGTTGATGACCATTATTAACATGACCTAGAAGAGAAATAAATTTGCAAAGAATGTCATGTAACTTAAATCAAATATCAAAAGTATACAATATGGTGATAGCAATAGATGAAACAAAAATCATGGTATTTAAAAAAGAAAATAATTTTAGGAAATAAAGCTACTGAACAATTTCAAAGTTCAATTTCCTAGGATATGAAATAACATACGAAACTGAAATTGAAATTAATAAAAGAGTTAAACTGTAGAATAATTAAATAAAAGCTATAACAACGTTATGTAAAGCAGAATCATAAAAAATTGTCATACAGCACAAAAGAAGAACAGTCAAAAATATGAGAAATTTAATTTCTTAAATGTATAATCGGTTTGTTCAAGATTATGCCATAAACAGAACAAAATATTAAGAAGGGGAAAAATAAGCGTAGAAAAATGAAATAAGACAACTAAACGTATTAAATTAACAAGACAATGAAATCATATAAAAGAAATTTGAGAAGGCATTTAAACACCGTGCAAGTGAAACCGACGAGTAAATAGGTTTTTCCTGTTCTGATTCCTCTATGCAGTAAAACCGCTTGTGCTCAAATGAAGGATGAATAAGATGGCACTACCGCATCTAGGCGCTGATTTTTTTTTTTCTCTTTTTGTTGTCGAATTCTTCGATTGTACTACACTAGTAATAGGGTACCCAGCTCCAAAACTGTTGGTAATAGTTATCTCCTGAAGGAAAACCAACAGTGTGATATTCAGAAGAGGAATAAATCCTGTTAGAAAAAATATTTTGAGTAGTGCTAAGAGTAAATATTCGTTATATAAAAATTAGAACATATTCTATTCTCTCTAGATGTGAAACAACTTGTGCTGATATACAATGAAACCTAGAATTCATCATATGTAGATGATTTGATATTTGCTTTCTCTATCAAAGTACAATTTACATAGCAGGTAGAGAAGGTATTGTATTCCACACAAAAATTAGATGTCTAGATTTCTCCGAAAATTTATGTTACGAAAGCACCCAATAAGACATTTTTAGAAGGAAAAAAATGCCTGTGTGGTCTTGCATGTGTGTATGTTTATGTACAGTAGAGCACAAAAATGAAAATTCGATTAAATACCAAACTATTTAAGATCAGTACTTTATAAGGAAAGTACACGAAGATTTTGAAGTAAATAACTCACCAAACTACACTTTACATGTAACATTTTTCGAAAACTATGATTTTCTCCAAAATTCTCTAACCAATTTGAATAAAATTAAAAATATTTAATTCATGTATAAAATGTATCATTTTAATGTTTTAGAAATGGCCTTTGAAGTCGTGTTCAGTTTGGATGAGTTGCATAGCTGATAACTATTAGAGATAGATAAAATCTTACGATTTAAAATGCAAATATCGTTCAAACATATAATTTTTCCATGTACATTTTCTTTTTGCTGGTTTTAAAACTTACAATACTTAAAGTTTTCTCAAATAGGAATTCATTATTCACTTTTTTTCATCCTGATCATAAAAACAGAAGGGAATTTCAATTTCTTCACTAGCGACCGGCTTTAAAAGTTTTGACGATCACTTAAGTCTTTCCTTTATTTCTCTCTTCTACTTATAAGGTACTAAGTAAATCAGCAATTTTTGCTAATGTTTATCTCAATTAAGTAGAGAAAAGAATATGCTTTTCTAAGAATAATTTGTTGTGGATCAGATAAGGTAGGTTATTTGAGTGGAACATATCACTTTTTTTCACTTGTAGTAGTTACAAATAGTCGCAAAAAGAACCTATATTTTATCATTTTGCTGGTTGTCTGGCAATCTGTCTTATGCTTGGCATGCACTACAGTCATTTTACTTTTTCTAGCACGCATGTACAATGTACATTAGAGAAGGTAAGGTATTCCTACTAAACATTCGATACCAAGATTTCACCGAAAATACGTGTTTTAGGGTCTTCTGAATACCCCCCAAAAGGTAGTTTTAGAAAAAGGCCCGTGAGTATGTGTGTATCTAAAACGGAAAACGAAAAATCAGTTCAACACCAAACTTTTTATTTAAGTTCAGTATCTTTCAAGCATGCGACACGAAGATTTTCAGGAAAATCCCCCCAACTACCCCTTACAAGGAACATTTTCTAACATTTTGATTTTCTCAAAAATAGCTCTAACGGTTTTGATGAAAACACCATATGTTTAAGACATTCTAATGACAAACGAAAAGTATATCCTGGATTTTCTGGGAATAGCCTCTGAAGACCTATTTATTCTGTATGACTTTTGTATAGTGGTAAATTATAAGAGATACACAAAAAGTTACTATAGAAAAATACAGATCTCGTTAAAGTACACAGTTAATGTCATATACATTTTTGGCAGATTTAACCATTTCAGAGATATTTTACGTTATTAATTTCAATTTTAAGCTACTCAAACTTTTCTCAAAAGGTAAGTAACCTTTATTTTCGTCTCTCTTTTATTTACTCCTGGCAAGCAAAGAGAAGGCAATTTCAATTGCTTCACATAGCGACCGCCTTTTAAAGGATTTGACTATCGCTTTAGTCTAGTATATCCCCTTATTTCCCTTATACGTACTAGTAAGCAAGTAATAAGACCAATTTTGGTAACTTTTATCTTAATTAGCATGATGTAACTAAAAGAAATGTTGTTTGCGCCATTGCTCGAGAAGCTCATGTGAATGGAACACATCATACTTTTGTAATAAAAACAAGAACATCTTTCCATCTTATGCAAGATATTTCATTACTAATGTAATACTCTGTTGATTAATATGTAATTAATGAGAATATAGACATTTTCACACAAAAGACTTTCCATAAGATGCCAAAATGGAGAACTTTATAAAAATTGCCAGACTATGGGACGTTTGAGTACTAGGCAAGCTACAACAACTGAAACCTTTGCTGCCCACAAGCAAAAATCTGATGTGTTACACTCACATGACTTTCTCTAGCTGCTCTACAAACCTCCTACAAAAGGTTGTTCTTCTTTGTACACAAATGTTTTAAAAGCTATCGTTATGTGATTGTCATTGCAAATCACTTCTTTGCTTGGCCAGGAGTAGAACAAAAGAAAAGCGGACACTTCTTGTTTGAGCAAAGTTTAACTACTTCACAATTGAAACCAATAACAAGGAATATCTTGGAAATGGTTACCTCCACAACAAAAACATAAAGCTCATAAATTGTGTGCTTTGTCGTGATGTACATTTTTTGTGCAGTGAGTTTTTTTCCTATCTCTTACGGTTTAGCAGTTAAGCAAAATTCATCCAGAATAAAGAGGTCTTAAGAGGCTATTCCGCAAAAATTCAAAATATACATTTTATTTCGGGCATAAATAGCTTTAATATACGGGATTTTAATCAAAATCGAAGAGCCATTTTTAAGAAAATCAAAATTTTCGAAATTGTTCCATGTAAAGGGTAATTTATAGTAAGGGGATTTTTTTGAAAATCTTCTTGTGGCATCCTTGGAAGATACTAAACCTAAGCACCAAGTTTGGTATTTAACGGCCTTTTCGTTTTTGGGCTATGCTGTCCACAGACACACACACAGACAGACACACATATACATGGATCTTTTTTAAAAAATGCTTTTTTAGGACTCAGGGGACCCCAAAACATATATTTCCGGTGAAATCTCGGTATCGAATTTTTGGGTGCATTACAATACCTTCTCTATCCCTATGTAAATTGTACATATGGGACTAGAGAAAGTAAAAAGGGAAACTGGACGATGCAGTATACACTATGTCTTTCTACGTTTTCAAATCTTGCGCTAAAGAAAGAACCGGTTTTTATTCGGTGTGTCGAATCGTATGATTGACAGAATCCAATACTGGCACTGAACCATCTCCAACCCTAACTGAATCATTTTATTCCAACCAACCAGAAGGACAAGAAACTCAGGATGACCCAGAAGAAGAGCAAGATTTTGAAGTCGAACAGAACGACCTAAACAGTGTTGAACAAGAGAAACATTTGAAGTACTCTCCGCCCAAGCATATAGGAGGTAAAGCATTAATTTTGAAACTAAAATTATGTTTTACAGTCACACGGTTTTCTGTATCGACCGTCATTTTTTAGGGACACTACAGATTAATTATATAAGACCACTAATTTCAAATAAATGTATTGCCCTTTTTACAAGCAGAAACGGTTGCAAAACTACTAGTTTATGCAATAGATATAATTATGCTATTAATCTCCTTTTTCCTCCTTGTAAGTATTAGGCCCTGGGGCTCGTTCTGGTCTCATTGCTATATTTTTCTCGGTCCTCCCACATATCTTTTCCATGAGAAATCTGCATATTGATGTCTAATATTTCTTAATGTTAAAGTGGGTTTAGGATGTTTATCAATTATTTCAAATATCAGATAAATCTATACAAATTATAACTTCATCTGGTAAAATTGTGCAAGGCCATTTTTATACGAGCTTCCTTTATTCTTTGCAGAT
Source organism: Hymenopus coronatus (assembly GCA_030762935.1). Lineage (NCBI taxonomy): Eukaryota > Metazoa > Arthropoda > Insecta > Mantodea > Hymenopodidae > Hymenopus > Hymenopus coronatus. The sequence continues at coordinate 49,374,107 of CM060890.1, read as the reverse complement.
GCTTAGCCAATTTTTCCTATTCTATGCAAATTATCATTTATTGCACAATTCTTCAATTAATTCTACACATTTTGTAGTTTTCCTCTGGTGATACACCCTCTAAAGTAATTTCATTTCTGCTGCTTGGAGCATTTTCATTCTTTTGCGCGTGAATCCATTATTCACATTCACAAAAAGAGTTCGGCATGGCCATATTCATTCAACTTTCGTATAATTTTCAAGTTTGTTATTATTGTTCCAACCAACATTCTATATCTTTGTAGTTTTATGTCCAAATCTCGTTCACAACAAACAGACTAAGAAGTGAAATTGTTGTACCTGTATTATAAATCTATTATTAATTGCATTAATTTAGTGACTATCTATTTAATTCTGTAAACGTATCAATTTAAAACATACAGTGACGTAAATGGTTAAAGACATAAAACAGTATTTGCTATGATTTTATGTTTCTTCAGTTGCACAACAATCTATAAGATTCATAAAGCATACATTTATTCATCATGCTGTAAGTAAAGCGTAGGTTCAAGAAAAAGATTTCTGAGCTAGGTCAGTATTTTGTATATTGTGTTTCTACGAACTATGAATGGGAGGGATGGCGTGTGAGAATGAAAATCTAGTCTTAGCTGCCATAATTCAGACGAGGTTCTTAATATTTACAGATGTAGCAATTCTAATCAGGCACATCTCAGTCCTCGCTCTTTTCTGGTACAACTTCAAAGCAATAATTTATTCTTCAGAATACGTCTATATGCGACACCTTCCCTGCGTACATGGATGTCCGAGCTCGTTAAAGCACGGGTTTGTGAGCAAGGGGACATTGACACAATACACCAGGGCCGTTCTCCCTGACTAAAGCTTTTTCCAGGTATTCCACAATCCCCATAAGTAGCAAATGCCGCCGGGTAGGTACCATAAATGTAAGTCTAGAATGTTTTCTTTCCAAGTTTCCTTGGTAATTTACGTTTCATTTTCCATATAATCAACGTGTCTGTGAAACAGTGAGAGCGTGCGTTCAACACCGCCCAAATTGACCCTGGCTCTCCAGAGGATTAGTGAAATGAGCAGGAATGAGAAAAAGGAAAATGTTTGGTGGTAAAACACCCGTCTCAGACCTTCGTTTTGTTTTAAGAACACATCAGACCCCTATACCTGTACCTATCTCCGATAAAATATAACATATCTCCCAGTAACATACAATTCTGTGAGAGCTGGCCCAACTGCCCCGTATTTGAGTGAATAAATATCCCTGACCTTAAAAGAGTACTCAACCAGACTATTTTAAGTTTAAAGTGAGGGTCTTTCGCTTTACCCCTTCCAATGAGCGTGACCCAATCACCGTCTCCGCTGATAAGCAAGAAGGATGTTTCATGGTTGTGTTTCTTAGCATCCCATTCTATTTTGGGTGTGAAAAACCGACTAATTTTGCTCAGAAAACTGTTAAGCTTGAAAATCTTTTACTGCTGTTTTTTTAGCATCCCATTCTGTTATGGGCGTAAAAGTTTGCTTAATTTTGCTGAGAAAACGGTTAGTTACGTTTGAGGATCTTTTACATCTCGTAAATATACTATATACTTTACTTCCCTTCTAAGGAAAGCGACGCCAAAGATTTTAACACCCAAAAAAATCCATTGACCTCTGCGACATGAAGATCGCTCATGCTAGTTTCCTACTAACCGCATTTAACTTGAAATAGTCCCACTGAATTCTAAAACTCTTTCAATTTACGATCCACATCTGCTCACGTCAGACACGGTGCGGTTGGGGTACCGAGTATTTAAACAAATTCTGTCATTCATTCATTCATTGACTGTGATTAGCTATTAGTAATCCTCGGTAGGAGGCATGGTGACACTAACTAGTAGGTAATGGATGAAGTTGATCATGAATACTACTCCTACTAGCAATAATAATAATAATAATAATAATAATAATAATACAGAACACATGCATAGGATTCCATTCAATTGACGTATTAATTACAGACATTACAACCGTTCATGCTAAGTCCGGGTCGTATTTGTTCCAAACATGCTCGAACCCAGAAAAAATTTCCGAGGGGCGTTTCAATAACCTTATATTAAATTAACCTGATCCTTTACAGTAAACTTGTACCTTTCCTTTGTAACGTGCTATTAATAATAGAGCTACTGTTATCTAAAAAGTTTTAATATTGTTTTGATACGAATTTAAACAAATAAAAGTATCAGAAATTTCTGGGGAGCTTGACCCTAAACCGGTCTCCAAGAGATCAAAGTAAATCGTGTTCAGCACCTTCGGTGCATTGCTGTGACTTGAATTATTAGCTCAGTTTGCAAAAAGCCAATTTAATTACTGAGAATCCATATTCGTAATATAGCAGCTTGAGAATTAAAAGAACAGAACATGAGGAAACTGGTACCCCTGCCTTGAGAGAAAAACAAGGAAAAGCTACAACACAAGAGAAGAAATGCTATTTCGTACAAAGTTCAATCAAGATTACATACTTAGGAAATCATATGTGTTATATGACTTTCTCTACCCGATATGCAACAATCTCTTTTTACAAAAGCTTAATTTCCATCTATTTCATGCACATCGAAATAACCATTAACAGAAATAGTTTTATTACACATTTACAAGGGGATTAAGAAATACGATGGGCTAAAGCGAACAACTAGACAGGTAATGAATAGTGTGGTGGTAGCGTGTCTGCTTCAAACTTTTTTTTTAGAAAAAAAAATACAGTTCCAGAGGCTTGTCAGGACTCCGGCGCTGTATTCTTTTTTCTCCATTTTTACCAGTTTCCTAAATTTCCTTAGTAGACCTTATAATAACGTTTTCCTTTTACACATACATGCACACATTTACAAAAACAGAAACACCCATGCCCAAGGCGGGACTCGAACCCACGATCCTGTGCGCCACTAAGCGCCAAAGCGAGATACTTTAGCGAGCGCGGCCACTGGGATCGGCACATTCAAAAGGTCGTGAGTTTGAATCTCCCTTAGGGTGAGTTGCCGGATAAGGTTTTTTTCGGGGGTTTCCCTTATCCTGAGAAGACGAATATCCAATAACTTCAAGCTCCATGGAACCCGAGAACATTTGAGCATTATTTCACCAATTTCATATGATATGACCAACCAGGTTAAAGGACGTTAAGCTACAAAAAATAAATAAATAAAGTAAATAAATAAATCTTTAAAATGCTGGTCACCATTTGATCATATTGAAGCTGGGCTCTCTTTCAATTGCCAGGAGAAAAATATCAAAAGAATAACGAATGACGGCTTCCCTGTTGAGAAACGTATAGGTATTGAATAATTTAAACTAGTAATATCTGGGAAATAGTTAACTCCAATAAATATCGGTATGACATAAATTATGTGTTTAGAGGAGTTTTTCTTTTTTGTTAAGTACAGTTTACCTGTTTCAGAATGAACAGATCTTCACAGGCTATTCCCAGAAAATTCAAGATACACACTTTGCCATTAAAATATGTTAAACAGTGGTATTTTAGTTAAAACGTTAAGAGTTATTTTGAAAAAATCCAAATTTTAGAAAAATTGTCCAGCTTAAGGATAGGAGTTGGAAGATTTTCTTGAAAATCACTAAATCAAACTTTAATTCTTGCGTTATTATTTATTTAACTAATCATATTTGAGTTTTGCTGTTCACGACACAAACACACACTGACCTTTTGCTAAAAAATGCTATTCTTATTTTGGATAACCCGAAGCATATATTTCCCGTGAACATATATTTCTCGTAATTGACTTTTTGGGTTGTATATTTACCAAGTACTTACAATGTACATAGTAGGTAGAGAAGGTAAAATTGGCACATTTTTCTTGATTGTTTTTGACATCAGAGGTCATTCTTAATGTCACAGATGCCCAAACTTTAGCGATAATTAATACCTCCTGTGTATGATCCTAGAATATTCAACATAAACGCATTCCTCCAGCTTTAAATATAAACAAGTGATCGAACATCCTGCTGAAATTTTCAGAGAAATCTGTACTTACTTCTCTCAAATCCGATTCTTAGTATCTTTATTAAAAGGAATCTGACTAATATATTGTTGGAATGGCAGAGTAGGAGGTTTTATTAAACAACACATTGAATACAATTTCCAAAACATTATTTATTTCTGCATTTCTCAAGGTTATTTTTGCATTGCATCTCAATAAAGAAATCAAAGTCTCTTATTAGGTATTTGGCAGCAAGGTGGTCACAAGTCTACCGCTTATGAAGCCACTGTTGCTACTGATATTTATGACTATTGTCCTTCTGAAGCATCAATCACCAATATAACTGTACATTACTGCCTGCTGCGACGTCTCTGTACGGTAACTTCTATAAAAAAATTTGACAACAGCATTAATTATATACCAATGATGTCACCAATATGCTCAAGACTTCAACAGCCATAATAAATAGATGGAATATCTGATGTACAAATTCAGTTACGAGGCTTATATCTGTGAGATTAGTGTACCCCAATGTTTATCTTTTGATTGAATACAACATCGAAATTGTACCTAGCTTTGTTGCTTAGTTTGTAAGGTAACTTCTGCTTAAATCCTCAATTTGAAATTCCGAAGTATACCGCTTTATTAATTCTGTATAAGGTTACCTATTAAGAGTTAGTGCATGGAATATTTCCAAATATTTTAAAGAGTATAAACCGTGGTATAATCTTACTAATGTGGATTTAAAATTAAATTATGGTTTATAATTGTGACTCTTTTAACTTAAAGAACACTGGAGGTTAACTTTTTAATAAAATTGTCAAAAAATTTAAAAATCATTTCGTTGTTGGAATCTTTGAGCATCCTAAGAGAATCACCATTTAGCTGCCCCTTCTTGCTTTAGACTCTACAGCCATATAAAGATCGTACTATACACTGTTTCCAATCATACTATTTTATAAATCAGCGTTTTTTAAACAACATTTTCAAACTTTAAAAATATTCCAAATATTCCAATGTATAAATTCAACTAAATGAATCTTAAATTTATCAGGATGTGCAAAAGTATGTATTGCAATATTAAAAAGTAACAAAATTATCCTAACACCAATAATAGTTTTTCAAAAGATTATTTTTATTAAAAAACTAATTAATTTTTCTAATCTTTAAAAAATGTACTATATTTCAGTAATACTGTGTTATTGAAAAATTACCATGTGAAGTTTTTATGTAAGATTCAATGCCCTAATTCAAAAAAATTCCAACAGATATTCTCAAGTCTTGAGACGAGAAGAGCTTATTCATTATGAATAATTTTCAGATAATAACATTTATAAAAATCATTTATGTCTTTCAAGACATTTATTCAGTTTGAACGAAACTTGGCAGTCATATAAATATAACAGAAATGCGAATCGAAAAAATCTTTCTGACAACATAAATGTTGAAGTTTCATTCAAGTTTTCTTTAATAAGAAGTAAGTATTACTCATTAAACTTTGGTTTGGAAAATAATTTTTATTTACGAACTAGTTTTTACTTCTTAGGTTATTGTGGAGGCTAAAGAATGTTCTAAGGACACGTTAAATATCTGCAATTAATCTAGAGTTCACTGCCAGCGGCCATAGAGTGGACGAATATTGTCCACCTACTTATGAATTCATATTCGGCTTTAGCTCACGAAAAACGGCGTATGAGTTTGAGCAGTTGGTGTCAGGCAGTTTTGGAGGACAAAATGTCTAATATTAAGAATAAATACAGCTAATTTCATTATTTTTGCGTACCCTATAACTGCGAATTTGTCCTTACGCTGCTGTATACCTATGTGCAATTATCTGCTGTTAGCAAAGCGATAGAATATTCTGATGTACATGTCAAGAGTTACATTTCTTTGTAAAACAGATACTCTAATCTTGTGAATAAAATATGATATATATTTTTATATGTTTTAGTAAAAAACGTTTCAATAAACCCGAGCTCTCACTGAAAAAAAAAAACTGAATAAAATATAATTGTATACGTTTACACATTTGGTTATCCTCTTCAACACTAGGCGAACATGTTTATTTATATAGCTTTTACTTTCTCTACCACGTGCGATGTACATAACAGGTAGAGAATCTATTGTATCCCACCCAAAAATTGAGATTCCTCAGCATATTTATGTTTTACGGTCCTTAAATCCCCCAAAATTGGCATTATCTGCCACTTATAATATACGTAGTACGTAGAGAAGGTATTGCATTCCTCCCAAAAATTCGATGTCGGAACATCATCGAAAATAAATGTTTTGGGGAACCCTGAATAACAATAACCTTTTTAGAAAAAGCTCCGCCTGTGGGTGTGTGTGTGTGCGTGTATGTGTGTGTGCGCGCGCGCATCTGAGTTCTGTCCGTATACCTGTGAACATAGCTAAAAAATGTAAGTCAGCTATATATAATAAATTGATATTTGAGTTCTGCATTTCTGAAAGATACGACACGATGATTTTAAGAAAATTTCCTCACCCTTAACCATCCGTTACATGAAACATTTTTCGACATTTTGATTTTATCCAAAATTTTTCTAACGATTTCAATTAAAATACCATAGGTATGTTCTACATATTTTTGTGACAAGTTAAATACATTTACAACTCGATATTTCTTGGAATAGCCCATGAAATCTTATTCAATTGGATGACTTTGGCACAACTTACTCATAAGCCATAGGAGAATGCAAATCTAGTCAAAACACAGGAATATTAACCTTTTCATAGCTGCTAAACCATAAGAGATAGACAAAAACTTACTACACAGAAAATATAAAATTCGTGAAAATACGAAGTTAATTAAGATATATATTTGTAGAATTAACCATTTCTGAGAGATTCTTTGTTATTGGTTTCAATTTTAAAACATATATTGTATTCAAACGAGAAGCTCTCATCGTTTTTCTTTTGTTTTATTTCTGGCCAAAGAGAAACGTATTTCAATGTTGACTCATAGCGACAGGTTTAGCCTAGTGTATTCTCTTATTCTTTTTTATGTACAAGAGGTAATACCAGTGGCTCAACTTCCCCGTAATTACGTGTGCAGATATCCCTTCGTGCGTTAAAGGAGTTGCAGAATTTAACGGAATTATTTCAAGTAAAAATCCGCCACGGGGGACATGGCAAATGCAACCACTCAATGAGCGCTACCCGACCACCGACTCCGCTGATAGTAAAAGGGTAAAACGAAGGTCACCTTTGCCAGTTCTCCACTGACCGATTTAACTTGAAGTACCCCGTTAAGTTCAACAGATCTTTCTACTGATGAAGGGATATCTGTGCACGTCAAATACGGGACAGTTGGGTCACCTGGTACACCCATTTCTGTTACTGTTTTTTCTTGATCAACAGTTGCTTTTTCTACATGCAATATGTACATAGTGTATAGAAGGTAGATATTGTATAACACCCAAAATTCGTTACCGATATTTCACCAGTAATACATGTTTTGGGACCCCCTGAAACCTAAAAAAGCATTTTTAGAAAAATATCTGTGTGTCTGTGGGCAAAATAGCTCAAAAACGAAAAGTTCGTTCAACACCAAACTTAATATTTAATTCAGTATCGTCCAAGATTGATACACGAAGATTTTCAAGAAACTCTACCCTTACATGGAAAAAATATTGAATATTTTGGTTTTTCAAACATGGCTCTAACGATTTTGAGTAGTATATCTTATGTTTAAGATATTTGCATGACAGATTAACTGAATATATTGAGTTATCTGGGGATAGTCTTGAAGACCTTTCTTTTGAATGAATTATTCTGATTTTGCATAACTGGTAAACCGTAAGAGATAAACAAAAACTTACAGCACAGAAAAGGTAAATCGTCTTAAAACACACAATTTATGTCATATGCAGTTCTTTCGAGGAGTTGATCACTTTCAAGGCATTCTTTGTTATTGGTTTCAGTTTTAAAATTCTTAAAACTTTTCTCATACGGGAACTTGTCAACTCCAGGCCATGCTGAGAAACGGATTTCAGTCCCATAGCAACCACATTTTAAAATATTTGACTAGTTTAAACTGGTGTATTCCCTTATTTTCCTTCTACTTATAAGGAAGCAATGCTAAAATGTTTATCTGCTAATGTTTATCTAGATTAGCATTAGTAGATAGAAGTATAAGCTTATTAAAATAATTTGTTACAGAGATGGAGAAAGTAATGTGAAAGGAACATATCAGATGTTTACTTTCTCTAGTCCCGTTGTACAATGTGCATGGTGGATAGAAAAGGTATTGTATTCCACCCCAACTACCCTTAATATGTAACACAAATCGAAAATGTTAATTTTTTAAAAAACGGCTATAACGATTTTAATTAAAGTGCTAAAAGTTTAAGATTTTGTTTTTATGGCAAACGAAATGTGTATCTGAAATGTTCTGGGAATACCCTCTGAAGACTTCTTCATTCTCGATTAATTTTGTCTTATTTTTGTGCAGCTGGTAAACCTTAAGACATAAACACATAATTTACGTCATATACATTTTTAGTAGTTATTCGTTTTTGAGTAGTTGGTTTCCGTTTTAAGCTACTTAAAATGTTGTTAAATGGGAAGACTTCTTTCAGAGCTTCCTGTTTGTAAGGTTGACTCATGGACAAAGTTTAACAAATACAAACATTAATAACACATATAAATGTTTGAATATAGCAATAAGAAATAAGACAATAAACAGTATCAAAAATCAAGTTTTAAATTAAAAGTGAAGTAGTGGAAGAACATGAGATACACATTAAATAATAATGACATTGATGATGAAGACTATGAACATGATTCCTTAAAAAAAGTTATTGAGCCCTTCAAAGCAGATGTACTAATTGATTTAATATCTGTATGTAAGCATAGCATCGCAGAACTTAGGAATTGTTCCATGAGCACTTATTAACAACCCGATTACATTAATATGGTCGAGTGCATATTTCTACTTTCGCTACACATATTATGTACTTAAGTGTATAGAGAAGGTATTATAATACATTCATAAATTCGATATCAAGATTTCACCATAAATATATGTTTTGGGACCCCCTGAATTAAAAAAAAAACACTTTTAGAAACATATTTGTGTGTGAACGTGTATGTCTATGGTCAATAATAGTTCCAAAATGAAAATACCTTAAATACCAAACTTGGTATATAAACTTGGTATTTCAAAGGATGCGACACGAAGATTTTCAAGAAAATCCACCCAGCGCAAACTACCCTTTACCTAGAACATTTTTCGAAATTTTTGATTTTCCAAAAATGGTTCTAACGATTTTGATTAAAATACCTTATGTTTAAGATATATTTGTGTCAAATAAAATGTACATCTTGAATTTTCTGGGAAGCCCTCTTCATTCTGGATGACTTTTATATAACTGGCAAACCGTAAGAGATAGAAAAAACTTACTACACAAAAAATGTAGATCTCATTAAAACACACAATTTTTGTCTTATACATTTCTGTAGAGTTAACCGTTTTCAGATATTCTAGTTTCAATTTTAAGGCACTTAAACTTTTCTCAAACGGGAAGCTATCTTTTTCTCGTTTCTTATTTGTTTATTCCTGGCAGGCAATGAGATTGGAATTTCAATTGTTTTACATAGCGACCGCCTTAAAGGACGAGAATATCGCTTTAGTCCGTACATTTTCTTATTTCCCTTCTACTTATAAGGAAGTTAGTAATAAAACTAATTCTGCTTGTTCTCTTGATTAGCATGAGATAACAGATTAACGTTTTGAATAAAAGGTTTGTTTACCGAGTAACTAGAGAATGTAAAAGAAACACATTCGATTTTTGACCAAGTAATAAGAACAATTTCCGCTAATTTTTACCTCGATTGTCATAAAGTAGATAGAAGAATACGGGTTTTAACCTTAATTTATTATAGAGGCGTAGAGAAAGCCATGTGAATGAAACACTTAAGATTTTTCTTTGTAATATGGAACTGTTGTTTCGTAGACGTTTTTTTTTCTCATCGTCAACCTCATTGGCTTGGGTAGAGCTTGTTTGAAGTCGTAATGTTGACTCTAATATGAGCCAGTATGTGAGACAGGTTTATAGGTAATTATGTTAATACGGTATTTGCTCCTTGTGTGGCGATTCCGGAGGTTTCTTCATGGATCACTTGCCCAACTTTCTGGAGAGAATTAGCCAACATATGCCGGACTATGTAATGACGAATATTCCTTAGTACTTGACCGTAGGGACAAAAGCCAAGACATGTGAAAGGGTGTCGAACTCGCGGCATTATTAAGCGCTATTGTTTGGTGTAGGCATTGGGTTAAAGTGTCAACGGAGTTGTGTGTTCAAGCCTTCGAATATTCATTTATTTTTGCAGGGAATCATGAATTCGTATTGGACATGGGTGTTTGCGTGTTTGCAAATTTTTATAAGTGTGTGTATTAGAAGCAAAAAGTAAAATGGTAATCAAATTGAAAAACCAAGGAAATTATGGAAAAGCGAAAAATAAATAAGACTCTAGGATTATATTAAAAACAAAAAAACTCGCTGTAGCAGCGCCAACAGCGGCTGTATTCTTGACTTCGACTCGGTACAGCTCGCACAGCTCTACATTGCATGTCATCTTCAAGGGTCCTTCCATTCACTGCTGGATAATCCTTTGTGGTTTACAATCCAGTTACTGACCAGTATATTTCTTACATATAATGACACCTTTGTCTTTATATGATAACTCACACCTCTGCTTGTGTTCTTTATCTCGTAGTTCCTTTCTGATCTTACTAGGATCGATGTAGTAATCTTTAGGATTAGTGTACTTGGTGACCTTTTCTAAGAATGTTTATATTCAGGAGTCCTCAAAGTATGTATTTTCGGTGGATGGAATACAATACCTTCTCTGCTTACTCTGTACACTCAAAAACATTTAAAATACTCCTGGAAATACTTATCATAAGATTTCGACAAATGAAGTTAATGGTTGCGAACTGGTGATTCCTAAACTTTCTGTTTGGACAAATCTCCAAACAGATGGTGCAGACATACGTAGATTTCCTTTGGAATATGTATGGGTCCAAACTTCTGGCTAGACTGCGTAAGCCGTTGAGCTTCTGGATTACGGCTTCCCACTGAGCTTTGAATAATCCGATGCCTTTGTATTTTCTACGTGTGTATACTATTTTCTTGTCTACTCTCTTTTATTTACTCGTAGCAATAAAAGAGAACCGACTTTCAATTGTTTTATTTTGCGAACAGTTTTAAAAATTTTACTATCGCTTTAGCCTAGTATATTTCTAATTTACCTTCTACTTACAAAGAAGAAGTAATAAGACTATTTCTGCTAATGTTTATCTGGATTAAAATGAAGTAAATAGAAGAATAAACTTTTTAATAAATATGTTATGGAGTTATAGAAAAGTCATGCAAATGAAACACATTAGATTCTTTCTAAACATGTAGTTTGCAATTGGAGATTTCAAAACATGCATTTCTGGCGAAATATCTATATTGAATATTTTGGGTGGAATAAAATACCTCCTCTACCTACGTAGCAGACAAGCAGTACCTGGAAGTGGGGGAAAAAGGATTATATGAATGTAGCAGAGTAAGTTTTTGTAGCACTCTCTATGTGTTAATGTTTCTACCTTTAGTGAGGTAGATATTACCATCTCACTTTATAACTCTGACTTGCACAGTTTATTCTTGACACCTCTACAATTAACACTCTAAACTCTCCAGCATGTAAAGTTCATATGAAATGAAATCTTGTTAAAGAACATTAATTTAGAACACGTGTTTTTTACAACCCAGACGTTACAGCTAATTGTCCATTAACACCAATGAACAGAATTTAACTGCTACAGAAACACACTTTAGGTGAAACGGAAAATCCGGTTCACAATGCAGAACAAACCCTGATGCAACAGATGCGCAGAGGCTTAACGGGACCAGTAATTATTATCAAAACGCTATTTCCCAGTCAGCACGCAATCTTATATCCTGACGACGTCCGTTAAAGCATCTGCAAAGGAATGCGCCATTACGTGCCGGAAAGTGCACGCCCAGCTTTTAGAAAATAACAGAATGTTTCCAGCAGCTACTCATTTAGTATTTCTTTTGCAGCATCGTATATTTTCTTCATTTAACTGATAACTATCACACATAAGAATACAACTAGTCTACTGGGACTCAGGTTTTTGAGTTTCTAGCCAAGCTACATCATTTGACCGCATTTTAAAACAAAGTTGGTTAAATTTATCAAATTACCTTCGAAGTGTCTCTGGTTTTTAGATTCTCTAGCACGTATGCATATGTACATAGTAGAAAGAGGAGGTACTACCCTTTAAATGGAAAGAAATTCTAATATGTTGACTTTCTCAAAATAAAATGTATATCTTGAATTTTCTGGGATTAGCCTCCAAAAACCTCTTTATTCTGAATAATTTTGCTAAATTATTTGTAACGGGTAAACCGTAAGAAATAGTGAAAAACTTACTACACAAAAAATGTAGATCACGTTTAAACTCACAATTTATGTCATATATTGCTTTTTTCGTGGAATTGACCATTTCTGAGATATTCCTTGTTGTTTGTTTCAGATTTGAAATACTTAAACCTTTTTCACAAAGCTGTAAACTCCTGGCCCTGCATAGAAATGGATTTCATTCACATGACAACCTAACTTTAAAAGAGTTGACTATTGTTTTAGCTTATTTTAACAATAATTGTTTACAGCGATGTAGAGAAAGTCTTGTGAATGTAACACGTCAGCTTTTTTACTTCAGTTCAGAAGAAATATAGTGCTACCTGCCCATTACGCCCAACGTATGAGCTTCAAATACCTTGTAGATAGCATCAGGCAGTACTTCAGGTCTCTTCAGGTTCAACGCTAATTGTTTTTTCCTCTGTGTTCGCAAGATGATTAAAGTCATCTGGTGATGTATACAACTTGAACTGGTGCCAACAGTTGCACCCTGCGGACTCCGTAGGGGGCTGTGCTGTCTCTAGCGGCAGGTGATGTTGAATTTCCGGGTGACCATCGCTCTAGGGGTCCCACCCAAGTCTTCCCTCCCATATGTTGTTCTAACCACAAAAACAGAAGACGGATGCCTCTGGGACTGTATGGAATTTGAACGCATGTACACTCGTACGTAAAGCTACATACTGCAAACGAAGCAGGCTTTCCATTTTTACTTTCTCTATACAAAATATGTATATAGTGTATACAGAAGGTATTGCATTGCACCCAAAAATTCTATACCGAGATTTTACCGGAAATACATGTTTTGAGACTCCCTGAATACAAAAAAAGCATTTTTAGAAAAATGTTCGTGTGTGTGTGTGTCTGTCTATCTGTCTGTCTGTGTGTATGTGTGTGCGGCGTGTGTGTGTGTCTGTGGGCAGCATAGTTCAAAAACGAGAATACCGTTAAAGCCCAAACTTGGTATTTAAGTTTATCTTCCAAGGATGCGACACGAAGATTTTCAATAAAATCCCCCCACCCTTTACATGGAAAAAATTTTGAAAATTTTGGTTTTCCTAAAGATGGCTCTAACGATTTTGATTTAAATATCGTATATTAAAGATATTTAACTGACAAATAAAATTTATATCTTGAATTTTCTAGGAATAGCCCCTGAAGACTACTTTATTCTGGATGAATTTTACGGAATTGTGCATAACTGCTAAACCGTAGGAGATGGGAAAAAACTTAACTGCACAGAAAATGTAGCTCACGATAAAACACACAATTTATGTCATATACACTTTTTTCGTGGAGTTTATCATTTTTAAGATAGGTATTCCTGGTTCTTCGTTTTAGCTTTTCAAAACATACTTTCCTCATACAAAAAGTTCTTAACTCCTGTCCATACAAACAAAGAAACTTCAGTTACATAGCAACCAGCTTTTGGCTATAATTTTAACCTATGGAACACCCTCATTTCGCTTCTACTTACAACGAAGCAAGTAATAAGACTATTTCTGCTAATTAGTATGAAGTAAATAGAAGCACAAGCTTTTTAACTACAATTTTTGCAGAGATTTACAGAAAGTCATGTGAATGGAACACATCAGATTTTTTAACACATAACCAAATTCATTGAAGAACGCAGCAATAATTTATAATAAAACAAATCTTATGTATCCCATTCACATGCCTTTTTTACCTGTTCGCAATCAAACTATTCTTACAAAATATTATTCTTTTATCTACATTAACAGAAATGACCTAACTTGCCCCCTTCTTAGTAGAAGGATAATAAGGGAATAGACTAGCAAAAGGAATAGTCCAATCATTTAAAAGTGAGTCACTAAATGGTGCAATTTAAATTTGGTTCACTTTGTATGGCCAGGAATAAAACAAAAGAAGCATGAAACGAATGACCTCTCCTTTATTAAAAGTTTACGTATTTTAAAATTTAAACCAACAAAAAGGAATATCTCGGAAATAGCTTACTCTACAAAAGGGGTATGGCAAAATTTTGTATTTTAACGAGATCTGCGTTGATTGTGTCATAATTTTTTGTTCATTTCTTACGATTTACATTTACACGGAGGTCATCCAGAATGAAGTCATTATCATAGGCTATTCCCAGAAAATTCAGGATATACATTTTATTTCTCATCATAAATCTTTTTTATCATAATTGTTTCAGGCATTTTTGAGAAAAGAAAAAGTTTCGAAATCTTCCATGCCATGGGTAATTTAAGTTGAGGGAGTTCCTGGCCTTTTGGGAAATAACCTTTCTCTAAAATTCACCCTGTTACTTGTGTCTCTGATGCTCTAAAAATCAATTGTATCACTAGCATTAACAAAGCAAATAACGTTGGCGAGCATAACAGAAGACTCTACGCCCTATGTTCTGCGTTCTACACTCTGCTCAGTCTTGACTACTGAAGCAGATATTTCCTATATTAAACCTATATAAAACTAATAATTAAGCTAGTAAAATACACAGCGTCTAATATAGTCACAAAGGCAACTACATGCAGTTGAAGGTTGCACAATGTATACAGTGTAAGAATGAATGCAATGGATTGGCCTCGGAGATTCAGTTGGTAGAATACCTGTCTGCTGTACTACAAGTTCCGAGTTCGATTCTCGGTTGGGAGTGGGACATTTTTCTCTAACCAATATTATTTCCTATCCTCCCCAGAATTTGGAAGTACGGACGAGGGTATGAATGTGTGCAGGTTTATACATTTAAAGTCAAAGTTCACCAATGATTAACACCAACAAATAACAAGTGAACATCATTGCGGAGGAGAGATTGTTCTAATGGTAAAGTCGCCTATATGACCATATACGTTAAAGGTGGAACATAAGTGAAACAAAACAAGTCTGGTGTATTCCATTCACATACATTTCTCTGGCTCTTACATATACAAACTGTTCTTGCAATAGATTATTATTTTATCTATATCATGATGATCAAGGAAAATAATAGTTGATTGGTCTTATCACTTCGTTCATTGTAAGTAGAAGGGAAATAAGGGAACACATTAGGCTAAAGTGATAGTCAAATATTTTAAAAGCTGGTCGCTATGTGAAACAATTGAGGTTCTGTTCACTTTGCATGGTCCCATTTGAGAAAAGTTTGATAGTTTTAAACTGAAACAAATAAACAGGAATATCCTGAAAACGGACAACTCTAGAAGAAAAACGTACATGACATAAATTATGTGCTTTAACGAGGTCTACATTTTTGTGTACCAAGGTTTTGCCTAATTCCTATGTTTTAACCGCTATGCAAAATGTTTTCCAAAACTCATCCAGAATAAAGAGTCTTCAGAGGAGGATATTCACTGAAGATTCAAAATTATATTTTGTTTGTAATATAAACATCTTTAATATACGGTATTTTAATCAAAATCGTTAAAACAATTTTGAAAAAAATAATATTTAAAAAACAAGTCTATGTAAAGGGTAGTGTGTGACAGGGGTGCCTTTTTGAAAATCTTTATATCACATCCTTGATAGATACTAAACATAAATACCAAGTTTAGTATTTAACGGTCTCTGCGTTCTGAGTTATGTTGTTCAAAGTTATACATGGGACCTTTTTCTAAAAATGCTTTTTTTGGACTCAGAGGACCTCAAAACTTATATTCCCGGTAAAATCTCGACATATAATTTTTGGGTGGAATACAATAACTTCTCTAGCTACTATGTACAGTGTATGCACATACGTGCTAGAGTAAGTGAAAATGAATACAATAAAAATGAATTTAAATGCATGCTTTACAGTCAAACCACATGATAGTGGAGAATAAAATAAAATACAATGGAAACTAATATTCAAAATGTGCTTACCAAATTTACAGAAAGAAGAACTTGCAAAAGTCGGCTTGAAACTATTGCCCTGAACGGCTTAGCGCATGAAAAAGTATGAAAGAAGTAGAAAGACGCAAGTTTTGAAAACTTTTAATTTCTGCTAATCCTGCATTTAAATGACGTTAACATTTTCGTTGTAGTAACCTGAGACATTTGTTTAGATGTTTTCAGCCATACACGGAATTCCCAAATCACGCCCATTTTGTTGACAATCGCCACCCGCTTTGTTTGATTTGGCAATCAATTGAAAACATCACGAAGAGTAAAAGACATGTACTGTTTAACATACTGCTTCTGTTTTTGTTGTTTTAAAAACATTCTCGTACGCTAATGCTGACACCGCGAACGAGATAGCTTTAGTGCACTTGGAGTTCTAACAATTAATGACCTTTAACTGTTACACGGATCTAAAACAAAAATACAAGTAAAGTTAATATGTTAATAATTATCTGAGAAACAGATAAAATAAATTGTGCAAATAAAAATCTCTCATTTTTAAATAAAACAAGAAAGGATACTATGTTAAAATTTTACAAAACAATGGCTTCCCATAAATGTTGTAAAACAGTGAACGTTTAATGCTGAATAAAAGGTAGGAAATTAAATGTTTAAGAGCAGTAAAAGTGAAGATTTATGTAAAAATTGCAAATTACTCCCCTACTAGATAAAGATAGAGAATAGAACTGATTCAACATTTAGGCCAGGAGGTAAGAGATTCCAGGAAAGACCAAGAAGAAGAACCGGAAGAGGCCAGAGGGCGTATACCGTGATGATAATGTTCATACCCGAAGTATAAATACTAATGCAAGTGACGTAATAGAGAGATATGGACCTATAATAGGTGTATTAACCTATAAAGTTGGATTATGGATTCAATTGCAAAATGTACCGGTACAGCACTGAATGAATTAATCTGTTGCTTTCCGCGCAATGGGTCACCCTGTGCACCGTAGGTGATTTGCAGGAGCACCGAGCAAATTCACTCTCCTCGCTTTTCTCAAAAGACAACCAGTTTATGGCTCCTGCAGTGTCGGATATTGTACATTCTCTAGTGCAGGAAAATGTAACTCCTTTCATTTATTTTTATATAAATACTTAAAAGCTCTTATCATAAATTTTCATTTTAAGGCAAAGCTATTGTTTTCTTTCTCATCTGTTTTATGGGCTGATATGCTGTATCATCATAAAAATCTGATATATTCATTCATTCACATGTCTTTCTCTATCTGTTCCACAAAAAAAAAAATTATAAAAGATTGTTCTTTTATGCACATTATGTTAATTGAGGTAAACCTTATTAGAATTTGTCTTATTACTTGCTTCCTTGCAATTTTAAGGAAAATAAGGGAATATACTAGGCTAAAGTGATAGCAACTCTTTTAAAAGCTGGTCGGTGCGTGAAACAATTGAGAATCGATTCTCTGGGCCAGGAGTAAAAAAACAGATGAAACAAAATGTCACTTCCTGTTTGAGAAAAGTTTAAGTAGTTTAAAATTGCAACAAATAACAAGGAACAACTCTGAAACGCATTACTATACAAAAGCAATGTATAGGACATAAAATGTGTGTTTTAAGAGATTTATACACTTTTGTGTGAGTGGTAACATTTTATTTCAAATGTTGCTATAGCACTGTATTTATTACTTTTAATATCTATTGTCATTACAATTACTTGATCAATTGTTGCTTGAGTGTTTTAGGATCCTAGTTGACATGGAGGAACGTGTTATCATTATAAAAACCCATTATAGAGGAGACGAGCGCTATGCTGGCAGGGACTGATAGTGACTGTTGGTAGACTTCGCGGGACCTTCGGACGTAATAATGCTTCTATAGCAGTTCTGCGGTTATAAAGAAATTCGAGAAACCGGATCCATTGCAACCATAAAATTCCTACAGTGTGTGATTTCACTTCATGGCGACTTGGAATATCCTCCAAGATCTTGGACCTTATTCAATGAGATTTCCTTTTATGGGGGTATGTGAAGTCCAACGTCTACGTGAACAGCTCTTCAAATTCAGGAACAAATTCAATGTGACATCAACGAGATGTCTGTAAAAGTATCACCACAAAGTTTAGATAGAGTAACTACCCCTAAGATATTGGAGATGGAACATATGTCTGATATCATTTTCCGCACTTAATTGGGAGTGTATTTTGATGAAAATAAAAGCAGGAAAATTTTATTTCTATGCATACTATGCATTAGCTATGCATTTTTAAAACTGTGTTATATATGAACAACCCTATAGTACGTTTTGGTTCATCTGAACCAGAATGAACAGGCCTTGAGAAACTATTTCCAGAAAATTCCAGATATGCATTTCATATATCATAAAAATAACTTAATCACATGGTAGATCATTTTCAAAAAATGATCCACAGAGGTTCTCCTCAAAAACTTTGCGTCGCATCTAAGGAAGTTACTGAATTTAAATACCAAGTTTGGTGTTTAAGCGACTTTTTGTTTTTGACTTATGTTGTTCACACACACACACACACACAGAGAGAGTTGAATTGTATGAGAACTGCTCTTTGTAGAAATGAATTTGCGCTCAAAAAGCTCAATTTAGTATTTTTAAATAATGATTTTTTCAGGCATGCCATATTAATTCGGCGCTGGTTAAAACTTATCTAGAAATCTCAATTCGGTAGTCATTGGTTTAAGTTACATTTTAGAGTTCCAAAGGATGAAATACTTATGTCCTTTTTTCAGGTCTAGATTATAAAATGAACAACCACAGCAAAAACGGAAGCAAAACAGATAGAACAAAAAACTGATCAATAGTATTCGGTGATAATCAATTCTTCTAGAACCCATTGGTAACATCTTATTTGGAAATGACCAGTGCTTGAGATATGAGCACTGAGTATCATTTACCAAACAGCTTGCCAAAGCTGGGTCTCACAAAACATTATTTGTTTCTGCAGAGGTGGAAGAACTCTACAACCATTTGGCGATTAAATTAAATCAAAACCGGTTTAAAAAAGTGACCAGTTGTTTGGGCCATATATTTCAAAAACTAGAGCTCCAGTGTTTAAGAACGTGAAAGCCTTCTAAATTTAATTATGTTATTGTAGGACAGTACTCCACCTGAAAATCTCGTTTGCTACAGAAGACTTCGAGCAGCATCAGTGTTAACTGGAAGAATCTAAAAGTAAAAATCTGATGTGTTACATTCACATGACTTTTTCTGGATCTCTGCAACAAATTATTGTTAAAAAGCTTATGCTTCTATTTACTTCATAATTAGCAGAAATAGTCTTATTACTTGCTTCCTTGTAAGCAGATGCAAAATAAGAGAGTACCATAGGTTAAAGTGATAGTCAAAAGCTGGTTGCTATGTGACTGAAGCTCCTTTGTTTGTATGGACAGGAGTTGACAAGTTCCTGTATGAGAAAATTATAAGTTTTTCAAAGCAGAAACCAAACACAAGGAATGTCTAAAACAGATCAACTCCACGAAAAAAAATCATATAGTATAAATTGTGTGTTTTAATGTGCTCAACATTTTTGTCTGGTAAATTTTTGTTCCATCTCTTACAGTATAGCACTTATGCAAAATTCCGTAAAATTCATCCAGAATAAAGTAGAAAATTCAAGATATACATTTTATTTGGCAAGTAAATATCTTAAATATAAGAGAATTTAACCAAAATCGTTAGAGCCGTTTTTAAGAAAATCAAAATTTTCGAATAAAGTTCCATGTAAAGGGTAGTTGGGGGTGAGGGGAATTTCATGAAAATCTTCGTGTCGCATTCTTGGAAGATATGAAACTTAAATACCGTTTGATTTTTAACGCTCTTTTCGTTTTTGAGCAATGCTGCCCACAGACACCACACATAGAAACAGACACTCACATACATACACCCACCCAGAGACAGACAGACACACGCATGGACATTTTTATAAAAATGCTTTTTTTGAATTCAAGGGGTCTCAAAACATATATTTCCGGTGAAATCTCGGTATCGAATTTTTGGGTGAAATACAATACCTTCTCTATACACTAGGTTCATAGTACGTATAGAGAAAATAAAAATACAAGTTTTTCAAACCTGAAACCAAAAACAAGGAATAACTCAAAAACGATCAAGTCCACGAAAAAAGTATATAAATTAAATGCTGTGTTTTATCATGCTCTACATGTTTGTGAGGTAAGTTTTTATCCATCTCTAACGGTTTAGCAGTTATGCAAAATTCCGTAAAATTCATCCAGAATAAAGTAGTCTTCAGAGGCTATTCTCAGAAAATTCAAGATATACATTTTAAATTGCATATAAATATCTTAAATATAAGATATTTTAATCAAAATCGGTAGAGCCATTTTTAAGAAAATTAAAGTTTTCGAAAAAAAAAGTTCCATGTAAAGAGTAGTTGGGAATGCGGATTTTTTTGAAAATCTTAGTGTCGTATCCTTGGAAGATTAAAAAAAAAACTTAAATACAAAGTTTGGTATTCAAGGTCTTTTCGTTTTAGAGCTATGTTGTGCATAGACACACAGACACACACGTACACATATGGAACCTTTTATAATTTTTTTTTGATTCAGTGGTTCTCAAAACATTTATTTCCGGTGAAATAACGGTATTGGTTTTTTGGGTACAATACAATACCTTTTCTATACACTATGTACATAGTACGTGTGGAAAAAGTAATAACACTAATAACTAATAATTTGCTAAATAAAAAATTATAATGCATCAGAAGTCACAGATGTTTGACATATTTTGATTGCTAAGCAGATGTTGTTTCATTTGTTTTAACACTTATAGAGCAAAATTGAGAGTATTCCATAAAAGCTATTGAAAACAGGATTGTACCCCGCTTGACATTTTGAATGAAGCCAAGGTTCTTGAGAGTATATCAACTCAAGAAATACCAAAATATGCTTACGAAAAGGAATAAGAAAGTTTAATGCGTCGAGATACGAAGAATCCGTTATTTTGACTAATGAAACTACAACATTACTGGCATACTTTTCAGAGCATTTTGAAAAAATCGCTTATGGCTACTTAATACGGCAAGTAATTTAAAGTTAGAATGTAGGTTTTGTTTTCTTTTTCCCAGTCGAAAATTTTTAATGTCTACGACGCTCTGGTATGTAAATTTGAAGGAAGTCAGCATCAGTAGCCTATTGAAAGTGAAATAGATGTTGCGAAAATACTAACTGCAGGAAGCAGAAATATCAATGCACTAGAAGTCTAGGGTTGCTCAGGGATAGCATTTTCCTTATGACTAATTGTACGGTTAATATTTGGAAGTGAGAATGCCAAGTAACGTAGGCTCTGATTAATGTGTATATTATTGTTGGCTTTGGTTTTAAATTCAATTTAATGAGGTGATTCTTATATTTGATTGTTATTACACATACGAGAGTGACGCTTTCAGGTTTTCTTACAGGCACATTTTAGAAAATTATATTTTGTCGCAATTGACAGCATTGCTGTCTTATTGCCAGGTAATATACGAGATTTTCAAAAATTTTGTTTTTCTTAAAAATGGCTCTAACAATTTTGATTAAAATCCCACGTATTAAAGCCCTTTCTATCACAAATAAATTGGATATCTTGAGTTTCCTGGGAACAGATTCTAAAGTCCTGTTTATTCTGGATAAATTTTGCTTAATTTGGCTTAACTAGTAACGGTAACAAAAACTTGCAATACAAAAAATGTAGATCTTGTTAAACCACACAAGTTATATCATATACATTTTCTGTGGATCCTACTGTTTTCAAGGCATTCCTTGTTATTAGTTTTAATTGTGAAGTACTTATACTTTTCTCAGAAGTGTCCGATTTTCTTTTGTTCTACTCCTGGCCAAGCAAAGAAGTGATTTGCAATGACCATCGCATAACGACAGCCTTTTAAAACATTTGACTATCACCATAGCATAGTGCATTCCCTCAGTTCCATTCTACTTTTAAGGAACTAAGCAATAACATTCTGCTAATGTTTATCTCGATTAGCATGGTGTTGAAAGAAGAATTATCTTCGTAAGAAGTTTATTTGTAGAGTAGCTAGAGAAAGTCATGTGAGTATTATGCATCAGATTATTACTTTCTCTATACGTACTATGTACATAGTGTATAGAAAAGGTATTGCGTTGCACCCAAACATTATTCGATAACGCGATTTCACCGGAAATACATGTTTTGAGACCACCTGAATCCAAAAAAAATTTTTTTAGAAAAATGTCCATATTGTCTGTCTAAGTGTATGTGTGTGCCTGTGGGCAGTATAGCTCAAAAACGAAAAGACCGTTAAATACCAAAATTCAAGGATGCGACACGAAGATTTTCAAGAAAATCCCCCAACCCCAGCTACCCTACTCATGGAAAAGTTTTCGAAAATTTTTATTTTCTAAAAATGGCTCTAACGATTTTGTTTAAAATATCGTATATTAAAGATATATAGCTGACAAATAATATGCATATCTTGAATTTTCTGGGAATAGCCTCTGAAGACTACTTTATTCTGGATGAAATTTACGGAATTTTGCATAACTGCTAAACCGTAAGAAATGGAAAAAGCTTACCCCACAAAAAATGTAGAGCACATTAAAACACACAATTTATATTATATACATTTTTTTCGTGGAGTTCATCGTTTTTCACACATTACTTGTTTTTGGTTTCTGGTATGAAAAATGTATACGTTTCTCATACTGGAATTTGTCAACTACTGTCCATCAAACAAAGGAACTTCAGTGGCATAGCAACCAGTTTTTTTCTATCAGTTTAGGCTATGGTACTTCCTTATTTCGCTTCTACTTACAAGGAAGCAAGTAATAAGACTATTTCTGCTATTTTTTTCTCGATTAGCATGAATTAAATAGAAGCATAAGCTTTTTAACAATAATTTGTTGCAGAGATGTAGAGAAAGTCATGTGAAAGTCATCAGATTTTTATTGTTTCATTTGTATAGTCCCCTTTAACTTCTATGGTCATATCGAGAGCTTTGACTTGAGAAACGACTGCTTGAGAACTGTAGGATTTCTTATCTTTGGTTTTTTCAGTTTTATGCTATTAGAAACCTAGACACATACAAACTTTTAGACTCTGTGGGGGCTAGGGAATGATTCTGATAAAAAAATCCCCAGCTGGGAACCAAACCTGGGACCTTCGGATGAGAACTCAGTATTCTCACCTCTTGCCGTTGAAGCAATTATTATTATTGTTATTATTATTATCATCATAACTAGTATTTGTAATTTAATGTCCTTAATTTGGCGAATGAAATCGATGAAATGATGGATCTCGGGTCTACGTTTATGTTCGCAGGATAAGGGAAAACCCTGAAGAAAACTTATCCTGTAACGCATCCTAAGCGAGAACCAAACTCACAATGTCAGGCACACACACTGCCTTCCACACTACTTTTTAAAAACGGTTTTTATTCGTTTTTTTAAGAAAAATTAGTTAATTGGAATAATTATATTTTTACAATTATTTTAGTTTAAATTGGTAAGGTTTAGGTAAAACTATTTTAATTGGCAATATAGAACAACACAATAATCGAAAATAAGTGACAATTGTGACCATTTAAGACGAAGTTGTAAGCTTAAGATATTTCCACATTAGCCTATTAATTTAGACAGTATTCACATTCGCTACCAATTGTTCACAATAGCCGGCTATTTCCGCCTGTGTAGGTAGGTAGCATGTCTGCTCACATTCAACAGGTCGCGAGTTCGAATCTCGCTTAGGGTGAGTTACCCGGATAAGGGATTTTTCAGGGTTTTCTTTTATCCTGAGAAGATGAATGTGGAGTAACTTTAAGCTCCGAGATTATTTGAGAGTAATAATAATAATAATAATAATAATAATAATAATAATAATAACTGGTTTTATCTTTAACTGTAATATATGTGCATAAGAAATAATATACAAGAAAAAATATTATCCGGGCTTGTAGGCCGTGGTCTACTGGGCTCCTCCTCCTTCATCTTCCCAGACGTTTCGTCTGCTGCTGCGGCAGACATCTTCAGTGGCAGTGCGATCGAAGTGT
Source organism: Hymenopus coronatus (assembly GCA_030762935.1). Classification (NCBI taxonomy): domain Eukaryota; kingdom Metazoa; phylum Arthropoda; class Insecta; order Mantodea; family Hymenopodidae; genus Hymenopus; species Hymenopus coronatus. The sequence continues at coordinate 49,349,831 of CM060890.1, read as the reverse complement.
CCTGGTGGAGGTCTCAACAGCTACTGTGCTGTTAGCTCCATGGGTTGCCCAGGAGCCCAGTAGACCACGGCCTACAAGACCGGATAATACTTTTTCTTATACTGACACCGGCCGTGAAAGCCTACAAATTTCAAAGAATATACATTTTGTAATCAAATCCGGGATTTTCAGGTATTATCCATTTAACACTATAACAATAAATAACGTTAGTTTTAATTTTGATATGATGAACTTGCTCATTGGCAGCTACTGCCATGTGTTTCAGATTTATAAATACAAAAAGAGCGCAATATAAGAAACATTAATAAAGCTTATTGTGGGCGTGTGGTATCATGTATCACACTTGAATGATAGAAAGCAAGACCATTTGAATAATGACTATCTCAAAGACCTCTGAGGGCATGACCATTGTTCTAACTCACCTCAAACAAGTGGTTGGGGTTCTGCAGTATTTTGACCACATAATCTATCGAACAGCTGAATAATGGATGCACGCTAAAACTTGCGCAAGGTTTTTCCTTTCTCTCTGTGACCCAATGCCGTAATTTGTCCAAGATATACTGACTTGCCTGAGTCATACTTATAAGTACCACTGTCTTCTTTTTGACACGTATGAATTAGCCCGCTGCTGGAATAAAATTATATCTGCTGCTATAGAGCTGCCAAACGCTTTTAATGCACTTGGAAGGGAACCTGTTGTCCAAAACGAACTAGCAGGTTTTCGTGCATGGGCCTGTGTCATGATAAGAGACCTGTCGACTGCCCACCCACATGCAACAGCCAAATGTTCATCGATATCATCTCATACATTGTTAGACTTTCAGTACACATGTAGTGTTCTAAGAAACTGCACTATTTAAATAGAAAATGTGCGTATTGGAACAGCTAATGTATATTTCAAATTTATTTTAAGAAAGAAATGATTATTTATTCGTTAAATTCGACAAATAATTGTAATTTAGATCTGATTTAAATTTTTCTTTCACACAAGCAATGTGTAGGACAGGAATTGGATAGGTAAAGTCGAACTGAAAAATTTAATGTCATAAATTCACAATTAAATCAATATCAAATGACCATAATAGCTGGCTATAATATGAATATTTAGACTTAAAGTACTTCCAATATTGTAAGTCGTCAATGGGAATGACATTTCAAAATAATTTGAGATCACCTTGTGGTTTACCGAGAAACACGCGAGTAAGTTGAGAGATTCAAAGCTATGTTGCCATATTAGCTCGGTGTTAGAGCAACTGGCTAGAGACCGTGGTTCAAATCCCGGCTATGATATTGAATTTTTCAGTCTGACTTTACTTATCCAACTCACGCGGCTTATGTGAAAAACCATTAAATGAATACCAACTGACCATAAAATGAATCCTGGAACTTAAAGTATTTGCAACATTGTAAGTCGCCATTGGGGTATGTCATCTCAAAATAATTTGAAACCACCTTGTGGTTAATCGGGAAACATGCAAGCTTTTAGCACTAGAGCTTTATGCATTTTTTTTCATAGTATATAGTATATAAACATATGTATACATGTATATGCCTTGACAAGTTCTATGTTCAGTGGCTTTCTGGCCTAAACGAACCTACAGAATGCTTTCTAATCTAATCTAATCTAATCTAGTCAGTTGCGATATTCAAAGCTATGCTGGCATGTTGCCACGGTAGATCCTTGGTAGAGCAACCGGCTAGAGACTGGGAGATCTGTAATGTAGCTCATTTAAAATGTATAGCATTTCTGAATTAATTTCTGACTTCAGAGTAACCTTATTATACAAATGTCTTAGCTTTTTACAGAAACCCGTCATTTCCGAAAGATCCTAGTTAGATCATTATTGTAACCACATATCGTTTGACAGACCATCTAAAAGCTTTTAGATTGCTAATGGGCACTATCGAATTATTCGATAGTCGCTTTGCTATCACTTATTCCATTGTTGTTCGGTTTTCATTCGGTTTTTAAATGTAACTAACTATAATATTGACGACACTCCCCAATCACTCTTCAAGTCGCTTTCTGAAACAATCCGAACCCGTTATATAGAGTATAAAGCATCTTTTTTTTTAATTCTCTTTGATTTTTCTTTGTTTGTTTTTGTAATTAAAAACAGAAAGGTTCCAAATATTAAGGCACCCTCTTTATACTTTTTCTAGCCCGTATGTAGAATATGCATAGGGTATAGGGAAGGTATTTAAATTCGATACCCATATTTTACCGTAATACAGGTTTTGAGACCCCCTGAATCCCAAATAAAGCATTTTTAGAAAAATGTCCACGTGTGTGTGTGTGTGTGTGTCTGTGGGAAACATAGCTCGAAAATAAAAAGTCCGTTAACACAAACTTGATATTTAAGTTCAGTATCTTCCAAGGCTGCGACACGAAGAAAATTCGCCCCCCCCCCAAACTGCCATTTACATGGGAAAAAATTAAACAATTTTGGTTTTCCTAAGAACGGCTCTAATGATTTTGATTAAAATCTCCTATATTTAAGATATTTGCATGACAAATAAAATGCATATCTTGAATTTTCAGGCTATAGCCTCTGAGGACCTCTATATACTGAATATTTTTTCTGAATTTTGAAAAACTGGTAAACCGCAAGAGATACAAAAAACTTACTACAAAAAACCTGTAGATCTCTTTTAAACCCACATTTTATGTTATATACATGTTTCGTAGAGTTCACCGTTTTCGAGGTATTGTTATTGGTTTCAGTTTTAAAATTTTAAACTTTTCTCATACGAAACTGGTCCATTCTTGGCCACGTAAAGAAACTGATTTCCATCCCATATTAACCATATTTTAAAACATTTGACTGCGATTTAGCCTAGTGTATTTTTTTTATTTTATTTATATAGCCTCCTTTAACATAAGGTCATGTCGGTGGCTTTGCATTGGAAACAGCTCATTGTCTGTAGATTCTTTACGTTAGGTATAAATTGTTTTGTTTTCCTCAAACACTTACATTCACACTAACATACATAGTTCTGTGGGGGATCAGGAATAAGTCTGGTTAAAGAAGAATTCCTCGCCCCAGGGTGAGAAATCAGCTCGCTGACCACTCAACCACGGAGACAGTCCCTAGAATGTTCCCTTTTCCCTTCTACTTATTAGGAACTAAGTAATGAGACCGTTTCTGCTTATGTTTATACCGATTAGCATGAAGTAGATAAAGAATAAGCTTATTAATAATTTTTACTTTCTCTATACGAACTATGTACATAGTGTATAGAGAAGGTATTGCATTTTACCCAAAAATTCGATACCGAGATTTCACCGGAAAAACATGTTTTGAGACTCCCTGAATCCAAAAAATAGCATTTTTATTAAAATGTCTGTGTGTATGTGTGAGTATATCTGTCTGTGTGTTTGTGTGTGTCTGTGTGTCTGTGGGCAGCATCGCTCAAAAACTAAAAGACCGTTAAATACTAAACTTATTATTTAAGTTCAATATCCAAGGATGCGACACGAAGATTTTCAACAAACTCCCCCTCTTTATATGGAAAAAATTTCGAATTTTTTTTATTTTCTTAAAATGGCTCTAATGATTTTGATTAAAATATTGTATATTAAAGATATTTACCTGACAAATAAAATGTATATCTTGAATTTTCTGGGAATAGCTTCTGAAGACTACTTTATTCTGGATGAATTTTACGGAATTGTGCATAGCTGTTAAACCGTAAGAGATTATACAAAAACTTACTGTACAGCAAATGTAGCTCGCGATAAACCACACTATTTATGTCATATATATATATTTTTTCGTGGAGTTGATAAATTTTAAGATATTCTTGGTTTTTCGTTTCTGCTTTGAAAAACATACTTTTCTCACACAGGAATTTATTAACTCCTGTCCATGCAAACAAAGGAACTTCAATGACATAGCAACCAGCTTTTGGCTCTCATTTTAACCTATGGTACTCCCTCATTTCGCTTCTACATACAAGGAATAAGAATATTTCTGCTAATGTTTCTTGATTAACAGGAAGTAAAAAGAAGCACAAGCTTGTTCACTAAAATTTGTTGCAGAGATGTAGAAAAAGTCATGTGAATAGAACACATCAATTTTTTTAGTGTTACTCTCAACACCTTATGAAACTGGCTTACAGTTTCTTATTATAGTGTGTTACATAATTTACTGTCACTGCCGTAATGAGTTTTTTTTTTTCAAATATAATACATAAATAGCCACCAAAATTGAGCTTACTAAAAGTTAGTCTAAATAATAGTGCACCCATCGGCGCCGACTTTGTGTCAGGTGCTTTAAATTTATTATGAACTTACTTCCGCCAATGTGGCTTGTTTGATAGATAGCGACATGTTTTGCTAACGGGGGGCAGGTCAGCATGGGGTATCCAAATGCAGGACTGCGTCGAGGTCAAACTCTTTGATATAAAAACGCTAAAAGTACACATGAAAGTTGTGGGAGACGACTAGAGAATTTCTCTTCGCAAAGAAACTCTTCTTCTGTCTCGCTTTATATGTGTATGTTCTTATTGACTTTTAAATAAAAAGAAAGCTATTAAGTATTTTCTGAATTAAATTAAACTAATATGATTTTCACTCCTATTGAAGAAATATCCTGAAGATGTTCCCTGGATCGGATCAGTATTATTCAAAATGAGCGCAATATTTGAGTTTTACTTTTTCTAGCCCCTCAAGCACAATGTACAAAGTATTGTATTCCACCCAAAACTTTGATACTAATATTTCACCGGAAATGAATATTTTAGGACCCCTGAACCCCAAAAAAATAATTTTCAGTGTATTTGTATTGGTATTTAACTTAGTATTTAAGTTTGGTATCCTCAAAGAATGCAACACGAAGATTTTCAAGAAAATCCCCACACCCCTAACTACCCTTTACATGGGAAGATATTCGAGAATTTTGATTTTCTTAAAAATGACTTTTACGATTTTGATTAAAATCCCGCATATTAAAACTAATCATCACAAATGCAATGTATATCTTTAATTTTCGGGAATAGCCTCCTTATTCTGGATGAATCTTGCCAAATTATGCCAACTGCTAAACCGTAACAGATAGACAAAAACTTACTGCACAAAAAGGAAGATCTCGTCAAAACACACAATTTGTCCTTTACGTTTTTGTTTTGGAGTTAACCGTTTCCGAGACATTACTTGTTATTGGTTACAATTGTGAAGTACTTGTACCTTTCTCAGTTAGGAAGTGTCCACTTTTCTTTTGTTCTACTTCTGGTCAAGCATAACGATAATTTTTAAAACATTTGGCTATCGGTTTAGCCTATTGCATTCTCCTAGTTCCCTTCTACTTATAAAGAAATAAGTAATAATAACGTTCTGCTATTGTTTATCTCGATTAGCTTGTGTAAAAAGAAAAATAATCTTTGGTAAAAAATTTGTAGAGCAGCTAGAGAAAGTCATGTGAGTGTAACAAACCAGATATTTTTTTTTCTAACACATTAAATACTGCAGGGCTCTGTATAGATGTCATATGGAACATAATACATGTGAACCCCCCTTAATGAACCATTCCCGACAGAGTCCACTATTTAACCAATGTAGCTGAAACTCTGGGTTCTATCATTCACATTCCTCTTCTTCTAAAGAAAGTTGATCCTGCTGTTCGAATTGAATCTTATGACAATCAAACTCAGAACTTTCATGAAAGAAAAATCTGATGTGTTCCATTCACATGACTTTCTCTACACCTCTGCAACAAATTATTGTTAAAAAGCTTATTCTTCTATTTACTTCATGCTAATCGAGAAAAAATTAGCAGAAATAGTCTTATCACTTGCTTCCTTGTAAGCTGAAGCGAAGTAAAGGAGTACCATAGGTTAAAGTGATACTCAAAAGCTGGTTGCATTGTGACTGAAGTTCCTTTGTTAGTATGGACACGAGTTGACAAAGTCCTGTATGAGAAAAGCATAACTTTTTCAAAGCTGAAAACAAACACAAGGGATATCTCAAACCGATCAACTCCACAAAAAAAAAAAAAAAAAAAAAAAAAATGAATATGACATAAATTGTCTGTTTTAATGTGCTCAACATTTGTTGTGTGGTAACTTTTTGTCCATCTCTTATGGTTTAGCAGTTATGCAAATTTCTGTAAAATTCATCCAGAATAAAGTAGACTTCAGAGACTATTCCTAGAAAATTCAAGATATACATTTTGTTTGTGTCTTTAATATACGACATTTTAATCACAATTGTTAGAGTCATTTTTGAAAAAATCAAAATTTTCGAAAAAAGTTCCATGTAAAGGGTAACTGGAGTGGGGGATTTTCTTGAAAATCTTCGTGTCGCATCCTTCGAAGGTACCAAACTTAAAATACCAAGTTTGGTATTTAACGGTCTTTTCGTTTTTGAGCTATACTGTCCACAGACACACAGACACACACCCCACACACATAGACCTTTTTTCCAAAAATACCTTCTCTAAACACTATGTATATAGTTCATGTAGAGAAAGTAAAAAACATCATGTAAAGGAATCTATCTATATACTTTTATATAAGAAAATACAACCCCTCTGACATCAAGATTATTGGTCTAATTTTTGGTTTCAGGGTATTTCGTCAATTTCTAACCTGAATTCGGTATCAGAAACAAAATAATTCTGAGTATAGTTACCACGGTACTAAAACATTCACTATACATTTTAAAAATAATTTATATTATTGATATAATATTTTTCTTTCTCAATGTTTGAACTGAATTTTCTGCACATTTATAATTTTATTTATATTATAATATCATGTGTACTATGTTTCTTTTCTAAAATTTTTATTTTTAATATAATCTATTTTTGTTAAGAACGCTTTGTCATTAGAAAAGTCTTCAATGGGAAATCAGAAGAAATTACTTTATTTTTATATTAAACCTAAGGAAGATGGTAAACTTATATATCTTTTTGAATAATATATGAAGATTCATAAGAACAGAATTGAGCCACAACTAACGATAGAAATGTGTGTCATTGCTGTAAAAGTTACTTTTTCAGAAATTATTCACAAAGTATTTATGAATGATTGCATAAATAAGGATCCAAGTCGAATCAGTCCTTGCTTCTATACTTCAAGGCAGCTTTTATTGGATCTGCCCAAAGGTCTTCTTCCTGTCAGATGTACCTTTTTACGAGGGTAATTTCAGAAGTCATGGCAACTATTTTATATATTCCGAATAATTGAATATGCGGTTATTGCAATATATACATTTGAAAACAGAATGGGATGTCACCACCAGATGACGTCCGAGTGCATAGGTAGGTGCTAATAGAGACATGCAAACGTTAGTATCCTGAGGCTTTGTTCCCAGGCGAATGTCACTAAGGTTGAACAGTGAGCATTCATAAAAATTACATTTCTGCGTGGCAGAATAAAAAAATGATCACTGTGCATCTTTTAATGCCCCTTACCCATAATCCCTTGTATACGTATCCCAATTTAGTACCAACAATGAGAAGAACATTCCTGCGACTTGCAAGCGTATATACTGAGTTTTTTTCCTGCAGCTTCGTTGACTGATAAAAAATAGTTGCCATGACTTTTGAAACGACCCTCTTATTTGTTTCGGTAGCCTTGGAACCAGCATTCTTTCTACGTCTTTCTTCTACTGTCGCTTAAGACCTTGCAGTTCATTGTTCGTATAAAAATATTAATAATATACAAATATCCTCTGATGTTTTTATTTTCTTGCACCTTAAATAATGTTGTACACTTTTTAACACCCCTTAAAAAGTCATTCTGAAATTTGCATTTTACTTCCGTATTTTTAACCAATGTCCAGAGTTCACTTTTGTAGAACAGTACAGTGCAGCTACGACTTGCAAAACTTTTACTTTGATTTCCTTCGTTTCTAAAAGTTCTATTCATTGTTTCACATGTCATTTTCAAAACTTACAAGATTTTTTCTATATCTATTGCAATCTCTGTAAGACAGACTGATCCAACTTGATTCGTCTCAGCAAAAGTACACGCTCATAGAAACCACTAAACTCGGGCAGAGCTGAAGGGGAACGTGGTAGCCAATATATAAATAGGCAAATGCATATTACAATGCTTGCGTGCTGCCTCTTCATTTCCAACACTTGATTTAGCCTTGACGATAGCTTTCATTCAGTGCCGCGTCGTATTGCATGCTACAGATAAACCTCCTGTGAGTCCGAGTGACTCGTAGCTCTTTTGGTGCGTCCCAAACTTGAATTGCATGCGCTAAGATGGAATGCAATTTCCTAAATAGCTAAAACTCCTTGTCTGTTATGTTATTTGGTTATTGATTGTTATCTTCACTCTTAAATGTATTTTCCTCAAAATGCTATACATTTTTTTTTCTAGTATATCTTCATTCCAGATACGAGTTTGTAATAATGAGACTATCGTAGCCAAAGAAAAATAAATAGGTAAACATATATTGTATAATCTATAGTAATTCACTTACAACCAGGATTCACTTATAAGACCAGTTTTGGATATTATTGTAGGCACGTTAATAATATATGTAAACAAAGTCAGAAAGCTCACTCAAATCGGTTTGTGAGATATGTGTTAAGTAAACAAGAACAAAGGACTATCCTTTCAAAACAATTCAATTTTACATACGCGGGGCGTTCAATGAGTTCTTAGAAACAGATAGAGAACCAAATTATTTTTGGTAGATTGTTTTTATTTTGCAACATTATCTTCTTTTAGCTCTATACACCTTTTCCAGATTTTCTCCAACTGTTTTAAGCCTTCCAAAAAGTAGGATTTCGTAAAGTCTTCAAAATAGGAATCGTTTTAGCAGAAGACCTCCGTAGATGTGAATCGTTTTCCCTGAACTATCTTTTTAAGTTGGAAATAAAAAAAGTCACAGGAGGCCAAATCTGATGAACACGGTGGATACTGTAGTAACTCGAATCTTAATTCTAAAATTCTCACCATCGAAACTGCGCAGGTGTGCAACCATGCATTGTCTTAGTGGAAGAGATCCTTTTTCTTTTCCAGTCCACAATGATGCTTAATATTCCCTATTAATCGTTCTTGCTTTCTGCAAGTAATCAATGCAGATGATTCCGCGGGCATCCCAAACAACCGAGGCCATCACCTTGTATGCAAATTTCACCACTTTGCCTTCTTCAAGAACCACCTTTGCCTTTAAAAATCCACTGTTTCGACTATACTTTTGTCTCTGGAATGCACTAGCGTATACATGTTTCATCCACAGTTATGTATCGATGCATAAACCCATCACAATTGGTGCGTAAAGGTGCCAAAACAGCTTCCGAATCGATCACATGATTGCGTTTATTCTCCATTGAGAATATACGCGGCACCCATCAGATATTTTTCAGACATAGCTTTTGGTGCAACATTGAGAACACTGTACCTTTTTATATGCCTGTGGCCTCTTCTATTTCGCGGACTTTGATTCGTCGATCACTCAAAATCATATCCTGGAAGTAACTTCTACAGGTCTTCCGGTAGGAAGTTCATATTTGTGGTTGTACGGCCACGTTTAAATTAATTTTTTTCCAATTGTAAATTGTTGCAAAATCAAAAGCAGATGTGTCACCAACTTCATTTAATTCGGCTTTTATCTCAGTCGGTGTTAAACCTTTTAAATAGGAGTGTTTAATCACCGCACGACACCGATTTTTCTATATTTTTAATTAAACATACGATTGTTGATTCAATCGACTATGCAACAATACCAAGTAATGGATATAGATGAAAGTATGGTGATAATTGTGTTATATTGTTTTAGTGTGTACTGTTTTGAAGAATTTCAGTGCATATAAGTGATACTTACATAAATGGATCTAGTAACATTATTAAAAATGAGTAATTGGCTTATCCTTGTACTATAAGTGTAGAGCATTGCAATAATATAATTGTTAATAAGCCTGTGCAGTAATAGATATCGTTAAAATTATTAACAACATTACATTTATTTTTAAACTTTCATCATTACAAAAAGTGATTAATCTCTTGCTGAATAATGTTGCTATCATTTCATGCTTTTTTATGTTCTTTGCTGTACAAACTCGTTTTCTTCATACTGCATCTGTTGAAAATGCATTGAGTCCTTCTACGCCTTTTTATTTGTATAGAATTTATCACTGTCACTTCAGGACACTTGTAAACAGCTTTTATATCTATTAGATTGATAATTTGCCAAGACTGATTGACAGGTGCAAGAGTTCCACTAGGAATAGCTAATCACAGTGATTGGTGCAAAGTTAATCACAAACTCATTCCCTATTTTCTCAGCAGGTGCACTTCTGGTACAGTTATTAGGCACCAATAAACTTAATATAATTAAAATAATTATTAATTTCTCTATTTAGAGCACAATATATAGGTAGACAATATATTGCATTCCACCCAAAAATTATAATCGAGATTTCACCGGAGATAAGATCCCGTGTATAAAAAAATTGTGTGTGTGCGCGCGCGCGTAACCATCCGTGTACCTGTGAACATGACATCTCAAAAATACCAAATTTCGTAATAAACTTTAGTATATTTTAAAGATGCGACGCGAAGATTTTTAGAATAATCCCCCACCCCAAACTATCCTTTACATGAAAAAAAATCAATATGTTGATTAAAATACCGTATATTAAAGATATTTACATGCCAAATAAAATGTATATGTTGAATTTTCTGGTAATAGCCTTTGGGACCTCTTTATTCTGGATAAATTTTGTATAACTGGTAAACCGTAAGAGATAAAAAAAAAACTTACTGCACAAAAAATGTAGATCTCGATAGAACCACAATTTACTTAACATACACTTTTTCGTGGAGTTGATAAATCCCTTGTTATTGGTTTCTGTTTTAAAATATTTACTCTTACGGGAATGGGTTATCACCTAGCCCTGCAAAGAAACGCATTTCATACATATGCAACCAGTTTTAAAAGATATGACTACCGTTTAGCTTTTTTTCCCTTCTACTTACAAGGAAGCAAGTAATAAGATCATGTCTTCTAATCGATTAGTATGAAGTAGATAGAAGAATAAGCTCTTTAACAATAATTTGTCAAGATATGTATAGAAATTTATATGAATGGAACACATTGGATTTTTACTTCAATACACAAAGTCAACAAGAATTATAAACATGAGTTGTTAAGAGTGTGTCTGTAGTAAAGCGGTCAAAATGCTGAATTAAAAATGCAAAATATGCTGCGCTCGATTCTAAGCTGATGAAAGAATTCTTATTTAAATATTATTCCAAGAGCCTATAAATATGAATGCGATAGTTAATCGAGAAGTGCATTTTTAATGTATACTTCAACAATTTAAGCAGTTTTTATAGAAGTTTAAAGTGGTGATACGGCCATATTACCTAAGTCGTATGTAAATAAAAACAAACATAAATAAAGCGCTTTAGCATAAAAAAACACATGTGATACTGGATTTACAAAGACAGTATATGCACAGTATAGAATTAAAATAAATGGGAAATTAGGTACCTGTATTCCTCCTCAGTAAATTGTATTCAATACGTTAGTAAGCATTTGTGGTATATTTGTGTTAGATGGATAAGATATATAAATATAAAATTAGAATTAATTACTACTTAATGTAGTAAATTTTATGCAAAAATAATTAAACTCTACTAACCTTTGATTCATAAATGAAATTGATTTAGAGAGATGCTGTCTGAGTATTTTCTTATGCAGCACACTGCTGTAAGATTTTGCTGCATGATAACACCTGAATTTTACATAAAAGTTTACCACCAAGTTCTTAAAATATGATTTTCGAGGTACTGAAAGCCTTTTCAGCGTACCGAACATATGGCAAAAAGCATGCTCTGCCCTCCAGTTGAGAATGCGCGAGCGGTTTCAATTTGTGGCGGCGACACTAGCACCGGAGGTGTGTCTAGGTAATTAATTCCAAGGTCTTTGGACTCGGAGCACCAACCACGTCCCTTTTCCAGTAGTGCACCCCAATCATGACGCTTGTAATCGGCAGAAGTGGGGACGCAGCGGTCAGGAAGTAGGTCTTCGCCCCATTTCGGGCTATTGCGCTAAGGAGTTACTTTTATTTATTTGCCAGCAATTATTATAGGAATGAATAAGAGGATATAATGGGCTTCCAATTAAGCAAGAGCATAATATAGCGCACTAACGTGTAAAACTAAAAGACTACAATTATTTAGTAAAAAAGAAAAAATAATAACTGTAATGATAGTACATTTTGAAATAAACGGAATTTCTAAATTATATATATATATATGTAATATTTACTTTATAAGTTCTTATACATAAGCTAAGAAAAGGCTTATGTATAACACTAATTAAAGCTATGTAGAAATTGAATATTAAGAAATCATTTTAATCATACAATATCTTTTCTGATAATGCTTTAATTGTGGTTTTTTCCCCTTTAAGGATGCTACAGTGCTGTAAATGTGGATAACTTTTATCAATCTGTTATATTACTTCGGAATAAAATTATTATTGTGGTTGAAAGTTATTGTTGTTGTTAAGTCGACTAAGCACCCAGTTACATCTATTAGTTTTGTAATTATGGTAATATTAAGGAAATTTATTTTGGGTTTTTGTGTATATATTCGAGTAACCTGTAATAAGTTTACTGGATTTTCAATTCATTGAATCCAGAGAACATGAGTTCTGTTGGGAACTAATTAGTTTTTTAGACATACTAATTAATCTTCTTTGTATTAATTTTAATGACGTAATTGTAGTGACGCAGGAACTGCCCCGTCCTATATTACAGAACGGATTATACCAAAGATGTCAATATGTCAGCAGATAAGTGAGCTCGCAATACGATGAAAAGGTGAACTATTTAACGAAGCTTGTTGCATGCACGTACATATACGTATTGTATTTGTCCCATCGTAAATGCTGGTCTGTTATGATTCCTTTGCATATAATGGGACAATTAGTCATCAATGCATGAGTTATAATTGTTTATTTGAATGTAAAATGGAAAGTAAGGCACCTAAAGCTAACAGGTGATAATGAAAAAGGAGTTCCTATCGTTTTACTGGATTTGAGCGGACAGTCAAGTAAAGTCAATATTTCTCTGGCTAACAAGTAAACAAAAATTGAATGTTGGCTAATACTACTTTCTCTGCAAAAATATAATCCATTTCTTCCAAATGGTTTATTAGTTATCAGTTTTATTTAAGAACTTGTTTGATATACAATGTTCCTTGCGGAAAAATCTTCAGTTCTACTTTCTCTACTTAGTACATAGTACATAGGCAGAGCAGGTATTGTACTTCACCCTAAAAGTCGATCCCGAGATTTCACTGGGTTATACACCTTTTAGGGTCTCCTATATCCAAAAAATCTTATGTGTTCCATTCAAATGGCTGTCTCTACATCTCCGCAACAAATTATTGCTACAAAGCTTATGCTTCTATTTTCTTCACTCTCATCGAGAAAAAAATAGAAATAGTCTTATTACTTGCTTCTTTGTAAGTAGAAGGGAAATAAGGTAGTACCTTAGGTTAAAGTGATAGTTAAAAGCTGGTTGCTATGTGACTGAAGTTCCTTTGTTTGTATGGAACGAGTTGACAAATTCCAGTGTGAGAAAAAATAAGTTTTTTCAAAGCTGAAACCAAAAACAACGAATATCTCAAAGCGATTAACTCCACGAAAAAAATGTATATGACATAAAGTGTGTGTTTTATTCTGATCTACTTTTTGTGTAGTAAGTTTTGGTCTATCTTTTACGGTTGGCCAGTTATGCAAAATTCAGTAAAATTCATCCAGAATAAAGCAGCCTACAGAGGATATGCCCAGAAAATTAAAGATATACATTTTATTTGTCTTCAATATGCGATATTTTAATCAAGACTGTTAGAACCATTTGGGAAAATCAAAATTTTTTAAATTTTTTCCATGTAAAGCGTAGTTGGGGGTGGGGGATTTTCTTGAAAATCTTCGTGTCACATCCTTGGAAGATACCGAACTTAAATACGAAGTCGGTGTTTAACGAACTTTTCGTTTTGAGCTATGCTGTCCACAGAAAACACACACACAGACATTTTTCCAAAAATGCCTTTTTTTGGATTCAGGTGGTCCCAAAACATGTATTTTCGGTGAAACCTCGGTATCGAATTTTTGGGTACAATGCAGTACCTTCTCTATACCCTATGTACATTGTACGTGTAGAGAAAGTGAAAACATTTTTTTTAGAAAAAGTTCCTTGTCTGTGGACACCATAACTCAAATGAAAAGTCTGTTAAGTTCAGTTTCCAAGGATGCGACACGAAGATTTTGAGGAAAATCTCCCCCCCCCCCTCCCAAACTTTTTCACGGAAAACGTTTCGAAATTTTTTATATTCTCAAAAATGGATGTAACGTTTTGATTAAAGTACTATATATTCAGGATATTCACATGGCATATAAAATGTCTATTATAAATTTTCTGGGAATAGCCCCTTAAGACTTCTTCATTCAGAATTACCTTTGCATAACTGGTATAATATCCAGGATAATATTTCTTATTATTGGTTTCAGTTTTATAATTCTAAAATTTTTCTCTAACGAATTTGACAACTCCCGTCCATGGAAAGCGGTAATTTCAGTCACATAGCAACCATACTTTAAAAGATTTGACTGTCGCTACTGTATTTTCCTTCTACTTACCAGGGAGCTGGTTATCTCAATCAGCATGAAGTAGGTACAATAAGTTTTTAACAATAATCTGTTACGGATATATAGAGAAAGTCATGTGAACGAAACACATCATATTTTTACTTTCTCTATACGAACTATGTACATAGTGTTTGGAGAAAGTATTGCACTCCACCAAAAATTCAATACCGAGATTTCACCGGAAATATATGTTTTAGGGTCCCCTGTATCCAAAAAAAAGTATTTTCAGGAAAAGGTCTGTGTGTGTGTGTGTGTTCGTGTGTCAATGTGTCCGTGTATCCGTGTGTCTGTGAACACGACAACTCAAAAACGAAAAGTCGGTAAAGTACCAAACTTGGTATTTAAGTTTAGTATCCTCCAGGGATACGACACGAAGATTTTGAGAAAAATCCCCCCACCCTTAACTACTCTTTACATGGAACTTTTTTCGAAAAATTTGATTTTCTAAAAAATGGCTCTAACGATTTTGATTAAAATATCGTATATTAAAGATATTTACCTGACAAATAAAATGTATATTTTGAGTTTTCTGGGAATTGCCTCTGAAGACTACTTTATTCTGTGTCAATTTTACGGAATTTTCCATAACTCCTAAACCGTAAGAGATGGACACAAACTTACCACAAAACAAATGTAGAGCACTTTAAGACACACAATTTATGTTTATACATTTTTTCGTGGAGTTGATTTTTTTTAGATATTCCTTGTTTTGGTTTCAGCTATACAAAACTTACTTTTCTCATACAGGACTTTGTGAACTCGTGCCCATACAAACAAAGGAACTTCAGTGACATAGCAACCAGCTTTTGGCTATCACTTTTACCTATGGTACCCCCTTTTTTGCTTCTAATAACAAGAAAGCAAGTAAAAAGACTATTTCTGCTAATTTTTTCTCGATTAAATGAAGTAAATAGAGTAATTTGTTTTAGAGAAGTAGAGAAAGCTATGTAAACGTAAAACATCACATTTTTAATGTATAATATTTGGTAAGAGAGCTCTGAATGTACATGCAAATGAACTTTCGTCTGCATTTTTCTGTATAATGAACATAAAAGATACAGGAATGTTTTGTATGTAAAGTTTTTAATTCTTAACGTATACTTTTTACTTTCTCTACACGTACTATATACATAGTGTATAGAGAAGGTATTGCACTTCACCCAAAAATTCTATACCGAGATTGCAACGTAAATATATGTTTTTGGATCCCCTGTATTAAAATGGAAAAAAAAGAAATTTCAGAAAAAATTCCCTATGTGTGTCCCTGTGTCTGTGAACACGATAACTCAAAAATGAACCTTGGTACTTCAGTTTAGTATCTTCCAGAGATGCGACACGAAGATTTTGAGAAAAATCCTCTCACCCCAGACTACCCTTTACATGGACATTTTTTCGTAATTTTTTAATTTCCCACAAATTTTGATTAAAATATCGAATATTAAAGATATTTACCTGACAAACAAAATGTATATTTTGAACTTTCTGGGAATAGTCTCTGAAGCTTACTTTATTCTGGATGAGGCTTAAGGAATTTTGCATAACTGCTAAACCTTAAGAGATAGATAAAAACGTATTTCACAAAACATTTAGAGCACGTTAAAACACACAATTTATGTTATATACATTTTTTTCGTAGAATCGATAGTTTTTTTAGATATAGCTTGTTTTTGGTTTCACCTTTGAAAAACTTGTGTAATAATTTGTTGCTGTGATGTAGAGAAAATCATGTGCATGGAACATATCAGATTTTTAATGTTACTACCGTAAAAGTGCTGAGCAAATTGATTCTCAGCAAAAGCCAGATAATACTACAAAACTAAGATCCTAAAGAGATTATGTATCAAATTTATTAGAAATCTGCTCCAAAATTTTCCACAAAGGACGTTTTAGAAGCAACATTTAGTTTTGAGAAACAAAGCTGAATAATATGTGCAATCTGTGTAAATGCCAGCTCAGACATTTAAAATGACGCAGAGTATAGATTTATACCACCTTTAAATAGTAATACAAACAAAGAATACAAATATGGACAGAAACCTCTGATTTTTAACTGATTGTCCTATTTTAATTACTTTCATTTTGTTGCTTGCATTAATTAGATAACGAGTTTATAGGGCATGAAACTTCTCTTGTTCGACTGTAGACGTAATCACTTGAGCAGGTGTAATTATGTTTAAGATCAGAATCAAGTGCGGTTGCTACTCCATTTATTCACTTTCATAAAAGTCATCATCCTAATAAGGTAGGACCTTGACTTTGGTTGTCACAAGGTTCAGCATATTAGAAGGTGGGACTTGACCATGTAGTTTACGACAAAGTGGAATCATAACACACATGTTTACAGTCGAGTGCAGTCGCAAAAATCTGATGTGTTCCATTCACTTGTCTTTCTCTATACATCTGCAAAAATTTTAAAAAGCTTATTATTTTATCTACTTCATTCCATTTGAAATAAACATTAGCAGAAATGAAATTATACTCAGTTCCTTATTAGTAGAAGGTAAATAAATTAACATACGATAGTCAATCTTTTAAAAACTGGTTGCTGTGTGATTTAAAATTTGTGTATTTAAAAACAAAACCAATAACGAGGAATAGTTCGGAAATAGCTAACCACACAAAACATTTGTATGTTTTAAGGATATATAATGTCTTTGTGTAGCATCTTGGCTATTCTTAGAAAATTCATATATACATTATATTTTTCGTATAAGATATTTAATATACGGTATTTTAATCAAAATCGTTACAACCATTTTTGAGAAAATCAAAGTTTTCGTAATTTTTTCTATATAAAGATTGTTTTGAGGTGGAGAGATTTTCTTGAAAATATTCTTGTCATATCTTTGAAAGATGCTAAATTTAAAATAATGTTTTGTATTTAACCGACTTATCGTTTTCCAGTTACTGTCTTCACAGACACACACACAAACTTTTTCTACATTTGTTGAATACAGGAGATCCTAAAACGTGTATTTGGTTGAAATCTTGTACAGAATTATTTTGTGGAATGCAATTCCTTCCGTATCTATTAAGTATGTTGCACATATGCACTAGAGGAAGTAAAAGTTGCTGATATTTTTTTTTAAATACAGTACCGGAGTCTTGTTACTCTGGCGCTGTATTCCTTTTTCCTCTATTCTCATTTTCCTAGCATTTACTTTGTTTTCTGCTTGATTACCGTTTAATTTTTGCTTACAACACACACATATACACACATTTTACAAACATACAAGCACCCATGCCCAGAGCGGGACTCAAACGTACGATATCCTGCGCCACGAAGCACCAAAGCGAGGCACTTTAGCGAGCATGGCCGCAGGGACCGCCTCTGATAGATAGGTTCTCAAGGCATGCTACATATTTTAGGAATATCTTGCTTTAGTTACAACGGCTTATTATAAATTAGCGTATAACAATAAATATATTTAATTACTTAATTAGGACGCCTTTTAGGTATACGGAAAAAAAATAAGATCTTGTGCTGTCTGTCGGTAAAGCATTCAAATCATTTCGAAAATATTTGGTTGCCTCAACGAAGTTGAAAATATTAGTGGTTAGAAGTCCACAAATCTTACAGGTTTGTTAACAGTATATCCGAGAGAATATCGATTTTATCAGCTGGTCGGAAACATCTGTCCATTAATTAAACGTGAAAACGCCATTCCTATACCAAATGGTCGTTATAGCGATGTTTATAACGCCTTCGTGGACTAAGCACCCACGGAGTCGGCGAGTTGCTCCCAAGTTTTGGTTTTTCTTTTGTTTCATTTGTCTACATCAGTACAGCTGTCAGCCAAGCCAAGAACATCGAACATGCTCGAGTAACTACACACTGCGTGGATGAATAGTTGGCAAATAAAACAATGAGGACGCAGGCAGTCGGCTGTGAATAGCAATAATTAACATGACGTTTCCAGACTGCCTCAGATTAATGGCGAGGCAGACCTCCTGCTGTGCTGGGATCACGTCTATGTTGCCTATTACCGTCAAATCGCAATTTGGCCATTTTCATATATGGTTACCCTGCCGTCTTGCTTCGAAAAGGAATTTATCTCATTGTAAGCCCGCCTCTACCCATTTAGAGTTTGTTAGGTTCCCTCTGTTCTTTAGAAGTGCCAGATGTCCACTATGGCAACACCTGGAGATGTATGAGATACAGTTCCAAACTGAAATAGATAACGAATTTCGCACTATTTCAAAGAGAGAAGGTGTAACCAACCACTGTCACGAGTTATCATAGAGGTGACTGTGTTAACATATACGCTTCAAGTGCTGCTATCTCTTCACATCTAAACATGCAATTAGAAGTAACAAAACAATAGGTCATTAGATCGAGCGAACTTTTTACTAAAACCTTTATACACCCACCTGAACTCTGCTATGTTGTGAAACGTGGTTTATTGTCATAATCGTAGCCTAGAATAGTTATATTTAAATTGAAAGGAATAAGAGGTGACAGGAATTTTGAAGAATCCCCAACCTGTGGAATGAAACATAACTAGATATTAAAAGAGAGAGATATATAGAGAAAGTATTGTAAATGGAACACATCAGATTTTTACTTTCTCTCTACGTACTATGTATATAGTATATAGAGGAAGTATTGTATTCCACCCAAAAATTCGATACTGAGATTTCACCGTAAATACATGTTTTAGGACCCCCTGAATCCCAAAAAGGTCCGTGTGTGAGTCTGTGTGTGTCTGTGGACAGCATAGCTCAAAAACGAAAAGACCATTAAACACTAAACTTGCTATTTAGGTTTAATATCCTCCAAGGATGTGCCACGAAGATTTTCAAGAAAATCCCCCCACTCCCAACCACCCTTTACATGGAAACATTTTCGAAAATTTTGATTTTTTAAAAAATGCCTCTAACGATTTTGACTAAAATCAAGTCCCATATATTAAAGATATTTATATACCAAATAAACTGTATATATTGAATTTTATGGAAATAGCCTCTGAAGATCCCTTTATTCTGGATGAATTTTGCTAAATTTTGCTTAACTGCTAAACGGTAACAGATAGACAAAAACTTACTGCACATAAAATGTAGATCTGATCAAAACACACAATTTATGTCCTTTACATTTTTGCTGTGGAGGTAATGTTACCGAGATATTCCTTGTTTTTGGTTTCACCTGTGAGTACTTATACTTTTCTGGGATAGAAAGTGTCCGTTGTTCTTTTGATCTACTCCTAGACAAGCAAGGAAGCGATTTGCAATGACAGTCGAATAACAACAGTTTTTAAAACATTTGACTAGTGGTTTAACATAGTGTATTCCATTATTTTCTTTGTACTTATAAGGAACTAAGAAAGAAGAATATTCTTAGGTGAGAAGTTTGTAGAAGAGAAAGCCATGTGAGTGTAACACATCCGATTTTTTTTCTAGCATCTTCTTCAAATAGAAGTGGTTGTTTACCACATGACAGCATATATCAATGTAGCATTTTGAAGTTATATGGTACTGTATAATTTATCTATATTCTTTTGCCCAAATGTACAAATATATGTGGCATTCCCCCTATGTTAAAACCATTTTTTTGGAAACTAAAAGTTGAAGAGAAACCCAAGACCGGAATTTATGCACTGGTAAAGGTAGTATTAAGCGGAATCTTCAAATTAAAAGAATTCAACCCAAATTCACCCAATTATTTAACAATGTGCACCACAAATAAAAAACTATAAGATCACTTCAGATGGCTCAGAATACTTTATCACAATGTGGGAGCGATAAGGTTAACAAATTTTGCTAAGTTAAAGCCAAGCTACTACAAGGTTAAGTATACTAAATTTAGAGAAACCGAATGGTCGCTCCACAATGATTTAAACTGAAATAGATAATGAATTTCGTACTATTTCAAAGAGTAAGTTCTGTGGAGGTGTAACCACTGCTACGAGTTATCGCAGAGGTGACTGTGTTAACATATATGCTTCAAGTGTTGCTATTTCTTCACATCTAAACATGCAATTAGTGGTAACAAAACACTAGGTCATTGGATCGAGCGAACTTTGTACTAGTAAGAAATGAAATGCCGTTTTATTTATGGACGCTATTTAACTGCTATGGTTCTCAGTGTCCCATTCTATACTGGGCGTGAAAAACCGCTTAATTTTACTCAGGGGCCTCTCTATCAGGCCGTAAATCTATGACACGGGACCAAAGGTTTTACTTCCCTTCCGAAGGAAGCCATGCTAATGATTTTTACGCCCAAAAAATCCATCGTCTTTCACCGGGTTTGAACCCACGACCTTGGGTACTACCAAGAGCCGCGCTTTATATACTCACCTGTACTCTACTCTGTTGTAAAACGTGGATTATTGTTATAATCGTAAACTTTAATAATTATAGTGAAATTGAAAGGAATAAGCTGTGGCAGGGATTTGGAGGAATCCCCAAATGTGAAATGAAACATAACTAGATGTTAAATGAAGTTAAACGATGTTCACATTAATTGACATTACTTTCTCCACCTGTTCTGCAAACTATATTTACAAAATATTATTATTTTATTAACATCATGGTATTCGAGCAGAACTTGTTATGTAACTTGCTTCCATGTAAGGGATGGAAGAGAAACAAGAGAATGCACTAGCCAAAAGTGATGCTAAAATTATTTAAAACCTGGCCGTGTCCACAATTGAAATTCGGTTCTCTTTGGATGGTCAGGAGTAAAATAAAAGAAAGCTAAACCGTTTCTTTGGATAGTATTTAACGCTCACTTTTATTACTTATGGCACTGCAGGTGATGATACTGATGATACCGGTGGAATGTGATGATGGGGGAAACCGGAGAACCCGGAGAAAACCTACCCCCTGAGACGCTTTTTCCGCCACAAATTCCATGCGTCGCTTGGGAGCAAACTTAGAATCAAACCCGGGCCAGTATATGAAACGAATGACCCATCTCGATTGAGAAAGGTTTACTTATTTTAACATTGCAACTATTAACAAGGAATACCTCTGAATAAAACGTATATTGCATTTACATGTTTTAACAAAATCTACATTTTTGTGTGACAAGTTTTTGTCTACGGTTTACCAGTTACCAAAAGCCACCCAGAATGAAGAGTTTTTCAGGTACAATTTCTAGAAAATTCAAGATATACGTTTTATATGTCATGTAAATATCTTTAATACACAATATTTTGATCAAATTCGTTAGAGCCATTTTTCAGAAAATAACAATTTTAGACATTTTCCACGTAAAGTTAGGGATGTGAAGTTGTTTTTTGAAAATCTTCGTGTCGTATCCTTGGAAGATACTACTAAACTTAAGTACTAAGTTTGGTATTTTGAGTTATGTTATCCACAGACACACACACGTACACACAGACAGTAGCCACACATTGACCTTTTTCTAAAAATATTTTTATTGTATTCAAGGGATCTCAAAACATATACAGGGTGCACCATTTAACTGAAGACTATAGAATACCTCCAAAACTAAGCGTTGTAAAAAGAAACGTCTTGAATAAAACTTTCTTGATATAATGGGGAACGTAAATGCCAGTTGTGGTTTAATTAAATAATGTTTGATGGCCAAGGTATGTTTTTAAAATGGGAACCCATGTACGTATTTATTTTGTTTCCTTATAGTCTTCATCAAAAATAAACATCTTTTGTTTATATCATTTTCTTGTACAGGGTTAATTTACTGGTGTAGACAATTAAACATTGATGAAAGGCAGATGCTCAGAGTATCACCACTGCGCGGGTATTGCACAGCATTGAACCTTAGTAATAAATGTTCAAAATGATGCCCTTGTACCTCAATGCGTTTTCCAACTCTGTGATAAACGATTGCTGTGTCCGTAAAAGCATGTCTGCAACAAGAATTTTGTATGCGTGCCTTTATGTTGTTAGCATGGTTTAGATAAGGGAGTAATCTTCTGAAAATTAAGTTTGCTTATGGGAAAGCTAGAGGAAGACGGAGTTTTCTTTTATACGATTTTACATTTACGAATAGTTTATGAAAATAGTTCACAGGGAAAGAATGCTATTTGAAATATATACATATATACATATTCAAAATATTATATATTTAAACAACCTGTTAAATTTAGATAAATTGGTTCATAAAAACATAATATTAAGTAGATAAATAAAATGCCAAGTTTAACATGCGGTTGTTTTGCTTTTAACTCAAATAGTTTTATATCTACGGTAAATTATACTATGAACACTAAAAGAAAGCCAATTCTTTTATGAACACAGAAGAAAATCGGGAATGTTTTAATTGCGGCTGCTTCACTTTTCGGTAAAATGGTTTTGAAATACAGTAATATATTCCATAAATTCTAAAGAGAACTTTCAATACAGTATTTCTAAGGAAAGTTTATTATTTTACCACATAAAGCTGTCTACATGCTAACTATGCTCAAAACTTTGCGAATGTTTAAAATAAGAAGTGCGTTATTAATTACAATGAGTACAAACTACAAGTATACAGACTTTTCATTCAGATGTTCCGTGACTGCAATAGTTTATTTGGTGTATGTATATATCCTTTCCGTAAAAATACGCCGAAATATATCAAAGAAATCGCTATTACTGATAATGGTAAATGTGGTGAAAGAGGAGGTAACTGATGAGAAAATCTGATGTGCTTAATTTACATGCATTTTTCTACCTGCTCTGCAAACAAACTATTGCTACAAAGGATTATTCTTCTGTTTACTTTATGTTAATGAGATAAAAATTACAGATCTTTAACTTATTTCTTTGTTAGTACAGGGGAACTAAGAGATTACACTGGTTAAAGTGATAGTAACTTTTTTAAAAGCTGTTGCTATGCGATTGACACTGATATTCAGTTCTTCTTATATGACCAGGAGTAAAACAAAAGAAAAATGAATGAAAACTTAGTGTGTGAGAATAATATAAGTATTTTCAAATTGAAATCAATAACAAGGAATATCTAGGAGATGGTTGCAGCTCCACATTAAAATTGTATAGGATATCGTTTTGATGAGCCACTTTGGCGTAGTAAGCTTTTGCTTATGTGTTACCAATTGTGCAAAGTCATAGCTCTTCAAAGACTATTCCTAGTAAATTCACGACATGCATTTTATTTGTCATGTAAGTATTATTAATATACAGAAGCTATTTTTAAGAAAATACAAATTTTCAATAATTTTTTAATATAAAGGGAAGTTTGGGGTGAACGATGTCCTTGAAAATCTTCGTGTCGCAATCTTGGAAGATACTTAACATCAAGTTTTGAGTTATGCTGTTCACAGACACGCGGACATACGACCACAGGGACCTTTTTATAAAAATGCTGTTTTATTCCTGATAAAATTTCGCTATATAATTTTTGGATGGAATGCAATATTTTTTCTTCTTATGTACTATGTACGAATTAGAGAAGGAGCAAAAGAAAACTCGATTTACCTTAAAATTACACGAGTTCATTTTGTTTTTTGGGCAGCAATAAAGAGAGAAAAATTAAAGTTTGTATTAAGGGCTATCAGAGCGAGTTTGAACCAAAATGGCGGACAATTATACCTGATGTTAGAGAGCCCCAAGTAAAATATGCTCTTTCCGATCGTGTCGTAATTGTAAAGCATTCAATGCCGAATACAGGATTTGCGGGTATGCATATGTTTAGGGGGTTTCTACAAATGAACTAAATCTCCAGTATGCATGTTGATATTGACGGTATTATGTTTTTGTGTTTCCCTCCTCACTTATTCCAAGACATTTAAGAAAAAATGTTACTGGGACTTGATTCACAAAGTCAGTGATTTATTTAATACCAAAGAGCTTCAATGGGTTGAATTCATTTGTGACTTCCTGAGAAAATAAGATAACAGCATGTAATTAAATTAATGTCGAATAGCATACTCAAGATTGCAGGATAATACTGACATATAGCTGAGCAGCTATAAATTCAATAATAAACGTAAGAAGTATTTAACCGCAAATGATAAGAGAAGGTAACCAAACAGCCCATGCAATTAAGAATTGTTTTTTTTTGTAATGTTTAACACCCGTTTTTCTACCATGGCTCCGCAGGCGATCGCACTGGTTATAAATGGAATGGAAATGGAACACCGGCGGAATGTGATGGCGGGGAAACCGGAGACGCCAGAGAAAATGCACCCTTGCACCGCTTTGTCCACCACAAATTTCACCCAGGACGTCTAGGTGAGAAGGGAGTGGTCTAACTACTCGGCCACGGCCGTAGATTTGTGTATGTACTATGTTGTACCAAGTAAGGGTAATTTAATGTTGTTAAGATTTCTTTGACTTTTGGAATGATTGGTTTATATGTATAACGGAGTGGGACGCCTCTTAGACCTACATCCTCCAGGAGTAAGCGATGAAGTGAGGGGACCAAGGAGCTACATGCTGCAGGCTGATAGACCATAACCTGGGAGACTTTAACAATTTCTAGGTCGAAGTTTCCTCCCTCTACTGAAGCACCTTGAGTGGGTAATCAACGACCCTTTGAACAAGTAGCCCCCTAGTGTTCACAAGGAGTATTCTTCCTTTGAGCAGGCACCCGTGCAATCCGTCCGGCACCATTATGCTCACAAAACAAAGAATACACACCTGAACGATGAGAATAAAACAGAAATATTATGCAAATGCAATCGTGGCTGATGAGAAACCATCCTAGCATTAAGTTGCACCTACATTTTGTTAATAATAATAACAACAATAATACATTATTCTATTACAAGTGTTCCATGCATTAGGTTAGCAATATTTACATTTTTATCTTAACCCTTTCAGACCTGACATTTTATGCTTCATTGAAAAAATTATCTGTTAACCTCCTTGTCCATCTTGTAACAAAAACTCCAAAGTAGTTCTAAACTTAGCCACAGGTAGCAGCTTAAAACTGGAAAACTTGAAAAACATAACAGTTCACACCCCCAAGTGATCTAAATAGTAATTACAGCTTTTAAATGTATTACATAGTCTGTAGAAAGTCATATCCATTCTCATTAACTATTATTTTGAATTTATCGACTAAATATATACAAATACAATAATTATTATTGAAGCACCATTTGCCTGGACGGCCCATAGAAGTGAACCATAATTTACATCTCGGCAAATTTGAGCTACTCTAGAAAAATCTATATTAAAAGAAGCTGAATAAGGTATTACTAAAATAGTTCTGTTATAATTTGAACTGCTAGCAATAGCTTGAATTTAAAATATTTTAATGAGGTTTCTGTGGAAAATACATTTTTATATTGAGTTTTATGCTCATTAATTGCTGCATACAGCCTATGCATTATCCATTTACCTAAACTGGAAAGGGAAATATATTAGGTTCATTCACGGTTGAATAATTTTAAGATTTACATTTCCTTAATTCTCCTGAGTTTTGTTTAGCTTTACATTTTTTCCAAAAAATTAGAATAGAGTTGAAAGGGAGCGGTCATGAGAACTGGTAGAACAGTTATTCACGCTTCTGTTCCAGTGCTGTTGCAAAATATTAACACTCTTAATTAAAATAAAAGCAAATGTTTTTAATAGCACAACCACACTGCTTTCTACGTTTTTAACTTATAATAAAGACAACAATTCTTAAAGGACATAAAAGCCTGTCTTCTATACGTCTAGACAGTTGTGTTGACTACAACAGTGAAAGTGGTGTGTTATTTTTGCTTAAATTGGCGTCAGCCAAATAAATGATTTCAAAGAACAGATTTTTTTTTTTTTTTTGCTGTTAATTCTGAGCTATATATAGCCTCCATTATTGGAGGAAGGTTACCGAAGGATAGAATTATTGGAAAAGCAATAATCAAGTGGGATATCGCTTCAGTTGTCATAAATACCAGAGGTTGTTCTGAAATTTTCATTGCCCCCCACCGCCATAATATTCTAGACTCCGTGGCAAATTCCAGCGGTTTTATAAGTCAGAGTAATCGCAAGTGAGCCACTTATGTAGTGAATTGGCAAGTGTGTTTCTGATACGATATCTAGTGTGGTTATACTCGTACAAGTAAGTTTTTAATGAGATAATTGTGAAATACAGTGAGTGCTGATTCGACACTTCTTGTGTTCCGTTCTCCAATGAGTGACTTATCGGAAGCAGAGGCTGCTTTGCGTATATTATTACGTGGTACGTGAGTAAGAAAAATAAAGTCACAGGTAAAATTGAACCAGATCACATTTGTTCGTAAAGTGGTGGTGAAAAGTGAATAATTCCGCAATATTGTGACGCAGGTAGAAGACGAGCTAACAGTTGTCTGGCGCTGACTGGCCGGCCAAGTACGAATACCAAAAACATCTTCGAGTGATAACCAGAAAATTCTAGAATGTTTTATGGAAGAGTCTAATGGCTCGAAAACAGAGAGCTTTCTCGAAATGTTTAATAATCAGAGTGCATGATTGCTAACCCAGGATTGTGAATGTTGGTACAACAAGTTGAACAGATGTTTTGCTGCATTATCAAAAAGCCAACTTAACCACATCTGTGATTAGCATTTCAAATAAAATTTCATATTTTACCACGTACCAAACAGCTTCACCTATCCTTCATAACAATAGTAATGACGAGACTGGTCAATTAATTATATCCCAAAGTTGAAAAATTCAAATGAGTTACTCTTACATTAATTATGGGAGGAGCCTAAGCACCTTTAGCCTTAAATAAAAGCGAGTGAACAGATTCATAAATTTGCCCATTTCTGCGGACTACAAGAAAATTCTGATGTACACACACACACACACACCTTTGAAAAAAGGAATTAGTGGGAAGAATTAAACTCATAATTACAGAACTTTACTTAACTAAATAAGCTTAAATGCGAGTTAAATGATATCTCGCATCATTATAAAGTTTAGCTCCTGCAGTTTTACGTGCAAAAGCTTATCATATACTATCTGTATGTAGTCTCTTTCTGTAATAACAAATTAATTAGGGTGAAGAGGAGTGTTTGAAAGGTTCAACGTCCCGGGAAGATGAGTGTCTCAAATACGGAAATGTCATTAAATTCTTCCTTGGCACAGCGCATTTGCCACAGTGGTTCACGTATCTTTAATGATATTCCACGTATCACTAAGCTATAACAGGCCGTTTACATTTGCATGTATATTTTAATTCCATATTGTTGCTTATGTCACCAGTTCTCCTCCTTCATATACTGCGTTGTCTGTCTTGGCTGTCTTCAGTTGTTTAGTTACATAATATAAATCACCTGTTGGAAATCTCCATTCGTTTGCATTTGGGCCGTCCCTTTTTTCCTTTCTCTCTCTCTCTCCTTCTATTTAGTTTTCTTACAGATGATATCTATCTGCATATCTTCTGAAGCAATCTCATGTTTACCGTTCTATTTACATGTCCAAATTAACTGCCATTACACCGATGAATTAACATTAGTATATCTTTCCATCAACATCTCTTTTCCTTATATTTTTATTCCTTGCTTTGCCTTAGTTAAATTTTGTAAGTTACATATTTAAAAAATCTGATGTGTACCATTCACATGAGTTTCTCCATATCCCTGCAACAAATAATTCTTAAAAAGCTTATACTTCTATTTACTTTATGCTAATCAGAAAAAATTAGCAGAAATAGTCTTATTACTCGCTTCCTTGTACGTAGAAGCGAAATAAGGGACAACCGTAGGTTAAGTGATAGTCGAAAGCTGGTTGCTAGGTCAATGAAGTTCCTTTGTTTATATGGATAGGAGTTGACAAGCTCCTGTATGAGAAAAGTGTACATTTTTCATAGCAGAAACCAAAAATAAGGAATGTCACAAAAACGACGAACTCCATGAAAAAAATGTATATAACATAAATTGTGTTTTTTAAAGTGCTCTACATTTTTTGTGTAGTACGTTTTTGTTCACCTCTTACGGTTTAGCAGTCATTCAAAATTTAATAAAATTCATCCAGAATAACTACTCTTCAGAGGCTATTCCCAGAAAATTCAAGATCTACATTTCATTTGCCAGGTAAATATGTTTAATATCCGAAATTTTAATCAAAATCGTTAGAGCCATTTTTTAGAAAATCAAAATTTTCGAAAAAAGTTCCATGTAAAGAGTAGTTGGGGTGGGGGGATTTTTCTCAAAATCTTCGTTTCGCATCCCTGGAAGGTATTTTACCGACTTTTCGTTTTTGAGTTATCGTGTTCACAGACACACACACATGGACCTTTTTGTGAAAATGCTTTTTTTTGGATATTGGGGACCCTAAAACATATATTTCCGGTGAAATCTCGGTATCGAATTTTTTGGTGGAGTGCAATACTTTCTCTATACACTATGTACATAGTGTGTATGGAGAAAGTAAAAATAGAATGTGCTAAAATCACACAAATTTTCTTGCCAATTACAATTCCATACATATATATTACAGGAGTCATTAAAAGGATTATTCTATCCAGGTTATGTTAGTCACTATACACATCAATGTCATTTCTCCCCTCCTCGCCCTACCTCTGTGTATTCATAATTATAAATTAAAGATGGGAAATAATTCACCAGAAACAACACGAAAAATATAATTCAATGGATATATTTTCGTGCAGTGGCTAATGCAAAATAGATGCAATAAAATAAGACCTTTACACAATAGAATCTTAAAAATTCTTGTTCAACAATTCAGTTTTCTATTTAGTATTTATCTTCCTCAAAGAACGCAATGCAATGAAAAGGATAGTATAGTTGAGTGCTCATAATTTGTTTAAGAAATCGTTTTTCCACATATAACTAACAAGTATAAACTTTTGTAACAAAACAAACAACAAACAAATCTTTATTTCTTCCACAAACTAATTACAATTAGAATCTGCTCACAATTAACTGTCTTTCTTCAAATCTTGTGCATCAATTCCGTTTATTGTTCCCTTTCGACATTCGCTGCGATGACGGTTGTGGCTTCTACTATACGCTTCTGATTTCCGTCGAAACTAACTTAACTGCTCGCTATGCACTCTTACTTGAAACTGAAATCTAGGCATTTTTTCCGGAAAAACAGGAATAAAGGTTATAAGGGATAACAGGTATTTAGGGAGTTGTTTGGGAAGGATAAAGGATGAGGAGAGAAAAGGATTTTATGCTGCTGTGACTCTATATAATTGGGATGACTGTGGTGCAATGGTGCCCGGTACCATCTTGGTGCTCCGAGTGTTAGTGGGTGCTTACTTTTGTTGGTCGGGACTTCCGACAGTGGTGGTATGTATGCCGCCTTGAACTAAACACAGACGTAGACTTATTAATTGTGGTGTTGTCTTCCGTTATGGAAGCGCCTAGTATTCGCCGAGAGCGGTAGATGTCTGCTGGATGCGTCTATATGGTCGATTAGAAAACTCTGGCTGTCAGTGATGGGCTGCGCGATCTCCTTAATTATAAGTCCTTGGGCATTAAGACTGGTGAGTTGGTGTAGGTGACGTTCTGGGTGGTCAGCAAGTTCTCCAGTA
Source organism: Hymenopus coronatus (assembly GCA_030762935.1). Lineage (NCBI taxonomy): Eukaryota > Metazoa > Arthropoda > Insecta > Mantodea > Hymenopodidae > Hymenopus > Hymenopus coronatus. Next base: position 49,319,802 of record CM060890.1, on the reverse strand, counting down.
CAGTGATGCGTGTCGGCAGATTCAGTACTTCAGCATGAAGGTTCTGAATTGCTTCCACTATCCTGGTGTTGGCGTCTGCAGTTTCCTGAAGGAGAGTGTAGATGACGTTGAGCTCCAGAAGCAGCTCAGACGTTAGCTGCGGTGGCTGTGGTGTGGTGTCAGTCTATGTTGCCGTTCCCCTTTTTATACCTGTGGATCACGAAGCAGAACAGAAACAGTCACACTTGCAACAACACCGCAGGTTTCACAAACTCACGCAGGGGTAATTCGGAGGCAACTACGTCAAAGAACTTTCCGCATCACACGTGTCCACTTCCATAGGTGTAACAATCACAGCTTTGACGCCAAAAGTACTTGCACACGTGTACACTAGCATAGGTGTAATAATGTATGGCAACAATCAGCTATGGCTTACGAAGCAAACTGCTCGGTGATTACAGCCGCATGGCGCAGTCACACTATATTAAAGGGCCAGGAAAGAACTAAAACAGATATACACAAAGGTATAAAACTATTAGTGTATATTAACAAGACTAAGCATAAAACACATCACAACTTGCGGCTAGCAAATATCGTGGCATTTGGAGAGCTACTACAAGGAATCAAATGGCAACCAAGAAGACGCTCAGAAAAAATGTTGGGAAAAAAGTGCTATCGTATATTACGTGAATAAGTAAGAAAATAACGTTGCTTAGGTCGATGTCTCAAATACAACTCCTCACATAAATTTATGGCCAGACCGACAAGACATCCCGGGGCGCCGATGGCGCCACCCAAACCAACGAAGAAACGAATGAAGTGGTGAGCACGATCTACCTCTGGTGTTGAACCAGCTAACTTAAAATAACAAGGAACCAATTCATCCGCAGGAAGAAGTATTCTTGTGGCATGTGAAAACATCCAGTACCTTTTTCTACAGGATCTGTAACACTGTTCAACTAGTTTTAACTGCGGGGATTCTCTCTCTCATACCTTGCCCCAGTCTTTACCACTCTCCTTTCTCTTCAACTTTCTGTACTTCCCTCACCATTCATTCCCTCTCATTCTCTACACTATCACATTTTTTTTAGTTCTACTCCTTCCTCCGCAAATCCGTCTCTCTTCCTCTGTGAGCAACGTATGTTGAAAACTGGAAATAAAATGGCAAACTTTTAACAGTATCAAAAACTTTGCTTGATATACGGTCGCAACCATGCATTTTTCCGTGATAACTGACCACATATGAATACTAAAAATAACACTTTCTTTTTTATTACTCTCTCTCCTAACTGGGCATGTCCAGAAAGACAATGCTCATAAAGTGTTGGTGTGTAGCATTTTCAAAACGTTCAATAATAAGCGAGAACATCGATACCCATTAGAAACTCTTATCTTGTGATATAGCGATTTGTCCGTTTTGTAAATAGGAAATAAGACATTTTATAACATGTGCATAAGATATTGGATGAAAAGACTGCACTCATACATATATAATTCCAATTATTTTGTTGACACTTGGCTTCGGGGAAGCCAATTATAGAGTTTTATTATTATTATTATTATTATTATTATTATTATTATTATTATTATTATTTTACTATTAATAATAATGTATTATGTTTAGATTATACTTTTATTTATTTATTTATTTATAAAACATGCCCTGTTACTTAAACTATATTAGTTATCTTAATGTATACCAAGGTTTGAGTAAATTTTAGGTCAGTCTGTTACAGCTCGACTCGTGTGAGTAAGAGTACACGCACGGACTCGGGTACAAAACTTGGAGCAGAATAACAAGGGGAGAGTGGTAGCCATTGCGTCATTGGGAGAAGGTCATACCGCAATAATCGTGTCCTGCCACTTCATTTCTAATACTAATTCTGTCATGACGAAGCTTGAATCCTTAATGCTGGGTCGTAGTACATGTAGTACGTAGATTCCCTGTGAATAATTGGTGCCATTTAGGCGCGGATCCAAGCTGGAACAGTCCACCTGAGGTTTCATATCCCCTTCAGCTTATTGGTTGTTAGCGAGTGAAGCCCGATTTTGATTATACTACGTATTCCAAACAAGTTTTTTTGTTTCTCTTATGTTTGTTGGTTTGCTTGCTTTTTGCTGCTCTACATATCTCTCTCTGTTTTATTTACCGCTCATTTCTTACCTCTCACAAAGATTGTCATATTTCTTTTAATTACGGCTTCCCTTCCCATTCAACTTTTTTCTATCGCAATCATCTCTATTGGCATACTATAGCATTTATATTTCCAAATTAATTTCTTCTTATCTATTACTTCTTGACATTCAGTTAAGCAGTGAACAATACGGTTTTTCTTTGCACACAAAATATGTTTTTGCTTCTTATCCCGTTTAAAAGTAATGTCTCTGTTCTCATCCAAGCTAATCTTTCCCTCTGTTTCCCTCTCGCGTACATTACATAAATCGATCCACATTTGCCTCTCTGAAGTAATTTGATATTCCAGATGGCCCAATAACCCCTATTTGACGTGTGCAGATTCGTGTGTTAAAAGGATTGCAGAACTCAACGGGGCTATAACACTTAAAAGCGGCTATTGTAAAACTGGCGAGAAAGACATTCGTCTAACCCTCTTTATTATCAGCGGAGACGGTGAACAGATCGTGTTATTGAGAGGAGTAAAACAAAGGTCGCTCTTGCCTGTTCTCTTCTGGTGGGTTTTAATTTGGAACACTTGTAGAGTTCTGCAACTCTTTTAACGCGCGAAAGGATATCTGCGCTTAAAATACGGGACAAACTGGTTACTGATCATCACACTGTTGTATTTCCTCCTGCATACCTTTGTTGATGTGTTATATTCTTTCCTATTTTAAATCTGCTACAATTGGAATATGGTCGGTATTATTGGAGCAAATCCCACCTTTACTTTAAAAAATCTTATGTATTCTCCTCTTTATGCTTTCTCTACTATTTTGTAGACAAAATAGCTTACAAAAGATTATTCTCCATCTACTTCATGCTAACCAAGTTATACATTAGCAGAAATAGTTTCTTGGCAAGAGCGATAGACAAATCTTTTAAAAGCTATCACTAAGCGACGACATTTAGGTTCGATTCACTTTCTGTAGCCACTAGCAAACTAAAGGAAAAATTAATGACGACTTTCCGTTTGAGAAAAGTTCAAGTATTTTAAAATTAAAACCAACAACAATTATTTCCTCGGCAATGAATAACTACAAAAAACACACAAAAACAAAGAATAACTAACAAAACAGCGTGTGATAACGAGATATATATTTTTACTTTCTCTACACGTACTTTGCACATAGTGTGGAGAAGGTATTTATTGCACCCAAAAAATCGGTACCCTGATTTCATCGGAATTAAATGTTTTGAGAACACCTGAATACAAAAAAAAAACATTTTTAGAAAAATGTCCGTGTATGTGAGTGTGTGTGTGTGTCTGTGGGCAGCATAGCTCAAAAACGAAAACTTAGTTTAATGCCAAACTTGGTATTTAAGTTTATCTTCAAAGGATGGACACGAAAACTTTCAAGAAAATCCTCTCCGATCATTTTTCGAATATTTTGAGTTTCTTAAAAAGGTTCTAACAATTTTGATTAAAATACCTTATGTACAAGAACGTTTTATGATAAACGGAATGTATATTTTAAATTTTCTTGGTATAGCCTCTGAAGACCTCTTCATTCTGGATAACGTTTATAGAAATGCCAAGCCGTAAGAGATATACAAAAACTTAGTATAAAAAAATTTAGAACACAATTTATGTCAAATAATTTTTTTTTTTTTTTTTTTGTAGAGTTAACTGTTTTCGAAATATTCCGCATTATCAGTTTCCATTTTAAGCTACTTAAACTTTTTCAAACGGGAAGACATCTTTTTTTCTCGTTTCTCGTTTGTTTATCGAATCTCAATTGTTTCACATAGTTACTGGCTTTTAAAGAACGAGACTATCGCTTTAACCTGTACATTTTCTTATTTCCCTTATTTACAAGGAAGCTAGTAAGAACACTGAATCTGCTTATGTTTATCTGATTACCATGAAGTATATAACAGGTAGAGGACATCAGGTGTATGGATCACATTGGATTTTGTCCATTCTATTTAAAAAACAAATAATAAAGACATTATCTACTAATGCTTATTTCCATTATGATGAAGTAGGTAGGAGAATAAGTTTATTAACAACAATTTGTTACCGAGATGTAGAGAAAGTTATGTAAGTGTAGCGCATCAGTTGTTCAGAAAATGTTCCGTATGTATGTGTCACAATGAACACGATAAAAAACAAAAGTCGGCAAAATAATAAACTTGGTATTTAAGTTAGGTATCTACCAGGGATGCGACACGAATATTTTGAGAAAAGTCACCTAACCCTAAACTACCCTTTACATGTTAAAAATTTAGAACATTTTGATTTTTCCAAAAATGGCTAAAAAATTTTGATGAAAATACCATATATTAAAAATATTCATATGGCGTATAAAATTATATCCTGAATTTTCTCTGAATAGCCTCTAAAGATCTCTTTATTCTGGATAACTTTTGCTAAAGATTGCTCAACTGGTAAACGTAAGAGACAAATAAAAAACTTACTACACAAAAAAAAAAAAAATGTAGATCTCGTTAAAACACACAATTTATGTCATATTTGTTGTTTTCGTTTAGTTGACAATTTTTGACATATTCTTTGTCATTTATTACAGATTTAAAACACTTAGTTTTCCCACAAGGCAACCAGATTTTAAACAATTTGACCATCGTTTTAGCCTAGTGTATTGGTTTATTTACCTTCTACTCATAAGGAATAAAGAAATTAAGATAAATTCTGCCAATGTTTATCTGGATTATCATAAAGTAGATAGAAGAATAAGCCGTTTAACAGCGTAGAAAAAGGCATTGGAATGGAAAACATCACATTTTTTTTTTTTTTTTTGTGTAGCCAGATTTTGTCTGTCTTACGGTTTACCGGTTTTGCGAAAGTCCTCCAGAATGAAGAGGCCTCAGATATTTGTCCCAGCAAATTTAAAATATACATTTTATTTGCTATATAAACCTATATTATATAGGTATTTCAATCAAAAGCGTTAGAGCCATTTTGAGAAAATCTAACAGACAGACATATATACAGACATTTTCTAAAAATGCTTTTTTGCTTTATCTACACGTACTACGTACATAATTTATAGAGAAGGTATTCCATTCCACCCAAAAATTCGATACCGAGATGTCATAGTAAACACACGTTTTCGGGTTTCCTGTATCCAAAAAAAAAAAAAAAAACAACAAAATTTGTGTAAAAAAATTCCGTGTGTGTATGTGTATGCGCGCTTGTGTCCGTGTGTGAACACCATAACTCAAAAACGAAAAGTCGATAAAATACCAAAATTAGTATTTAAGGTTAGTTACTTCCAGGGATACGACACGAAGATTTTGAGAAAAATCCACAGACTCCAAACTACCTTATACATGAAAAAATTTTGAAACATTGATTTTAAACTAACTACCGTATTTTAAAGATATATAAAGATATTTACATGTCAAATAGGATATATATTATGAACTCTCTGGGAATAGCCTCTAAAGACATATTTATTCTTGATGAATTTTGCTGAATTTTGGTTAGCTAGTAAACCGAAAGAAATAGACATAAACTTACAAAAAAGTAGATCTCGTTAAGACACACAATATATATCACATACGCGTTTTCGTAGAATTGAACATTCCTGAGATATTCCTTGTTATTTGTTACTTACACTTTTCTCATACGGAAAGTTGTAAACTCCTGGCCATGCATAGAAACGAATTTCAACCAAATGGCAACCAGGTTTTAAAAGATTTGACTATCGTTTTAACCTAAAGATTTCCCTTATTTCCGTTCTACTTACAAGAAAGTAAGTAGTAAGGCAATTTCTGTTAATGTTTATCTCGATTAGCATGAAATAGATAGAAGAATAAGCTGTTTTAACAATAATTTGTTACAGAAATGTGGACAAATTTATATGAATGGAACACATTAGATGTCCTCAACACACGTATATCTCGCCATCGAAGTTTGAGTCGAATGCTTCTCTACCCACTATGCACATTACTATGCATAACAAAGAGACCTGACATAGGCAAGACTTGCATAGACTAACAAATAATTTGCAGTTATTTCAAAAAGGGATTTACTACAAAGGAGTGTTTTAGTTTAATTTACTTCCCTATTCCATAAAACATTGCAAATGGACCAAACCAGGATTAGATCAGCATTAAAAACATACCTTATTACTCACACCTTCTATACAAAGGAGGATTTCATTTAATCAAAAACACTAGTGATAATGTAACATTATATATACATATATATAACAAACATAATATTCTAAGAATGCATGTGTATGGGTAATCTTCTGGATACAGAAATGTAATTGCTGCAAAACTGACAACTCTGAAACTTCACTGTCAGAGTTATTATTTGTAAATACATGTATTAATAAGTATGACACATAAGTATGTAAGTATGTTTTTGACACGATCTATATCCTCGAGTTTAGGCATTCAGTCTAATCTCATAATAGGATCTGCTATTGTAATGTTACGTATGTATGTATGTATGCGGGTGGGTGGGTGGGTAGGTAGGTAGGTAGGTGGGTGGGTGGGTAGGTGGGTAGGTAGGTGGGAAGGTAGGTAGGTAGGTAGGTAGGTAGGTAGGTAGGTAGGTAGGTAGGTAGATAGGTAGGTAGGTGGGTAGGTAGGTAGGTAGGTAGGTGGGTGGGTGGGTAGGTAGGTAGGTAGGTAGGTGGGTAGGTAGGCGGGTAGGCAGGCGGGTAGGTAGGTAGGCAGGTGGGTAGGTGGGTAGGCGGGTAGGCGGGTAGGCGGGTAGGCGGGTAGGGGGGTGGGCGGGTGGGCGGGCAGGCGGGCGGGCGGGCGGGCGGGCGGGCAGGCAGGTAGGTATGTATGAATGAATAAGTGTATTTATTGACATAGCAATATCGTATATAGAATTTCAACAATCGCACGGATCCACAGACCGTACGTGCTTTTGTAATACACATTACAAGCAATATTAAAACAACAACAACAACAAAGAATTAAAAGAGTAAACACGAAAATAAAAAGACAAAGGAAATACACATTCCAAAGCATTATTAAACAACAATAAAGAATTAAGAGTGAACCCGAAAATGAAAATACAAAGATATTCAAATATAGCAATTTAAATTTACAGCACAGAGTACACCTTCATAAATTCACCCTCTTATAATAGAAAATTACACTTAAAAGGCATATATACACATAATATATACAACATATATAAAACCATACCACAACAGTGACCTAAGTATGACAAAATATATATGTATGTAGAACAATGTAGTCACTTTTGTTTAGTTGATCTTATTCCTCCCCCCCCCCTTCTCTATTGGCAGCCTCCTCAGATCTCAGCTGTCTTGCCTTAAGTATAAATTTACCTAGCCCGTCCATGTTTTCCGTGCCTGCCAGTAGCGTCCAACATGCTTCTAGCCCTACATTCGCAGAGGTAGAAAATCGCGGCAAATATTTTTCCCTCCATTCCTCCGTACCCCTACATCTTGCCAAGATGTGAGTCCACGACTCTTCCTCCTCGCAAATGGGACAGATTCTCGTACCATTCTCGTCAGAAATGTTCGTGCTCCTCCATGCTCCTTGTCTAATCCACGCGAGCCCCTCTTTGCGCAGTGGCAATATCGTAACCAATGAAGTTCTGCTGAGGTGTGATTATTGCTAGTTGAAACTTTGTATGTATGTATGTATGTATGTATGTATGTATGTATGTATGCATGTATGTATGTATGTATGTATGTATGTATGTATGTATGTATGTATGTATGTATGTATGTATGTATGTATGTATGTATGTATGTATGTATGTATGTATGTATGTATGTATGTATGTATGTATGTATGTATGTATGTATGTATGTATGTATGTATGTATGTATGTATGTATGTATGTATGTATGTATGTATGTATGTATGTATGTATGTATGTATGTTTGTATGTATGTATGTATGTATGTATGTATGTATGTATGTATGTCTGTCTGTCTGTCTGTCTGTCTGTCTGTATGTATGTATGTATGTATGTATGTATGTGTGTAGGTATGTATGTATTAGGTATGTATGTATTATGTATGTATGTATTTATGTATGTATGTCCGTCATAGAGAATGAAAAAAATCTGATATAGTGTCACTATAACAAGGGATGTATATTTCAAGATTGCTAGAAGCTACATACTACTAAAAAAGGTACGTAAGGTCGCTGAAGCTGTACTGTGCTAATGGAACAAGTTGTTTGCTTAATCCGTGAAGTTTAGAGGAAGAGGAAACGCAACAACTTTTGTAGAGACTGGTGGAAGGAGTACCTAATCTCAAAGAGCTTTTATAATGGAGATAAGTGAAATCTAGAGGTATAAGCCTGAAGATTAGGAACAGATAACATCTGCATAAGCACTTGACTACAAGGTGCCATGAGTTGCCACCAGAGTTAATAAGAGACGTCTAAATTTATATTTTGACAACGAAAGAAGCCACACTGAGAAACTATTCTGGTCTAGTTTAAGATACGGTACTTTCAGGCAGCCCTCCAGAGGAACACCATTGTTTTAGGATCTTTCTCCAAACATAAATGTTCGTGTCTTATGGTAACATTATCTTTATTATTAAAAAAACTGTCCTCATAAAATAGTTCAGAACATTGAATTATATACATTATTATCTTTAAACAATATTTCCTTAATTTAACCACAATTCACGGTAGTATTTTCCAAATAGTTAAAGAATACTAGAACATATTAATAGTGATAAGATTTAGATATATCAAATTTTCTGAAAGATATTTTTCAGTTATATTAAACTTTCTCAATACAATTAAGTTCTCAATTTCTGATGGATGTGCTATATCGGCCTTAAAATTACAGAACCATTTTCCAAAAATGGAATAAACATCTGCTTCCATCCAGACACCCCATGTGTTATAGATATAGAAATGATCATTTATAGATTTCATGTGTACTCAGAGTATTATGCCATCCGTTTCCAGAACAGGGGCCTCTCAACACATATCTGATACAGGATTACTACAAATGATTGATTCGATTTAAAAATGTTACCTTTTTTCAAGTATCACATGTGCAATTATTATTAATATAGCAAAAGAACCACAATCTCACCAAAGTTTCTCCTCGAACTCTACAAATATGTTTGAAGATTTTTTTTTATTTCTTTAACATCTATGGTCCTATCGGCGGACTTCACTTGTATAACAAATCGTTGATTTTAGGTTCTTTAAATGTTGGCTTTTTAATCATTTCTATGTTCAAACTCACGCGAATTCACTCTTACATATATACTTCCAGACTCTGAGGGGAATAAGAATTAATTCTGCTGCAGCCGGGAAACGAACATGGACCTCCGGGTAAGGAATCACATCGCTGACCTCTCAATCACAGAGACGGTTTGAATGTTCCCCGTTGGTTATCATGTCACATCCAGGTAGCCCAGTTCGTTCTATAACATCATCACTTGTCACTCTTTTGTTGCTATGTCACCATTTTATGAATACAAAGCACTTGAGCTGCGAACACACAATGCACACACGTGGTGAGTATATGGTTATTTTAGGATATTAGCCATTATCATGGGTAAATAGAAATGACGCGTTATTTATGGACGCTCTTTAACTACTGTGTTTCTCAGCGGCCCATTCTAAATTGGTCGTGAAAGACCACTTAATTTTACTCAGAGGCCTCTCTATCAGGCTTGAGGTTCTTTTACGTGCCGTAAATCAACGACACGGGACCAACGGCTTTACTTTGCTTCCGAAGGAAGCCATGCTAAGGATTTTTACACCCGAAAAAAATCCATCGTCCTCCGCCGGGGTTGAACCCGCGATCTTGGGTATATGAAGTTAGCATGGTAACCATTACACCACGGACGAGATTGTCATGGGTGTAATACTTTGGAAAATGTAATATTTTTAAAACATGAACGAATCGTTTGTAGTAAACATGTATACTGCATACACATAGTCCGTATCTCCCTTGAAATGTGAAAATGTTGCTACTGCTACTGGGTTGTGTAGTGCACTTCATTATAAAATATTCGATTAGATAAAGTCTTTTGGATCTTTTGTTGGAGCTTCATCCACCTTCCACACATCAGCCTAAAATGCAAACACTATTGCATTCCTGGACTAAACTCGGAGAGAACCTTAGCGATCCCTGACACCCAAATCACTACCTCAGCTGATAAGAGGTGCGTCCGCCACTATGCCAATAGATTCATGATACGTAAGCAATGATGTCATCTTTGTTGCAAGATGTAACAACATTCCTCAATGCAGTTTCAATCGGCACCGAGCATTCCCATGTACCGCGCTATTTTTCTTTGCTACATATTTTTTATGTGTTATAATGTATTGCTGTGCGTGTGATAGTGTTTTTTGTTAGTTGTGTTTGTTTGTTTGAAAATATTCTATTGTCCTGCTAAAGCCAAAAGTCGTGGTACAGGAAGAAGTATGCGAAGTCAGGTCCGGAAAATGATATGTGCGATAAGACAATATTTTGAACTAGAAAAGACAAATGGTGGACCTCTTATTACGGTAAAAACGGTAGTAGAAAGAACCACTGCAGTTTTAAACGTATCTACATGTACAGTGAAAAGAGTAAGTAAAGAAAAGTTAGAAATACAGGGAAAATATTGCCTATCAGTAGTTTTTACAACTCCAGTGAAAAAAAGAAAATAATTAGGAACGTAACAGCATTACACAGTTTTAAAAACGATGTCATTTGACAGCACGTGAATGAATAAAAGAAACGAATATCCAGCAAATAAAAAGTTGTAAGTGTCACTTAAAACCTGCGACCTCTTCTCTAAGCAGAGTATTAAACGAGATGGGATTCACTTGGAAGAAATAGTCCAGAAGTAAATTTCTAATGGAAAGAACGAATATTGTAGAACATAGAATTAGGTTTTTGAGGAGTATGAGGGACATAGATCAAAACAGATTCATGTGGCGGTTAATACAGGTGACAGTCTAGAAAAGGGTTGGACAGATGGGATTGCTGCAGTCACAATGTCCCAAAAAATAGGAAAGTGAGGGCGACTTATCGTTACACATGCTGGGACTTCTGCTGAATTTGTTCCAAACTCTCTTTTTGTCTTCAAATAAAAAGAATACAGTAGATTAGCATGAGGAGGTGGACAATAATCGTTTCAAAAATGGTTTGAAAACCAGCTATTACCTAATTTAAGCTGCCGCTCAATTATTATATTGGACAATGCACCTTGCCATTCGGTAGTTATTGAAAGACACCTACTATGCGAAATCGAGAACAGCTAATTATTGGTTGGCAACATAGGCACAATGCTCAAGTCCCTGCAGAGTATGCCGGGAATCACCAGAGGAATTGAACATAAAAATGGAGCTCATTGAACTTGTTCAGTACGATAAGCCCCAATTCCTTAAGTATGCAATAGATGAAATAACTGAGTACCATGGCCATCATGTTTTGCTTACCACCCTAACACTGTCATTTTAATGTGATCGAGCTAATATGGGCATAGATTAAGTGTTATACCAGTCGCAATAATAAAACCTTTACATTTTCTGAGGTACAGGAACTGACACATAAAGCGATTAATGATGATGCTGACGAAAACTGAAGAAAGGTAATGGAACATACGCGTTTTGGACAAAGCATGGGACGACGAAGCCATAATGGAAGAAGCAATTCCTGATGTAATAGTAAATAGAAGCAACAATGGTGATAGTGATAGTGACAGCGACTTTAGAAACAACGATGAAGATGAAAATGACTTAGGAGTGGAGCCCCGTCCAAGCGACTGAGAGATTTAATGCTGCAGCTGTGTACGGGACGATGTTGCAACAGTGTGACGATGTGGCCACGAGGTAAGGCAGGAATCACTATAGATCTCTCCGAGTTTAGTTACAGTATTTTGGCTCCAATATCATCATCCATTCCTAGGCCTAGCCTGGTTATATAAACGGACAAATTTCTTTCTTACCAGGAGTGGTGTTGTCACTAGAAAGAGAAGAAAACGATTAAAAAGAAGCCTTTGACACACGATGAAGCGTTAGAGTACAAAGGTGTTCAAGTATCATTAATAGTTAACGTCTGCAATAACAATTAAACGGATGGTCCGGAGTGATGAAGGTAATTTGGATGGCCATAATTGAAGAAAGATAGCTCAAGCAAGGTGGCAAAGTTCCTGAAAGCGTATAACGATGAGCCGAAAATGCTAACAATAACTGTCGGATGCGCCCAATTAAATTAAGTCCAGAAGAAAGGTGAAACGTCCTCAACGTGAGCAACACCTGCAACGTTGATCGTGGTGCCTCCTGCTGAGGGCACCAGATACCATGGTCTGCTGCACAGTGGCGTGCTTCTTACCACAGCATGCAAACCGCAAGAGTTCGTCTAAGATGTCAAACATTTCATTTTCAGCTGAGTTGCATGTAATACACGAAGGAGTTTCCTGTAATGATACTAGCATTATCCGTTATGGAATGTAGCGGAACCGGAGTACCACCCTTAATACGCTCGTGTCAGATTTGGTGAATTCTAAAACAGAGATGCCCCCACTACATCAAGAGCTTTCTGCGTTGCTGTCGATAAACATCAGTTATATTGTGGCGAAAGCCAAATATAAATAATCTGAGTGTACTTTTCATATGATTTTCTCTACCTATTCTTATAGAAGTTAATTCTTATATCTATTACATACGAATAAACATTAGCAGAAATGGATGGGTACAGTCAGACTGAAAAATTCAATGCCCAGCTGTGATTTGAACCACGGATCTCCCGGTCCCTAACTGGTTGCTCTACCACTGAGCTACCATGGTAACATGCCGGCATAGCATTGAACTCACAACTGACTCGCATGTTTCCCGGTAAACCATACAAGGTGATTTCAAATTATTTTGAGACTTAGGCGACTTACAATGTTATAAGTACTTTAAGTCCCAGGATTAGCAGAAATGGTTTTATTACATATGTCGTAGTGCGCACAAGGGGAACAAAGGCTAAACTAATAGACATATATTTTAAGAGTTGGCTACTAAGTGATTATTTTCGTATTTCGTTCTCATTGCATAACACAATCATCTGAAGAAAGTGTAGATAAGTATTTGAAAACTAGAACAAACAACAAAAAATATCTCCACAAAAGCAGTATTTGCTATTTTAGCAAACTTTTTCAGAAAATTCTCCTCTTATCTCTTACAATTTACCAGTTAAGAAACGTCCATCCAGCATGAAGAGGAATTAAAAGTCTGTTTCCAGAAAATTCAACATGCAGATTTAATTTATCATGAAAATATCTTAAACATACAGTATTTTAATCAGAATCATTAGAGTCATTTTTTAAAAATATCAAAGGAGTACGGGTGGGGATTTTCTTGAAAACCTTTGTGTCAAACCCTTGGAAGATGTTGAACTTGATTATCAATTTTGGTATTTAACGGATTTTCGTTTTCAATTACTATGTTCACGGATTCACATTCCATAAAAATACACACACACATCGACCTTTTTCTAAAACTGCTTTTGTTAAATTCGCGGGATCTAAAGTATATACTTCCGGTGATACTTATTACTTTCTCTATACGCACTATGTACAGTATTGCACTCCTCCCAAAATTTCGATACCGAGATTTCACCGGAAATATATATTTTAGGGTCCCTTTTATCTAAAAAAAGCATTTTTGGAAAAAGGTCCGTGTGTGTGTGTGTGTCCTGTGTCCTTGTGTCCGTGTGCCTGTGAACACGATAACTCAAAAACGAAAAGTCGGTAAAATACCAAACTTGGTATTTAAGTTTAGTATCTTCCAGGGATGCGACACGAAGATTTTGAGAAAAATATCCCTACCCTCAACTACCCTTTACATGGAGCTTTTTTTCGAAATCTTCGATTTTCTCATAAATGGCTGTAACGATTTTGATTAAAATTTCGTATATTAAAGATATTTACCTGACAAATAAAATGCATATCTTAAATTTTCTGGGAATAGCCTTTGAAGAGTACTTTATTCTGGATGAATTGTACGGAATTTTGAATAACTGCTAAACCGTAAGGGATGGACAAAAACTTACTATACAAAAAATGTAGAACACGTTAAAACACACAAGTTATGTTATATACATTTTTTTCGTGGAGTTCATCGTTTTCGAGACATTCTTTGTTTTTGGTTTCTGCTTTGAAAAACTTATGCTTTTCTCATACAGGAATCTGTCAACTGCTGCCCATGCAAATAAAGCAACTTCAATGACATAACAACCAGCTTTTGACTATCAGTTTAACATATGGTACTCTCTTATTTCTCTTCTACTTACAAGGAAACAAATAATAAGACTATGACTGCTAATTTTTTCTCATTAGCATGAAGTAAATAGAAGCATAAGCTTTTTAACAATAATTTATGTCAGAAATATAGAGAAAGTCATGTGAATGGAACACATCAGATTTTTTTTTTTTTTTTTTTTTTTTTTGGTAGCACGCAATACTTGCTCTATTTACTATATTACTATCAGAAAGTAAGGTAAGAGTAAAATTAGAATTGATCTGTTTGTTTGAACATAACACTAATGAGACATTTGCTAAAAACGGATTTCACCAAGAAAAATCATTGAACCTAATTCTTGCAAAGGATGTGAAATTGTGATTCTGTTATGTTTGTTGTTTCTACTTATGCTTTTAATCAGCCAAAGATTTACAAGTTTCTTTTATAGTGTTTAACGCTTGCTTTTACTACATGTTTCACAGCAGGCATGGCATATGCCATGAAGATGGAGCACAGGTGAAATGTGATGGTTGGGGAAACCGGAGAACCCAGAGAAAATCCTCCCCTGCGCCGCTTTGTCCAGCACTAATCCCACATTGCGTCTAACCACTCAGCCACGGCGCGGTCTAAAGCTTTACAAGTCCTGATATTCCAGATAAAGTATAATTGAAAGATTTTCAACATTTACGGGTTGAAATTGAAATTGGGAAAAGAAAATGCAGCCGCAAATAGTAATAAATTTGGTACTGGAGAACGATGAAAATGAAAACAGCAAAAATCAATGAATGCAGTAAAAGAGAAGTTGAATCAGTGGGCCGTTATGGATTAAGAAAGTGAAACAATCAATTCTGTAAATATGACGGTGTACAGTTTTGTGACAGGATTTTTACTTCAAAAACCTGATTTGATTCACTCACATACTTTCTTTAACTGTTCCACAAACAAACTTCAAACTTTTCTTACAAAAGATTAGCGTTTTATCACATCATATAATCCAGAGGAACATTATTAAAAATCAGCTTATTCCTTACTTCTTTGTAAGCAGAAGAGAATAAGGGACAACACTAAGCTAAGGCGATAGTCAAGTATTTTAAAAACTGTTATGTGAAACAACTGGCATTAGGGTCTCTGCTTGCCAGGATCTATATTTTTTGTGCAGCAAATTTTTATCTCTCTTTTAGGTTTACAGTTATACAAAATTCCTCCATAATGAAGAGATTTTCAGAGACTGTTCCCAGAAAATTCAATATATACATTTCGTTTGTTATGAAAATATCTTAAACATATGGTACTTTAATATCATAATCTTTAGTAATTTTTGAAACACTCAACATTTTCGAAAAATGTTCTATTTAAAGGATAGTTTGGAGTGGGGAAATTTTCTTGAATATCTTCCTGTCGCATCCTTGGAAGATACTGAACTTAAATATCAGGTTTGGTATGTAACCAACTTTTCGTTTTTTAACTATGCTGCCCACAGACACATCTACATATATACACACTCACACACACTCTACATAGACACACAAACGGACATTTTTCTAAAAATACATTTTTTTTCCAGAGGGCCTTAAAATACGTACTCCCGGTGCAGTCTCGCAATAGAATTTTTAGATGGAATACAATACCCTCCCTATTTACTACGTATATTGTGCATACCGGCTGGAAAAAGTCAGTCTTGAGCAGACAAAATTGTACTTTACCTATATATAAAATTCTATTTTGTTTTATATCGCTTTAACAACTTTGGCATGTCGAACTGTTCGGTAAAATACCTCGCTGATGCTACGTGATGAATCTTTCAAGTCACATCTCCGAGCTGTACTACTTCGCGAAGTAGTCATACTTGAGCAGACAAAATTGTATTTTACCTATATATAAAATTCTATTTTGTTTTATATCGCTTTAACAACTTTAGCATGTCGAACTGTTCGGTAAAATACCTCACTGATGCTACGTGATGAATCTTTCAAGTCACATCTCCGAGCTGTACTACCTTCGCTTCGCGAAGGTCAGTAGAGTAATCTTCCTCCATCCGTAGTCAGTATAATTTTTAGTTTTTTTTTTTTTTTTTTTTTTTTTTGCTGGTGTTTAACTCCTGCTTTTACAATTTGTGGCACACAGGCGATGACACTGGTGATACATGGAATGAAGATGGAACACTGGTGGAATGCAATGGCGGGGGAAATTGCTTGGGATCGAACCCGGGCCGTCTAGGTGAGAATCGAATGGTCTAATCCCTAGGCCACGGTGCGACCCCGTAATCTTTAGTGCGGCTATCCCTTGGTCCTATCCGACGATGAATGAAATTGGTGAAATGACACTCAAATGACCTCGGGGTTCATTGAGCTTAAAGTTAGTAATATTCCTCTTCTAAGGATAAGGGATACCTTTCCGGAAAACTCACCCTAAACGAGATCCGAACTCGCAACCTCTTGAATGTGAGGCAGACACTTTACCCCAACACTTCCGATGCGGGCCGCTGGCTTTTTAAGGCGTCATCTCCTCAATCATTGTTCCTCTTTGCTCCGCGATAGGAAGATGAGGTTTTAGGAGCCGTCCAATCTAGTACTACAGTCTATACTAACTTGGTTAGGTTGGTGAGGGGTGAATTAAGGGAAATTAACAAAGGTATCGCAGTGCAATCGCAATTACCATCTACTTTCAGTTTTGTTTTCAGCATAGTTCAAGGTAGGACTTTGGGTCGTGATGTTAATTATCCAATCCGATCTTGGTTAATGAGGAGAAACCACGAAAAGAAACCAGATGTGTTCCATTCGGATGACTTTTTATAAATCTCTGTAACAAATTATTTTTAAAAAACTTATTCTCTATATATTATGTACATGCTGGTCGATTTGCAAAAAATAACTAATTATTAGCTAAGCGATAGCTGGATAAATCTGGTTGCCATATGGTTGAAATCCGTTCATTTTTTTATTTTTTTTGTTTTATGTTTTTTTTTTTTTTTTTTTTTTTTTTTTGCATTGCCAGTGGTTGACCAGTTCCGTATGAGAACAGTTTAAGTATTTTAAAAGTGAAACTAATAATAAGGAGTACTAAAAATGGTCAACTCAATGAAAAAAATGTTTTTGTGTATTAAGTTTTTGTCCATTTGTTACAGTTTAACCGATATGCAAAATTCTACAAAACTCATCCAGAATAAAGGGGTCTTCAGAAGCTCTTCCAGAAAATTCATACTATATATTTTATTTCTATGTAAATATGGTTACTATACAGTATTTTAATCAAAATCGTTAGAACCATTTTTAGAAAACAAACTTTTCAAAACATTTTCCACGTAAAGTTTAGTTTGTGGTTAGGGAGTTTTTAAAAAGAAATATTTGTGTCGCATCCTGGAAAGATACTAAACTTGAATATCAAGTTTAAATGTTTTTTTCGGTCTCGGAAGACAGCAAAATATGTATTTTAAAAATGTTGGGTTGAATACAATACTTTCTGTAGCTACTATATACATTGTATGTACATATGTGCTAGAGAAAATAAATACACCAAGATTGGTGAGCCAATCTGATTTGAACTAGAACCTCGAATATCCCGCTTGGTGACCAATTTAACGGCATTTTATAATTGCATCGCAAATCTTAAATAGTTATACAGGAATTGGCGGTAAAACTGCCTTCCGAAACATTTCTCCAAACTAAAACACAATGCTTCAATTTAGGAGTAGAAAATGCCCATTGTTAGTGATTCCTCACCCTTCAGATCGTTCCGGAGGACTGGGAATGCTGATGCAGCAAAAAGAACCAACACAATCAACAATAAGAAAATAAAGAACAAAGTGAATCATTGTGACAGGGATGAGCCAACTAACTCAATTGGCATTCAGGAGTGGAAGTCTCCAAAATAACTTCACGCACGGAACTTGACATAACAGGAAAAATTAAACAAAGAGAAAGGTTGATTTAAAAGCTTAACAAGGCCATGGTAGTGGAACGAGTTGTTTTCAGAGACAAAGGGCTTGTCCTATTGGTTGGTAATTAGGATAAACAGGAAAGGAATCACAATTCAGGACAAGACATTGAATAATGGATCTTAACCACAGTGTGTCAGTGCCCCTGCTCTTTTCTGCCAAACCTCTTTGATTTTTGTAGCACAACCACTGCCATGCACACGTCTTCATATATATTCCTCTTAATGCCATTGTTTCAACTCAATGAAAGGTTTTTTTTTACTTTCTCTACATGTACTTTGTACACAGTGTAT